>JAANYP010009046.1:0-38859 GCA_020465985.1 Centrapalus pauciflorus | reverse complement strand
AAGATCTTGCAGTATCTTCTCGTTGACACCTCCTCCTTTTCATCATTCTGTTGATCAGGTTTGAATGAACACATCCACTCACCTGAGTTACAGGCTGTCTCACATTGGGCACAAAGGTGCACCTCTTTTGGACATTTCCCAAGGCATTTCTTTTTTGTTGCCTGACTGTCATACATTTCAATAAGGATCCATATAGATCTGCCAGAATCCATACTTCTGATAGATACCTGAGTTCCTTGGATTGTTGAAAAGTAGTAAGTAGTTCCATTCTTCAGGTAAATGTCACGGAAATTTATTCACCGGGGGTACGACTGTCCTTGGGATCCCAACAGCTTTGAGATCATTCACTAGCAGCAGTAAACTGGGTGTTAGGTTTCAGTGAGCCGTCTCCTTTGGTTTAGCAAAGAAGGTTCATACTGTCTAACAAGATTGTGATCCTGTTGTCCGTGTGATGTTGGTCCATCATACCGGTTACACAAAGTATCCCACATCTCCTTTTGCTGTCTTCATTTTCTAACCTGCTGAACACATCATCGGCGAGAGAATGACAGGTGTTTCTGGCCTTTGCATCAGAGCCACCAATCTCTTGTCTTCATCAGACCATGAGCTTTTGCTTCTCAAAGGTCCTGATTTCAGGAGCAGCTCTTCAACCGCCTGGGTTAGTTATTGGTAGATACAGAGGTTGGCACATAGGACCTCCCTCACTATCTCTGCAGTTGTACATCCAGATTCTTAAATAGAGCACATTCTGCACTGTCCAACAGAGAAGTTTTGAGTGATAAATTGGAGGTTTGCCCATAGAGCCATTGTCAGATAAGAAGAATTTGCCAGCATCTGTCTGGGCCATGGAAACTGGGGAAGAAGGAGAGATTCTACGAAGGACACACACTCTAAACTGCTCTGATACCAGTTGGAGGTCCCGAGAGGCCCAAAGTTATAGTTTAGTACACGTAGAGGGGGGTGAATACAGCAATTAAGAAAAAACTACACCTCTTTTCTCATGTTTGTATGTATTATCAACCATTTGTTTAATTACACAAACAACCTTGCATATGCGGAATAGTTCAAGCTGAGATGACAGATAACAACAGTATGTCACTAGTCTAAGACAAACTTCAAACTAGATTACAATGAATACACTCACTAAGAAGCACTCACTGTGTTTACAAGACTTAAGGGAACAACTTATGTAAAACAGCTTAGACACACAGATGCTGGTTTACACAGAAGGCTTGCATGCATGAAAATCACACTTGCACGTTCACTCTTGGTTTCAGCACTTAGCTTTCTTCACACATCTTTCTGTCCTTAGAAGCTTCCTTTTATGCTCACTCAGAGGATCTAAGAGAAAAATCTTCATTGGACGGAATGAAAAAGGAGAAGTCTTGTTGAAAAGACAACATAACCTTTTCTGCACTTTTCTGAAAAGCAGACTTGTCTTCACATGTGCAGAACTTTTGTCTTTTTACTTTGTCTACTGTTGCATTGCCTTTAACTAATTTAGGAATGTCAACTTTGCGTTTTTCTTCCTTGTAAAGGCCTATTTTGATATAAGAAAAAGGTCTGTCACCCTTTTTCAAATAACATTTTGTCTTCATGTAACAGAACAGCTTGGGCAGGCTGAGCAGTTCTGATTTCCACTTTGTCTTCGACTTTGTAAACTGATCTTGTAGTCAAAAAACAATACATGATGACTTGGAAACAATTCCATAAAGTGTTTAGCCTGTTCACAAAGAACAGGTTCTGTTCACAAAGAACAGAACACTTTAAAATTGCCCAAGCTGCTCAACAGTGTAGAGCAGCGTAGACAGTTTATGTCCAGCCTGTTCAGCAGACAGAACAGCTTGGACAAACTGTCTTAGTTGCAACACATGCAACATATAGAACAGCTTTAGACTGATATTGCAAATCATTTTCAGGTTTCAATAAGGCATATAACAGGCCTTAAATTCAACCTTCAAATGTATCAACAGGTTTGATTATAAATCTCCCCCTCAGATGTAGAACAGGTTTGACTGAGGCCTTTTTGTGCCTAACAATTCTATATTTGAACTTTGAAGTATGCCTATTTGAAACATTTAACAAATATGGCTGTGTTATAAAACATATTTTTTGACGTTATGATTAATTATATTCATGTTTGAGTATTTGTAAATAAGTTGTATGTACAATTCTAAAGTTCACATATATAAGAATGCAACTATTGTTGTAATTAAGTATCCAAAAAATAATACAAATGTAGCATAATGTGTTCATCATATTTATATGACATCGTATACAAAATAGATTGAGTTTCGCGTTGTCATGTTACACTTGAATGATCGCCCCTATTATACCCCTAAAACCCTGGCTATGCATGAAAATATGACATATAAAAATAGTTTTCATTTTTTGATTTTTATAAAAAAAAAATGTGTTATCTCTTTTATAGACATATATTATATTTGATTTCTCCCCAGCAAAATTTGAACAAAAAGATGGATTATAAACTTATATATATGTGTTTCGATTTTCAAAAAATTTAGTTTCTTTAAAATAATAATAAGTAAAAGATAAACGTCGTTTTAATTTGATATGTCGTTGTTATTGATAAAAAAAATTAAAAATTGTTGCTATTATCGGTGAAAAGATAAAACGTTGTTATTATTGGTAAAAAGATAAAAGTTGCTATTAATGGATGGTAATATACTATAACAGGTTTCCAAATAAAAAATCGTTATAATCGGTAAAAAAATAAAAATTGTTGCTATTAATGATAAAAAAAATTAAAAATGTGTCTATAAACGGGAAAACTACAAAAAGTTGTTGCTATTCTTGTTATATGACCCTATTAAGCTGTTCTATAAACAATAAAAAATTATAATAATAAAAAATAAATAATATTACTATTAATGATAAGAATGACAAATGTTATTACAATTTTTGGCATTTGCCCAAATTGTTTTGAAGAAATAATATCTTACACAAACATGCTAAATAATTAATAATAAATAATAAATAAAATACGAAACATATAAGGTGTCTTCTAGGTTATACTTAAGGGCATGAAACAATCGTTGTCTACCGCTTAGATCATTCTACTGAATCATGCGGCGGTAGTTGGAAATACGTTGACAAAAGAGCTCATCATGTACAACTCCTTACCTACACAACCACAGTTAGGAGGTTCACCTAATTAACATAATGGTATGAAATATTGAGACATTTGTTCATAAGTGACTAGAAATATGAGATTCATATTTTTAGGGTAAATTACAAAATTTGTCTATGTGGTTTATTAGAAATTATGGATCGGATCCTTTGATTTTAAAAATTACGCTGATAGTCATTGTGGTTAAAGTTTTGTTACGGATATGGTCTTTTGGCAATTTAAAATGACCATTTTACCATTACTTGTTTAATAATTATTATTAATGTTGTTTTTATAGATATTTCTATTATTATTAAATAATAGACTAATCTAATAACTTAAAAATACTAGCAAAATTAATTTAATATAAAAGACATAAATTTGAATAATAAAATATTAATAAAGACAAACTCATAATAATAATTATTAATTAAAAACAAAAAAATAACGTTTTGGGTTTATATTTTTGCTTTAAAAATGTAAACCTTTTTTAAATGAAAAAAATAAATGTATATGTTGTCAAAAAGCATTAAAAACATTTTTGACGATTTTAAAATTTTTTTACATAAACAATTTTGAAACACTTTCAATAAAAGTTTAAAAACATGTTTATAGTTTAAAATTTTTGAGAAAAATGTCTAAAAACTTAAAATATTTTGAAAAGCTTTGATTGTTTAGAAAAGTTTAAAATATTTAAACATTTTTTGAAAGTTACTTTTTAAATGTTTTAGAAGTTATAGAAAACTATTAAAAAACTTCGAAAACTTCAAATTTCTTATTGTTTATCAAAATGTTTAATTTTTTTGTTTTATTATTCATGAAAACGTTTAAGTTTTTAATTAAAAATCAAAAAGGAAACCTAAAGTCAAAAAACTATTTTGTTTTTAGTTTTTAATTATTAAATTGATAAAATAACAATTTATATGTTTTTATAGATGTTTTAATCTTTATTAAAAATTGTTTAACGTAAAAAAAATAAAAATGAATGCTTATAATAATATTCTATTTTATGATTTACAAAATGTATACATTTTATTTTAAAAAATCTAAACTCAAACATTATTTTGTAGTTTTTAATTGATAATAATGATAATTCTTATGTCTTTAAAAATATTTTTATTATTTATTTTCATGTGTTCTACACTACATTAATTTTACTGGTTTTTAAAATTATTTTGAATTATTTTATAATTATAGTAAAAACAACATTAGTAATTATTAAACTAGAAAGGGTAAAATGGTCATATTAAATGGCCAAAAGACCATATTTGTAACAAAATTTCAACTACAAGGACCATCAGTGTAATTTTTAAAGTTAAAGGACCCAATCCAAAATTTTCAATAAACCACAGGGACGAAAATTGTAATTTATCCTATTTTTTAGAGTTAATTACAAAAATTGTCCCTGTGGTTTGTCCTAAAATTTGAATTTGGTCCCTGAACTTTCAATTTTGCAAAAACGGTCCTTATTTTCATAGTTTGTTTGCAATTTTGGTCCCTCGACCTATTAACTTTTCTAATATGACCAAATTACCCTTTATTATAATGCAAACTATAGGGACCATTTTTATAATTAGTTTTTAACTCTTTTTAATCTTAATTAAATAAATTATTTTTTAGTGTTACTTAAATTTAATAAACTACAAAAAATAGAAAAAAATTATTTAATTATTTAGGTTGGTTCATAAATGATTTAGATATTTTTAGTCTTAATTAATTTTAATATACTATAATCAAAGTGTAAACCAATCAAAATTTATAATCGAAAATGTCATTTATGTTTAGAAATTATTTTTTAAAGGTTTCATAAATAGGAAATTTTTTCTTTATAATTATTTATACTGGTTCATACATTTATAATAAAAAATATTTATCTTGATCAAACCACAAAGACCATTTATGTAATTGACTCTACTTTATTTTTAGTTTTAATTAACTTTAATAAATTATTAAAAAAATTAGTTATGAGCTAACAGTTTAATTAAAGTTATAAATATTAAAGAACTTAAATAAATAAAAATTTAACGTTTAATTTGACGATTTAAAGAACTTCAATTATTTTATCGTTTTAATTTTTAATTACACCAAAAACGATTTAAAATTTTGGGTCCATGTAACATCTTTGAGATTCATGATTAACATCTTTGAAACTTCTAGAAAATAGTTTCTAAACATAAATGATTTTTTCGATTATAAATTTTGATTGGTTTACACTTTGATTATAGTAAATAAAAATTAATTAAGACTAAAAATATCTAAATCATTTATGAACCAACATGAATAATTAAATAATTTTTTTCTATTTTTTATAGCTTATTAAATTTAAGTAACACTAAAAAGTAATTTATTTAATTAAGATTAAAAAGAGTTAAAAACTAATTATAAAAATGGTCCCTATAGTTTGCATCATAATAAAGGGTAATTTGGTCATATTAGAAAAGTTAATAGGTTGAGGGACCAAAATTGCAAACAAACTATGAAAATAAGGACCGTTTTTGCAAAATTGAAAGTTCAGGGACCAAATCCAAATTTTAGGACAAACCACAGGGACCATTTTTGTAATTAACTCTATTTTTTATATTGAAAAAGTTCTCTGCAAAATTTGGTAGTATGTATGCATTAATTGCATAGAACAATGTTAAATAACAGGCATTGTGAGTTCACAACTTTTTCTAATTACATTAATTAATTGAGAGTTTAAAGAAAATTAGAAATTACGCAATAAACTAACACAATGTTTTTTTGCATAAGTAACAAGTGACTGAAAATTGATTGTAATGCTGATTGAAAAGTGACTGGTGTTGATTACTAAATGTTGAATTAACAAGTCTGTTTTTTTAATGTTGAATCTATATTATATATATAAATGTAAAAACAAACTTGAACACAAAAATGTTACACTTATTAACTTTTTTTAACATATAAACATAAATAAATCTGAATAATCAAGTTTGTAAAGATATATAAAATGTATTTCAACATTCTTTAACATATATTAAAGAAAAAATTAAGAAAAATCAAGAATTTTTAATATAAAAACATGTATTTCAAATTTTTTAATATATAAACAAGAAAATATAAAAAACATCAAGAATCTTTAAAATATAAATATGGATTTCAACTTTTCTGTCGGGGAGTAGATTGGGTGCAGCCGGATTACAATTTTTTATTATAAATTTCTAAATTATAAATCCAACTTATTCATAAATAGTCAGATACATATATTTTAATAACACAAACATAATTTCAGTGTATATTCTATTAACTTAAATTATTTATCAGATATTTTTTAGCAAAGAAATTATTTATTAGTTAACAAGCCATTAAAACTAGTTAAATACATAAATTTAACGGAGGCGGTGTCGGCAGAGGTTGACGGGGGCGGAGGCAGACTGTAAGGTTTGGCCGTTGATGGGGTCGGGAGTGAGTGGTGAGTGTGGCTTCTAAAGAGAGAGGAAGAGAGTTGTCTTTAGATTTAGAATAAGTGACAATAAGTAGGTAAAATATGTTGACTGAATAAGTGATAGATTTACCACTTATTACTTATGGAAATATAACGCACTTATTGGCCAAAATCATTTACCAAATAAGTGAAATGACTAAATCAACACTTATTATAGAAAAATGAACCCCCAAGAGTTACATTATTTTGAAACTACTAATAACTCAATAATTATAGCGAACTAAAACACATAATTTTTTTTATATCAACGACATGTTTAATATATTAATTTTTATAAACCAAATTGAGCACCCTAAAGTTGCCATAAACAAAATGTCATCATATTAAAGTTACAATGTAGGTCATAAAAGTTAACCCAAGTATTGCAAGAGAGGCGGTAAAAGCAGGGGGTTGAATACAGTCAAAATAATAACATAAATTTTTTTCAATGTTTGTATGTTTATATTAACATGCATATTAAGTTTAAAAACAAGTTTGG
This sequence comes from Centrapalus pauciflorus, assembly GCA_020465985.1. Classification (NCBI taxonomy): domain Eukaryota; kingdom Viridiplantae; phylum Streptophyta; class Magnoliopsida; order Asterales; family Asteraceae; genus Centrapalus; species Centrapalus pauciflorus. The sequence continues at coordinate 31,788 of JAANYP010009046.1, read as the reverse complement.
GTTGCAGAAAGATCCAAATTGAGATGACAGAAATGAACAACAGATCACACAAGTCTAAGACACACTTAAACTACTGGCAAGACACAATCGAACAGCATTGGGAACACTAAACATGTTTGAGAAATGGTTCACTAAGAACAACTTAGACATATTAGCATTTTCACTCAAGTTGAAGCAGATCGTGCATGCATAAAAACACAATTTCTTTTTGCACTCAAATTCTTGTGATTTCTCTCCTTCTTTTATTTCCTTGGAAGCTTCTATTATATAGTCACGTAGAGAATCCTCGTGAAGTTTATTCATTGGTTGTAAAGAAAGGCAGGAATGCCTCACAAAGAGACAAACTTACTTTTCAGAATGAGGACAAGACTGATAAAAGTGACTTTGCCTTCTTGCCGTAGAAGCTTTGTCTTTTCCTTTTTGCTCTGTCGTTTCTAGCTTTACCCCAAAATAGAAAGTCAACACATAACCCTTATTCTTCTTTGTAAATCAATTTTGATATAAAAAATGGTCTATCACCCATTTCAGATATCTCATTGTCTTCATGTAGCAGAACAACTTTGGCAAAAATGTAGCAATTCTGATTTTTCCATTTTGTTTTGAATCATGATGCTAATCCCAATGTATGAAACATTACATGATGACTTGGAAACAAAATCCAATATGTGTGAAACCTATTCTCAAAGAATAGGTTGTAGTCACAAAGAACAGGTCAGTTAACTATATCGAACATGTCCAACAATGATGAACAACTTAGACATGAACTGTCAAACACGTTCAACAGATGCGGACAATTTGACATATTGCCAGGTTAAAACTTATGTAATCGTAAAACAGACTTAGGCTTAGTATTTCAAATAATTTCAAAGTTTGATTAAGGCATTAAACTGCCAATCTCCCATATGTGTATCCAACAGGTTTGATCAAAGATCTCCCCCTACAGATATAGAATAGGTTTGATTGAGATCTTTTTGTGCCTAACAATCTCCCTCTAGTTGCGATGTTTGGGCTAAGGATGATTATACCAGTTTTCACTATATACTTTTAAAGTACATAAGCAAATGTGAATTTATAACATCGTAGTAAAGTAAAAGACATATATACAATGAAAAACTGAACAATTAATTTTTACAGACTAAGTACACTAAGTACTATACATCAACAAAAATTAAAAGTACAAATAATGGACTGCTTTTGTTGGGAGCAAATAATGGTAAGCCTGATCAACTAATAATCAACCTTCATTCATCATCTACACAGATTGAGTATTGACACAAAGTCAGCGTATGCTATTGTACATGGATCATTTTCTTTTTTCGATTTCCTCATTCTCTTACTTCTCTCCGACTCCAACTTTTCTTCCTCTAGCCTTTCCAACTCAGTAGCACCTTTAACTACTTTTCATTGTTCAAGTCTAGCCAGGATTTCTTTCTTTGAAATAAAGTCTTCTACCTCTTATCTTATGTAGAAGAACTCTCCACTTTCAAGCTCTCCTCTGTCATTACGTACAACAAGCTCAGTTAGGATGGCTACTCTCCACCTGACATGTTGTTGATAGGCAGTCATAAACCTGAGGGCCAAAAGTTGTTTGACACTAGCTTTGGTAGTTCTAAGGCTATTAGAAAACACATTTTATTTGACAAGGGATCCATAAAGTATACCCCATCCTCAGCTTCTTCATTATACATTCCCTCAACAGTATATATACCTTTCGGCAGGTTGTGATTCAGCCCAGTGAGCTAAGTGGCATAGAATGCCTACGCTATCAACATAACTATCTCCTCAAGCTCTATGTCCTTCTTTTCTCTCTTTCCTCTAGACTTCAATCTGAATTCAGCGGTAGAAGTACCCTCCATGATGTCCTTTGGAATGAGTCCCAAACCCTTCACTTATCCATTAGCTTCTTGACAAATGCTCTAACAGTCTTTGCTTCAAGACTAGTTTGTTTTCTACAGATGGATGTTTCACTAGATCAGATCTCAAAGAGATTGAGACAAGAAGATGAGTGATTTTAGTAAGTGAGAAAGCAATTTGAGAGAGTGATGATGAAGTTGAATGTGTAATACACAAAGTATTGTTATAGTGGTAGAGTATGTTCATGAGGAGTGGGAGTTAGGGTTCGTAATAGTAAATAGGATGATGAAACAATATCGGTAGGTATTCATAGGATTTGAATTCAAAGAGTTTTGTAGAGAGAAATGGGCATTTGATTTGAAAGGTGATGAGTAACAGAACGTAAGTATGACCATGTTATCACGTTTGTCAAACCCACTAGCCCCGTTTACTTGTCTCTTAAACACTTAACATTATCCAAATGTACTTAAGTTAAATAAAAGCATAATTTAAATAACTTAAGTGTAAAAAAATGTTAATGAAAAGCTGTTGTTCAATTCTCATCTAATGTGATAGTGTTAAACTGTTCAATTTGTAATCTGTTGATGAAACCTGTTGAGTTATACTTTACAATTTTCATTATGAAACGTGTTCATAATAGGAACTGCTTATAACACTTGTAGTGATGCAAGACGGTTTTTAGATTGAACAGGTTTGGTAGAAAAACACTATGTTTAGAGCCTGATACATGTCAAACCTGTCCAATTTCTAAGGAACGGCTAAGTGCAAAGCCTGTGAAACCTATTCTGCGCCAAAGCTATTACCAAGAAAGGAACAGTGTATGCATGTAACCTTCAAACACCAATGACAGATAGTCACCCACCTGTTGTGCTTTTTTTTTTGTCTAATCTGCAGCCTCCAAAATCAGAATTTGTGTATCAAATTGAGTCAAAATTTGTGTCTTTGGGATACAATGACCCAAACCTGTTGTACCTTTTAGGTACCTAAATTTTCTTTTTACAGTTGCAATATGAGTTTCTTTGGGGTTAGCTTGAAATCTAGCACATAAAACAATTTCAAACATTATATCTAGTCTACTAGCTGTCAAGTATAGCAAGCTCCTAATCATACCTCTGTAAGTTGTTATAGAAACAGCTTTTCCATAGGTATTTGCATCCCATTTAACATTTGTTGCCGGTGAACACTGATCAAATTTAAAATTTTTCAAAAGATCAAGTGTACACTCTCTTTGATTGTTGAAAATTCTATCTGAATAATGTTTGACTTATAATCCTACAAAGAAATTTAGTTCACCCATCATGCTTATTTCAATCTTAGACTTCACGAGCAATGAAAAATTCTTGCACAACTGTTCATTAGTTGAACCAAATAAATCTTCATCCACATATATATGAACAAACATTATATCAGACTTTACTTTCTTTATTAACAATGTAGTATCCACTTTACCTCTTGAGTAACCATTGCTCATAAGGAATTCCGTAAGAATGTCATACCAGGCTCTAGGGGCTTGTTTGAGTGCATATGGAGCTTTGTCCAACTTATAGACATATCTTGCATTCTGTTCATCCTCAAAACCTGGGGACTGCATAAGATAAACTTCTTCTTGCATCTTCCCATTAAGAAATGCTCTCTTAACATCAATTTGGAATACCTCATGCTCTTGTAAGCAGCATGACCAAGAAACATACAAATTTCTTCAAGCATGGCCACAGAAGTAAATGTTTCATCATAGTCTATACCTTGTAAGCAGAAGTAAATGTTTCATCACAGTCTATACCTTTCAGCGTACGAATTCCTCATGCTCTTGTAAGCACCATGACCAAGAAACATACGAATTTCTTCAAGCATGACCACAGAAGTAAATGTTTCATCATAGTCTATACCTTCTTCTTGCCTATTCCCTTAAGTAACCAGCCATGCCTTGTTTCTAATAACATGGCCTTGCTCATCCATCTTATTCTTGAACACTCACTTTGTGCTTTTTTTGGCAAATGAACCAATATCCATAGTTTTTTCTCACAAACTGATTGAGTTCTTCTTGCATGGCAGTGATCCAATTGGCATATTTCAAACCATTGCCAATCTTCTTTGGCTCCATTAGTGACACAAAACTTGAAAACATATAAAGGTTTCCAAGTGGGTCCATCGTTTTCTACACACCTTTGTTGATGTCATAAATGATTAGCTTATTGGGGTGACACTTGATCCACTTAGGATCCTGTTTTAATGAGGATTCTCCTTGATCTTAATCTCAATTATTATTATCAATAGGTCTTGTTGAATATCCTCTTTGATTACCATACAGATTGACAAATTGAGCCTGTTCACTTGTTGATGGCATATTTACCGATGTTGAACATAACATCTGAAGATTAAGGATAATCAACATTGATTGGTGATGGACATGGAATAGTGATTAAGTCAGGACATTCATTCACACAGGGATGGCTTATATATTCGTCATCATGTCCATCTTTGGAAACAGGTTCCACTCTAGATGAAGTGAAAGCTTTTGAGTCATCAACCTTGGGATGTAAAAGGCAAATATCTCCAGAAATTGTAGAGTACCCAACAAATACACCTCCACCAGCCTTTGGTTCAAACTTGGCAAGCTGATCCCTTTGATTCAGAATGAAACAGGGGCATCCAAATACATGGAAAATACTTATATTTGGCTTCCTCCATTTGTGTAGTTCATTTGTGTAGTATTAACAGCTTAAGCCCAAAATGATGAAGGTTAACCTGATGCACACAACATTGTTCTAGTAGCTTTAATGAGATTTCTATTCCTTCTCTTAGCAACTCCATTTTGTTGTGGAGTTTTACAACAAAGAAGTTTTGTGAGATCCCCTTTATTATAAAAGTCTTCAAGTGTACTATTTTGAATTCAGTACCATGATCACTTCTAAGCGGCGTAACTTGGGTAGAATTAAGAATCATCATCCTTTTGATAAATCCAATAATCTCTATAGCAGCCTCTTCTTTGGCCTTCAGAAAGAACACCCATGTGTACCTGGTGAACTCATCAACCATCACTAAGGTGTATCATCTACCTCCTAGACTTAGGACATTGATGTTGGGAATAGATTTTGTTTATTAAGAATATAAGTCTAGGGTCTAATTTGTAGTATGTCAATAGTTTGTGATTTGTATATAAACAAACAAATGATGTACTGTAGCAGGCTGGGCTTTGTGCACATTATCATTTTGTCTTGTAAGGAATTCTCCTAGGGTTTTGTAATCCTCTCATTGTGCAACCAATCACTCGGTTTTATCAAGAACACTGTTTTATCGATATTTTTTGAAAAACTGAAAATATCAAAGGGTTTTTAATCACTTGTATGGTTTAATCTGAATTTTGGATCGAAGGATCACTTTGAGAAGGTGATTAGATTGATATTAATCTCATATCTTAATTCAAAACACACAAAAAGTAATTTGCATTTTACTGATTTTTCAAAATTTTGCGTGTTCTTCACTGATTTTGGTAAAATTTGGGAGTATGATCTGATTTTAGGCAAAAGTTTCTTTCCAAAAGTGTTTGTAATTGAAAACCGAACCTTTGAAATGAATTTGGGATCATTTAGAGGATTTTTTGTTGAAAATTGAATTTTTGAACTTGAATTTTGAAAGTTTCTGTTAAAACTCAGATAAAACTAAGAACTTAGTTTTCATCGAGTTTTACAAGAAGAGATCGAGTTTGATAAGCATATTAATCGAGTTTGATTAAGGAATTGATCGAGTTTGTTCAATCTTAATCGAGTTTGATAAATCTTCATTCGAGTTTGTTTAAACTTCATTAGAGTTTCACAAAACTTGTTTTCGAGTTGGAATACTTGAAAGAGTGTGATTAACGATTCTTCGAGTTTGAATACAGTTACATTCGAGTTTGATCAAGTTCATTCAAGTTCACACTTTCCATTCGAGTTGAACCAAGCTTTATTCGAGTTTCAATCGAGTTTTACACTTAGTTATTCGAGTTGAGTCCTTAATTCGAGTTTGATCCTACTTTGATCGAATTTTATCCTTTATCATTCGAGTTTTATTCTTCACTGTTCGAGTTTATTCCTTTGTTTATCGAGTTTGAGACTTTGTCAATCGAGTTTGTTCCTTCATACTTCGAGTTTTACCATTCATTACCCGAGTTTGATCATACTTATTTTGTGTTTGATCATTCATTAACTGTTCATTCAAAATCATTCAAATTCCATAAAAAGATCTTGGAAGATTCAGTATTGTCAATTCACAATGTCCAAAGACGCACTAGCCATGGGTTCTGAAACCAAACCTCCAATTCTTTACAGAGGAGAATATGTGCAACGGAGAGAATAGTTTTTAGAATTCATAAGTGTTTACGACTTATCTGAAGAGATGATGGCTTCACTGACCAGAAGGCCCAGCCAGATTATTTGTTACAATACCGGCAGTTCCAAATGACATCTACATAAGTCTGACAAATACTAGCAGAGCCAAATCCATTGGGGATGAGGTGTGTAACCTGACAAGATGGTCAGATAAAGTAGCCACAAACAGGGCACGTAACAGCTTGATGACATTTGAGAATTTTTGAACTAGAGAAGGAGAGCTGTTAAAGAACACTTATCTGAGATTTGTTAACCTTGTTAGTAAGATGAAGAGAAACGGGGTAACAGAGTCTAATCTGGACATAAATGTCAAATTCTTGAATGTTCTCAACCCGGAATGGGATAATACACTATAAAAATCCAACTGACTAAAGAGATAGATGACATGGATTTTTATATGGTGTATGAAAACTTAAACAACTATCAATAAGTTGTTTTAAGAAAAGTATGGAAAGAAGCAGGCCGAGAAAGCAACGATTGGTCCACTGGCTCTCCTTGCAGACAAAAAGTATAAATACAAGCTGAAAAAGGAGGCGTGTTGTTATAAACAGCAGTTCATCTGAATCAGAATCAACAGATTCATCAGCAGACTCTGAGATTGAGGAAATGAAAAGGCAGATGGCTCTACTGACGAAGGCTTTCCAGAAGAAATTCAATCGCAAGCCAACAAATAATAAAATGCAATACAAGAAAGGCTCCAGAAAATATGAGAAGAGAGACGAATATGAAAAATCTGGAGAAGCATGATAAATATGAGAAGCCTGACAAGTTGGCTTAGAAAAAAGCTAAGCAGAAGTGTACAATTGTGGCAAGCCAAACCACTTTGCAATGGAATGCAGACAGCCAGTACTTAGAAATGCATACTACTGTACTCGGAAGGCTCTGCTGGCTAAGGAAAAAGAGGCTGGAAAGGCTTTAATGGCTGAGGATGACCACTGGCTTCAACTGTCTGAGGATGAAGATATTCTGGATGAAGATGCCCATATTTGCCTGAAGTCAGAAGTTTTGAATGAAGCCGAGTTAAGTGAATATGCTATGCTGGCTGAAGATGAAGTCTGGGTGGGTTTGAGTGATGATGAAGAGGAAGAGAAAGAGGATTTAGATTCTGAGACTTAATTTAGAGAAGGTATGGCTTTAATGGCTACAGGAGCAGCTGGATGCAACAATGAGCAAGAAAATGATGCGTCAGATTCAGATGCCTCAAACCACTCAGAGACACCCGAGGTACAATCTAATCTTGACTCTGAGGATGATAACTCCTGTGAGCTAGAACAAAAACTTGCTCAGTTGGCTTACATGCTAAAACGGTTTGAAAAATCTTTAAAAGCCGAGAAAAAGAATGTCCATTCTTTGGAAAACAAATTGAGACTCGAACATGCTTTAGTGTTAGAGTTTTCCAAAGATAAGGCATTTGCATTGCAATCTATATCTAACATAGAGGAAAAATACAATGACATTCAACTTCAAAATGAAAAGCTGAGTAACACTATTTCTGACTTAATAGAAAAACTAAAATTAGTAGAATTAGAGTCAGCAAATTATTCTGTAAAGTATAATTCCATCTTTGCTGAAAGGACAAAACTATATTAGAAAATTAAATCCTTAGAAGATGAATTTCTTAAAAGATGTCAAACAGATCAGACCATCCATCTGAATCAACCAAAAGATACCGATTTTTATAATTCTAAAACAGGTATTGGTTGCGATAATCCTAAGTATCTAACAAAATCCATTTCGTGTTCCCTAACTTTGTAACTCAAGTTGATGTAAGAACGTGCGTGCATAGATTGACAAATTCTCTTAGCATTCAGTCTCTTCACATTGCTTTCTCTCTCCTTGAAACCTTCCTTTTAATAGTTCCACAGAGGATCCTTGTGAAGCTTCTTCATTGGTTGTATAGAAGGTGGGAATGTCTCACAAGGACACAAACTCACTTTTCTGCAACATGACAAAACTGACAAAAGTCATTCTTGTCTTCTTACTGCGGAATCTTTGTCTTGTTCATTTGTTTTCTGTTGTTCCAGTTTTATCCCAAAGTAGCAAGTCAACTTATAACTTTCAATATACTTATAAAGGCATTTTGTTGTGAGAAAAGGTTTGTCACCCTTTTCAAATATCTCATCTGTCTTCATGTACTAGAATAGCTTTTACAGAGTTGCAGTAGATCAGTTTGTAGTCAATGGTAGAAGTACCATCCACGATATCCTTGGAAGGAGACCCAACCCCTTTAGTTTCTCCATCAGTTTCTTGACAAAAGCTCTAACAGTCTTTGCAGTTTCAGATTTAGACTGACGTATAGCAACTGCTAATTTGACCCGTTACTTGTCTCCAATTCAGGGCCATCAGCATTATGCCTTGTGATTTATAGCCTCCAAGGTTGATTTTTCTTTAAGATGGAAAAAACATTGATAATTGTTTCCTTGAACAAATTACTACAGCTACATCATGAAACTTCATTCTGGCTTGATTGTTAAAATGGTGTTGGGTTCTGTTAGGCACAAAAAGGCCTCAGTCAAACCTGTTCTGCATCTGAGGGGGAGATTATTAATCAAACCTGTTGATGCTTTTGAAGGTTGAAGTTAAGGCCTGTTATATGCCTTATTGAAACCTGAAAATAATTTGCAATATCAGCCTGAAGCTGTTCAATGTGTTGCACGTGTTGTAACAAAGACAGTTTTGCCCAAGCTGTTCAGTCTGCTGCTGGACGTAAACTGTCTACGCTGCTCTACACTGGTGAGCAGCTTGGGCAGTTTACAAGTGTTCTGTTCTTTGTGAACAGAACATGTTCTTTGTGAACAGGTTAAACACTTTATGGAATATGTTTCCAAGTCCTCATGTATTGTTTTTGACTGCAAGATCAGTTTACAAAGTCGAAGACAAAGTGGAAATCAGATCTGCTCAGCCTGCCCAAGCTGTTCTGTTACATGAAGACAAAAGGATATTTGAAAAAGGGTGACAGACCTTTTTCTTATATCAAAATAGGTCTTTACAAAGGAAGAAAGACAGAAAGTTGACATTCCTTATTTAGTTAAAGGCAATGCAACAGTAGACAAAGTGAAAAGACAAAAGTTCTGCCCACATGAAGACAAGTCTGCTTTTCAGAATGTGCAGAAAAGTTTATGTTGTCTTTTCAACAAGACGTTCCCTTTTTCATTCCGTCCAATGAAGAAGCTTCACTTAGATCCTCTGAGTGAGTATAAAAAGAAACTTCCGAGGATTGAAAGATTAAGACAAAAAGCTAAGTGCTGAAACCAAGAGTGAACGTGCATTCAAAGTGTAAGGTCTACACACTACAGATCTATCTAGACGCGACACCGTCAACGAGTGCGGAATCCTCGTTAACGGCTTGACGGAAAACACCTCTCATATGGAACACGGAGACCATCAACAAGCTGTAAGGACGAACACGAACGCACCTACGAGATGATTCTCTCCGATAGAACACTCACAAAGCTGATAAACTCGAGATCGCCTTTTGCTAATCACTCACACGAAATCTGCAAAAGTCTGCTAATGATTCGAGTTAATCCCTAATTATAGAGGCTCATTCGAGTTTGTCATGGGCCAAACTCGAATCAGGCGCAAGGCCCCTTCGAGTTTGTCCCATTGACACTCTCGAATCTACCCTATACATCACATTCGAATCTGCTTCTATGTCAAATTCGAATTTGACACTAAATTCGAATTTCTCATGTTCTACTTATATTTGATTATATGGTTCAACTTATATTTGACTTAATCTTTGATTTTATGTTTGAACTTCTTGTAATACATTACATCAAGTTCAAACACACAATCAATAACTATCAAACATATATAAATACATACATCAATATCCAATACTCTGCAATATTACTTAAACCAAACTACTAGATCACTTAGACTGCTATCGTCACACAGGGTGTACCAACAGACTCCCCCTTGATGATAGCTTCTAACAATTTACACATTTGATTAAGTACTTTGTTTATTTATTTAAACTGCTGCCTGCATACAAACCTTTCTAAACACATACTTTAATTACATTCTGATACTTTCTACCCTCAGACTCCATATGTGCATCACTTGAGATTTTGTGATTGTAGAGCACTTGCATGTCATCTTTTGAAAGGTTCACTAGGTGTAGGGGATCACAGACTCTAAGAATTTCTTTTTCTTTGAAGTCTTCCATCACTGCTTCTCCTGTCTCACTCTCCACATACCACCAATTGAGATTTTTCATGACGTCCTGTGGCATTGGCTTGAGAGGAACCTTCCTCAGACATCTAATTGGTTTGCATTGAATTTTCATCCACGGACGACCAGTTAGAGGGTCAATACGAGTATTGTCCATCACTCGTTTACCCACCCTTGGATTGAGCCGCTCGAATTTCCTTGACCTCCCTTCTTTTCTGATGATTTTTGCTATTATTTCAGCATAAGGGTCGTCGCCGATGTTGATAAGCTCCTTCCATGCTAATGCTTTTATTTCAATCTTTGGCAAGGAGTTGAAAACTTTCAGACTTCTTCTGAGGTACTGGAGGCCATCTTTTCGTTTGATAATGAATAGCTGCAGTTCTCGATCAAAGAACCAGCTCAAAATATTTCCTGATAGCTCTCCAGCACCCGGCACATGCATTTTCTTCTTCAGGTCCAACTCTCTTTTCTCTTCCCTAAACCATAGCTTTCCTTTTTCTTCGTTGGAAAGCTCTCTGGCAGGTTCTTCACTTGATGATTCAACATTTAACGCAGCTTTTACTACTTCTATGTCAATCACCTGATTTCCTTCTGTTACGTATGTATCTGTGATGGGGTTTTGTTGAACAATGATCTCATTTGCTTCATCATCTTCATCAACACAAACTTCATCATCAGTTATCCAGTCAATCACGTCTTCAGGCACAAATTCTCCTTCTTCTAAATCCTCCAATTCGTCCTCAAAATCAAATCCAAAGTCCATAGGGTCTTCATCGATATCCATTAGTGCTTCGATCATTTCATGTATTTCCGACTCTGTGACTTTTGAGGAACTGGCTTCACCTCCTGTAGCTCCTGTCTGTCCCGGCTCCCCCTGAATCTCAGCATGCTGAGCAGCAGAAAAATCTACTCGCTCATTATCTCTTTGCGCGCTGGGATCATTGCCGTCATTATCTCCATCATTATCTCCATCCCTGGGCAGCTCTTCTTGATCCCGACAGCTTGTCTCCCCCTGAGCCTTTAGATTTTGCAATAATTGCTCAATCAGGGATCGCATTATTCGAATCTCTGCCGCTTGATCAGCAACAAAGGTTTTCAGCTCCAATTTTTCTTCCTCCATTTTGCCCACTACTTTCTTCAACTCGGCATTGTCGATATCTACTTGTGCATTATGCTTCTGTATTTCTCCAAGAGCCTTTGTCAAACCAAAGATTTGGACTTGTTGGAAGTCGAATTTACTTTTCAGCTCAGAAAATCATTGATTTTCGGTAAAAGTGGATGGTATGGATTGTATGGGAGTTGGAATGATTGATGATGGAGTGTACGGTTCAACAGGTGGTGGTGGTGGTGGTGGAATGGTAGATTGAGCGGGTGGAGGTTGAGGTATTTCTGGCTGTGAAGCAGAGGCCGAGGAAGCTCCCTGCATGAATCTATGACGCTTTGCCCTTTGCATTGTTACCAACGGAGCAACTTCTTCCTCCTCAAAATCTGAGTCATCAGACTCCCTCGACGCTCGTCGCCTTGTAGCTTCTTCATTTGTTACCACTATTCTCGATCCATATGTTCCTATTTGGATAGACGGATTTTCAGTTACAATCTCTGGAACTTCAACTTCAATCTCTTCCATTTCTTCAAACTCAGAAGTTGAGATGGCTTCGCCTTCTGGCACTGGTTGATAATCATCAATCTGTTTAAACACATCAACTTCTCCTTTTGGAGGCTCTAATAAATCTCCAATTAATTCAGCAGTTATTTCCTCATTAGCATTTGGACCGGCTGCCCAAATCTCTTCCAACTTTTGTAAAGTCGGATCAGATGTCGATGGCGCACTTGAAGGTCCAGCCTCTTGTGGCTCTTGAATTTGGCTGGTAGAAGGCCTATCTGCCTGAATTTGACTCGCGGAAGACCTTTGTCGTCTCCTCTGTTGTTGAGGACGTGGTTGTTGTTGTCTTTGTTGCTGTGGCTGTGGCTGTTGAACTTGCACCTCTCCTGCCCAATTGGCATCGTCAGGGGCTACAAAGTTCCGGTCGATTACAACACCAAACAAAGGTCTCTCTACTGGGACAGCTAACCTTCCTCGGTGAGAGGAGCAACCGGCAAATATTCTCTTATCAATGACTGCGACGCTCTGAATTTCGTTAAGCTGCGGCAAATTTGGCAAGAAGTGCCGGATTAGCATCATCACAAAACGAGGGTAAAGTAGAAATCTTTCCCGCTCCGGAGCCGTTATCTGATGAACGAACTCCGAGAAGAACATCTCTGAAAAACTAAATTTCTGATTATAGACTAACGCGATCATCCCCGATTGGATCTTCGAAACTATATAATCAAACCCCGCTTTCTTCGCAGCGAAACAAACCATGAACACATGCGCGAGATATCGCCATTGTCCAATTAGCCCACTTTTCATATAGGAAGACTTAGTAACATCTAAACTATAACCCATTCGTACAAAGGCAGCCTGCCTGATTGATAGTTGGAAATCAATAGGCCCATCTTCTTGCTCCTGAGTGCCCAATTAAAGCACTTGACGAAGAATATCAGCAGAAAACACCAAAGGATTACCAGCAATCCTTGTCCTCAGAATTGTCGGAGTAACAGTACAGTCTACTTGCAAACGATCATAGAATTGTCGCACGTAAGGTATGACAATCTGGATATTGTGAGACAGTGTATACGAGATCCTGGACTCCACCAAGAAATCCACCATCTGGCGGAAAGCCTGCGCTTCAGGGATAGCATGGTCAGGGGAAATGACCATATTATGATTCGGAACAAATACTCTATCCGCCATGTCTGCACAATATATCAAAGAAAATATTAGAACTATTAAAAATGAATAAACTTGTTTAAATTCAAATTTGTTTTATTTTGAACTTGTATAAGGACAAAATCCAACACTTAAGAATTTCTACAAGCTTAATTAAAATTTAAATTAAATAATTCAAATATAATGATAAACTCGAACAAACAGATTCGAATTAACATCTATTCGAGTTTAATGTACCATTCGAGTTTACTGACAAACTCGAATCAGGCCACGAACAGACTTGAAGGAGTCGGCCACCATCATCACAAAAATCCATGATTTTAACCATGTTAGACTCAGAAAATCACATCTATTAGTCCTACTAGGTTCTAATCAATGATATTTGTATTTAATTTGACTTTTCACCGGTTCAAAGTTTGTAATTTTGAAAAACAAACTTTCTACCAATAAAAGTTCAAAATCTAATGATTTTGGCCTAAATGGAGTATAAAACTACCTAAATCTTGTACAATACACTTGGTTATACCTAGATCTACTGGTAGTATTGAACCCACACGGACAGAAACTCGACAAATAGTTGGTATCTTGAAAATGACAAACTCGAGATTAGATTCGAAATCGCCTAGACAAACTCGAAGGAATAGATTCGAAAACAGGTGAGTTAATGACCATCACTGTTGACCTATTTATACCACCAACATTCTAGTCTAATGCCATTTTCGAATCTACTGACAGATTCGAGCCCTGTCATATTCGAGTTTAACTTAAACTCGAATTAACCCCTGAAACTTTGAAAATTTTGAAAATTTTTGAAATAAATTCAACTTTTTCAACATTTTGAACCTTATCGTGTAACGGAATAAACTATGCCAAATCTTTTACCCTAAGCACAAGATTTTCACGCAATGTTTATTTTATTCAACTATGAATGCACCCTCAGTAATTTTTGACCTTTTTCCTAAGTAAAGTTTTAATATAAAATAAAATGAAATAAAATAAAATGAAAAATAAAAATAAAAATAAAAATAAGTAAAACTAAAATAAAATTTTAAAATTTTGAACAAAAATTTAACTAAGACTAAACTACATAATTATTTAAGATTACCACCTATACTTAACTCTAAACAACATATTTTTGATGAGCATAGTCAAAGAAAGGTTCAATCAGATAGCGGTGTCAGATACTCACTTTCAGTACTTAAACTTTCACACTTAGGAATTTTAGATTCCCTTGATAGTTTGGCGTGACATACACTATTAGCCGATTGTTGGTATTTACCCCTTTAAACATGCTACATTTCGGAATGTCCCTTGGCATTTTTATTTATCATGAAATTATCTTACGTGACTCAGACATAGACATACTTATATGATCAAGGAATACAGACAATGATTCTAACTTTTTGGTATTTGCAAACTTTCTTCAAAAGACAAACATCGGACACAGGTCTGTATTTACATACAACAAAGTGTCTTAGTTTGACTTAAGGTTTATTTGTAAAGCTAGCAAGACAGCGGTGACAGGTCTGTACCGACGTACAACAAAGCGACTTATCTTGCTAACCCGAATCAAAACAGAGGCAACAGGTTTGTTCTTACGTACAACAGAGTTACGTGTTTTTGACTCTCAATTCTGTATGATTTTTCTATGCTTTCCATTTTAAGATGTATTTGATGTTGCTATACATCCCCAGAAAGTTTGCATATCTCATTTATAATCAAAGTTTGTATGTCTCGTACATAAAAATTAAGACCGATTGGTCATACATCTAAGTTAGTGACACTTTTGACTTTTTCTTGAGTATTTTATTAGCCTTGAGATTCCCTCTATGTATTATGCCTACCAACACATCAAACTAAAGTAATGAATAACACTTAGAATTTTAGGTGCATTATGTGTGAAAGCCTAAACACTTAGAGTTTGTAACGACTGTGCTAATTTTTGTCACTTTAAACCCATGTTTCTAAGACTTAACTCTTTTTCTGATATTCTCTTTTTTTGAATTTTTTATGCTTTTCTCTCTTTTTTCTTTTGTTTATCATAAGAGATAGCAAGAAAATAATCTAACCTACTAACTTACTAAAAATAGAAACTATCCTAATTTAGCAAACTTACTATAGAAAGAAAGAAAGACTACAACTATAAACAAAAATAAAAATTATACTAAGGTCAATTTACTCTGGGTTGCGCATTCCATTTAGTTGAATCAAATATTCAAACCGTGACTTATCAAAGGCTTTGGTAAATAAATCAGCATTATTATCGTCCGTTGCCACTTTAACCAATTTAGTTGAATCAAACATTCAAACCGTATAAAATGATGCCTTATGTCTATGTGCTTTGTTTTATTGTGTTTAACTGGATTATTTGTTATATCAATTGTAGATTGATGGTCTATTATAATAGGAGTTTGAGTGTAACCCAAACCGTAATCCCACAATTGTTGTTGTATCCACAGAACCAGTGAGCAGCAACTACCAGCAGCAACATACTCGGCCTCGCACGTTGACACGACTACCGTCGTCTGTTTCTTGCATTGCCAGGAAACCAGTCTCCCTCCTAGGAATTGACAACCTCCAGTTGTTGATTTGCGCGTCATGCTGCATCCTCCGTAGTCAGAATCCGTGAACGCCCCCAACTCTAGATCTCCCTCCACGTGATACCAAAGTCCCAGCTTCGGTTTTGACTTGAGGTATCGTAGAATCCGCTTCACAGCTTTCATGTGCATCTCTTTCGGATTAGATTGAAACCTAGCACAAATACACACAGCAAACATGATGTCAGGTCTTGAAGAAGTTAAATACATAAGTGATCTAATCATGTCCCGATATAACGTCGGATCCACATCGGTATCACTTTCAGTACCCGGTTCGAGATTGTGATTCACTTGAATCGGTGTGCTGAAATGGGCTGTCAGTTTCGTCCCTTCCATCCCGAAGCGTTCTAATATGTCATAGACATACTTCGTGTGATGGAAAAACATTCCTTCCTTCTTCTGGTCAACTTGCAACCCCAAAAAGAAATTCAACTCACCCATTGCACTCATCTCGAATTTTGACTTCATCACCTTCTCAAAATCTTTGCACATTTGCTCGTCTGATGATCCAAAAATGATATCATCGACGTACACTTGTACCAAGATGAAGTGTTCTCCCTTTCGCTTAACGAACAGCGTACTATCTATCCTACCCCTTTTAAACCCGTTCTCTAACAGATGGTTGGATAAAGTCTCGTACCACGCCCTTGGTGCTTGATGCAATCCATACAGAGCCTTATCTAAACGATATTCTCTATCTGGATATTTCGGATCTATAAACCCGGGCGGCTGTTCTACATATACCAGTTCCTTCACTTTCCCATAGAGGAAAGCACTCTTAACATCTAGTTGATATACCTTAAAGCCCTTGAAGGAAGCAAAAGCCAGAAACAACCTAATTGCTTCCAACCTTGCTACTGGTGCAAACACCTCATTGTAATCGATTCCTTCCTCTTGGTTGAAACCCTTTACAACTAACCTAGCCTTGTTGCGAGTGACTATACCTCGATCGTCTCTTTTGCACTTAAAAACCCATTTGGTTCCTATTTCTATTTCCCCTCGAGGTAATGGAACTAACTCCCACACTTCTAGTTTCCTAAACTGAGAGAGTTTTTCCTGCATCGCTTCAACCCAGGAGTTATCCTTTAGTGCCATTTGCACATTTTTCGGCTCTACTTGCGAGATAAAACAAGAATAGAGGCAGGTATGATAGGCCTCGGAGTCATTTATCATCGACAACAACACAGTGTTGTTATTTAAACTACTCCTAGTCCTCACACCCTCATTAGGATTTCCTATGATGCTTTCTATAGGATGGTTCTTGTTGATCCTAGATGTCTCTATCTCGTCAACTCTCAGATTATCTCCTAAGTTAGATCTTATTTCACCTAATGGGGGAACATCCTCAGATTCCACATTTTCCTCCTCGTGGACAGTTTCCTCAGAGTTGGAATTTGTTGTTTGAGTCTGATTCTCAGTTGAAGGTGCTTCTGGATCAGTGACTTCTGGAGATCCATCTTCAGTCAAAGTAGGCTCGGATGTGGATTGAAATGTAGTCCTCGGAAAGGTATGACCTTCGTCATTCAGATTCAACATCGCCATGTCCTTTTCGATCGTACCTGCATTTTCATCCAAAGGAATGTTAAATGACTCAAACAATTTATCATAGTCAAATATCCATTCCGGACCTGTTTGGGGTTCATGTGTATAACTTGTGACTTCAATGTTATACACAATCTCTACTGTACCATTTGTTTTGATAAAAACCCGTTTGTTTGGTGAGATCGGCACATAACCTAGGAAGTATCCTTCGTCAGCCTTTTCACCAAACTTAGGTTGATGTTTTGTTCGCAATAAAGTACATGGTACCCCAAACGGTTCGAAGCTAGTTAAATTAGGTGGCCGTTTATTCAAAATTTCATAACAGGTTTTGTTCAAAGATTTGACAGTTAGGACCCGGTTCAAAATATGACATGCGGTATTCACTGCCTCCCCCCAAAACATGGTAGGAAGCTTTGAATCCGAAAGCATAGTCCTAGCTGCCTCAATCAATGTCCTGTTCTTTCGTTCGGCCACCCCATTTTGTTGTGGCTCATAGGGTGCACTAAATTGATGCACTATGCCCTTTGAGAGGCAATATAGACAAATTACAGTGTTTTTAAATTCAGTTCCCTTATCACTACGAAGCCTTTTAACCCGTGTTCCATAGGAATTCTCCACTTGGTCTAAGAACCCGATGAGCTTGGAGGCCGTCTCGTCCTTTGTACCTAGAAAGAAAATCCAAGAAAATCGTGAGTAATCGTCAGTGATAACTAAACAGTACAAACTACCACCTATACTCCTTTTGTTGATTGGTCCGAAGAGGTCCATATGCAGCAAATCGAATGTGGTAGTTATGGAGTTCTGAGTCTTGGACTTGTCCTCGAACTGAAAACTCTTCATAGGCACTCCTTGCACCAACCCATTTTTCGTTATATAGTTCATTTTTCTTAGGTGCAAGTGTGCCATGCGCCTGTGCCACAAAACTGATTCAGTCTCCAAAGCTTTGGATAACAGACAGATTGGCCCCATCGAAGTTTCCGGCTTGTTCATATCGAGCATGTACAAGTCATTCTTCCTTGGTGCCCACATCAATATCCACTCTTCTGGAATCTTGAACCCCGGTTTTAGCACCAACGCTTCAGTGTCAGTGAACAACACTGAATTCTTCTTGTCACAGATTTGAGATACACTAATGAGATTGTGAACCAGTTTATCAACGTGATAAACTTGATCCAACTTGATCGTCCCATTAGTGACCACTCCAGTACCCATGATGTTGCCTCCCTTGTTTCCCGCGAATGATACAAATCCCCGATTCCCACCCTTGAAGTCTGTAAGGAGACTTCTTTCCCCTGTCATGTGCCTGGAGCATCCACTGTTGACGAACCATTTGTTGTTTGGACCTGTGGTAATCTCCTGCACATGAAAGAAAATAGGTTAGTTATCACGGGGAACCCAAGCCATAACTGACTTGGTTATACCATTCTCGTCCACATACTAAAAGTCTTTCAAATACCCATCTCGCCTTTCAGGTGACTTGTTTCGTTGAACAGGAGTTTGTTGTGGTGCCGAGTGATGTAAATTCACTCTTTGCCTTTGAGTAGGCATTTGTTGTGGAGCTCTTGAATAATTACGATTATACTGCATTTCAGATTGAGATCCCTGAGCTCTAACCGGTGTGTTATGTCTAACAGGAGTGTGTGACCTAACCGGAGTGTTTGCTCTGCTAGGTGTTGTGCTCCTATATTGTTGTTGAGGTCTAGACCTAGATTAACTAACGACTCGATTCGGTGAATTAGTCCTAACCACTTCTTTTGGTCCACCTTTTACCGGTATTTGTTTCACAACTTGTTTTACTGTAGCCTGCACAGTTTTCTCGGTACTCTGAGAACTACTAGTGCTCGCCACACTTGTTGAAGGCTTTATTTGTGTTGGCTTCCCTGTCTTAGGTGTAACGTCATTTTTCCGAAGCGGACAGTTAGAAGCAACATGCCCCTTTTCATGACATCTAAAGCAAGACATCTTGTCAATGGACTTCTTGTGTGTGCCCTTAGACTTAGGTGTCTCACTAGTGTCTGGTTCTTTTTGTGCATCTATAGTGACTGGTTCATCATCCTGATCATTAAAATCAATTTTATGTCTTCCTGCAGGTGTTTCACTAGAGGAAGACACAAATTTGACTTTCTTAATCTTGACGTTTGTATCAGTCACCTTAGGTGTATTTTCCTTTACAGGCTCAGACACTGGTTCAGGTATTTCCTCTAAGTCTACTGATTTCTCAGTTTTCTCCTGAGGTTGAGGCACATAGTTGGCATTAAATGGTGGAGGAATCTCATGAAATCCTAGACCTACATGCTTTTTAGATTGGCGTTGAACATCTAAAACTTTCCCTAGGTTCAGACTTGAGTTCCTAAACTTTTCTACCTTACTATTAGCCTCAGCTACCTTCACCTTAGTTTCAGCTAGCTCTACTTCTTTGATCTTAAGATCTTTGGTCAAGGCCTCTACATGCTCATACATCAGTTCTAATCTAACACATTGCTCACTTAGCTTGTCTTTTAGAACTATGACATCTTGTGCATCAGCATTAAGTTTATCCCTAAGATCTTGCTTAATGTCAATCAGGCTAGCATTATCAGATTTTAATGATTCATTTTGAGCAGATATATTTTTATGTGATTACAGTACTAAGTTTAACCTATCGTTAGAAGTAGCACATAAAACACACAAATCATGGAAAAGAGAGAAATCCAGACTTACCTTTGTATGGTCTGTTTCTACGTTGGCCATTTGCGCGGCAAACTCCTGAAGCGTCTGATCATCCGACTTCTCCACCCACATCGGACTGCTTTCTTGTTGACTGCTGTCCCTTGTGTTCTGCTCTTCCCCTTCACATCCACTCTCAGTAACTTCAGCCATAAAGGCTCTAGCGTTAGATTCCGGATGTGAGCTCCAGTCGTAAGTACCATCCAGCTGTCTGTCTGATGTGACGTTAGATAACAGACCAGCTATGTTTGCTTGACTGGATGATGAACTCGGAAGATATCTCTGTTGAGTTTGGTTCTGATACTGTCCTTGATGCTGATTCTGCCCTTGGGAATTATCTACCTTCGGTCTCTGACACTCTCTGGCGAAGTGTCCCAAGCCTTGACAGTTATAGCATTTGACCTTGGACTTGTCAAAGCCAATTCCTTTACTATTCATATTCAGATTCCTCCCCGTCCGTTTGATGAATCGTTTAACCCGTTGGGTTACCATGGCTAGTTACCATTTGAGATCCATCTCCTCAAGGTCGTCAGGGTCTACCTGATCGTAATCTTCATCCCAGAGTGCAGGATCGTTTATTTTTCCCTGAACGCAGTTCCAATACGCGGCCACAAATGACGCCAACAACTTCAAATGTTCTTCGGCCGATTTAGCGTTCATGGGCATCTTAGAGTAGCCCTGAGATGTTGATGCATGTGTTGCCTGATGTAGCTGTTCTTCCGGTCTACGAAACCCTAAGAAAGCTCTATTTTGTGCGTCGTCCGGCTCTGCTGGTGACGACGTTTCTCCGGTGAAGAAGGCTGTAGCAGTCTTCGTATCTGCTGCCACGGAAGGTTCTGATTTTCCAAAATACATGGCTGGATTCTGGACTTGTTCATAATCCGTTTCGGCCTTCAGTAGCTCGAAATGATACGCCCTCAGTGTTCCTACTACATCCTCCAACGATTGAGTATAGTACTTATCCTCATCAAGCTTAATCATAGCCACGTACATTGCCCATTTGGCTGGTAAGGCATCAAGAAGCTTATTATTTTTTCTGTATCACTATACTCAATGTCATGACTCTCCAGCTCTGTCAGCAGATGATAAAAGCGGGTGATGGTGTCGTCCAGCTTTTCATCCTTCAAAGCCTTGAAAATCGCAAATTGCTGTTTCAACAACTCCATACGCTTCCCCCGAACCCTCGGATTACCCTCACACCTCTTTTCCAGCGTCTCCCAAAGCTCCTTAGATGTCTTTTGATTGCGGAATGTGTGTAGTATGTCCTGAGGTAACGCCATTCGTATTATAGCGTATGTGCGGTTCTCAGCTTCAAACAGCTTTTTGTCATCGTCCTTCATCTTCGAATACGTGACAACCTTCTGTCTTCCCTAAATTTCAGCAGTTGGTGGAATGTATCCATCGTCGATACATATCCACATTCGCATGTCATTGAAACACACAAAATCGGCAAACCGATCTTTCCACCAATAATAGTCTTCAAGTTTCATCAGCTTGGGCGGAGTATTAGCTTTCCCGACCTCATGATCCATTTCCAGAAACCTTTGAAGATTTGTCATTGTTTCAAAAGTAATTGAATTTTAACTTAATAAATTTAATTAGAAATTAATTTAAGTTAATTCTTTCGAATTTAGGTAAATTCGAATATAATTAAGTTTAAACCTATTTGGGATTAAATTCGATTTAAGTTCTTAAATTCAATTAAAGTCGAAATTGGTGACAAATTCGAAAGTCTCAAACTCAAAGGTCCAAGCAAACTCGAAACAATCAAAGTCGAACCCCAGCAAACTCGAAGCTCCTATTCGACTCTAGCACAAACTCGAATCAAACTCGAACACTTTAAACTCGAAACACTCTTTATCAAACTCGAAAGGAGTGGATTTTTGGTTAGACTCGAAACTAAGCAAAACCCTAATGACTCCTAACAGATTCGAGCACCGCAAACTCGAGAAACGGCTAATACCTCGATTTTTTAACGTTTTGCAGATTAAATCAATATTTTTAGAACGAAAAATATTGATTTCGATCAAAAACGTGAAAAACACGATGTATTTCCCGGATCCCAATTTGATAAGCTCGAAAAACACGAAAACTTGAGAGATTAACCGTCCAAAAGCGTCAAGAAACCTAGGATGAATCTTTATGAACACGAAGAACACGAAGAACACCCCTTAGGCTATGATACCACTTGTAAGGTCTACACACTACAGATCTACCTAGACGCGACACCGTCAACGAGTGCGGAATCCTCGTTAACGGCTTGAGGGAAAACACCTCTCACACGGAACACGGAGACTATCAACAAGCTGTACGAACGAACACGAACGCACCTACGAGATGATTCTCTCCGATAGAACACTCACAAAGCTGATAAACTCGAGATCACCTTTTGCTAATCACTCACACGAAATCTGCATAAGTCTGCTAATGATTCGAGTTAATCCCTAATTATAGAGGCTCATTCGAGTTTGTCATGGGCCAAACTCGAATCAGGCCCAAGGCCCATTCGAGTTTGTCCCCTTGACACTCTCGAATCTACCCTATACATCACATTCGAATCTGCGTCTATGTCAAATTCGAATTTGACACTAAATTCGAATTTCTCATGTTCTACTTATATTTGATTATATGGTGTTGGTACATCCTGTGTGACGATAGCAGTCTAAGTGATTCTGCATAGTGATTTTAGCAAGTATGTGTTAGATATGTTTATATGTGCTTGACTGTTATTGATTGTGTGTTTGAACTTGATGTAACATACTACAAGAAGTTCAAACATAAAGGTCAAAGATTAACTCAAGCATAAGTAAAACATAAGTTTCATCACTTAAGTGTTTAAGTGTATTGGCTAGATTCGAATAGGTAAAGGAAGACATTCGAATCTGTGATAGATTCGAATGTATCCTTAGATTCGAATGAAGGCTAGATTCGAGAGTGTCCTTGTGGACAGACTCGAATGGGCCTTGGGCCAGATTCGAGTTTGGCCCACATCAGACTCGAATCAGGGTCTATAATTAGGGATAGACTCGAGTCATTAGTAGACTTTTAGCAGAATTCGTGAGGAATTGAGCAAAAGGCGATCTCGAGTTTATCAGCTAGGTGAGTGCCGTTTCGGAGAGAATTAGTTCGTAGGATCGTTCGTGTGTCGTTCGTTCAGCGTCTAATAGTCTCCGTGTTCCGTTGGTTGAGAGTTGTCCGTCTAACCGTCAACGAGGATTCCGCACTCGTTCACGGATCCGCGTCTAGATAGATCTTGCAGTCGTAGACCTTACAAGTGGTATCAGAGACTACGGAGTGTTCTTGGTGTTCTTCGTGTTCATCAGATACATTCTAGGTTTCTTGACGCTAGTTGGACGGTTTTGCTCTCAAAAACGTGTTTTCAAGCTTAGCAAATTCATATTCGGGAAACACTTTGTGGTTTTTCACGTTTTTGATCGAAATCATTATTTTTCGTTCGAAAAATAGTGATTTAATCTGTAAAACGTCAAAAAATCAAAGTGTTAGCCGTTTTTCGAGTTTGCGGCGCTCGAATCTATAGGGGTAATTAGGGTTTCACTTTAGTCTCGAGTCTAACCTAAATACGCTCCTTTCGAGTCAATTTCAGAGATTTTCAAATCTACCTTGTTTCGAATCTAGTGCTTCATTCGAATAGGATCTCGAGTCTACATTAGTTTCGAGTTTATTTCGAGTCTAGTATTGTTTCGAATCTGTGTTTCGAATCTGCTGAAATTCGAGTTTGTTCCCCTTCGAATCTAAGGACCATTGAATCTAAGGATATCTCGAATCTGACATATTTCGAGTTTAATTGAATTAAAACACTTAATCGAATTTAATCCCAAATAAATTGGAATCTAATTACATTCGAATCTATCTAGATTCGAAAGAGTTAATCCACATTAGTTTCGAATTAAATTAATTAAGGGTCAATTCAATTTCTTTCGAAAAGATGTCTAATCTTCAGAAATTCTTAGAAATGGACCACGAAGTTGGGAAGGCAAATGCACCGCCTAAGCTGATGAAAGTTGAGGACTATTACTGGTGGAAGGACCGATTTACAGATTTTGTACGATTCAATGATATGCGCATGTGGGTGTGCATAGATGAAGGGTACATCCCGCCAGTATCTGAAGTTGAAGGCCGTCAAAAGGTCTTGTCATATCAGATGATGAAAGAAGATGACAAGAAATTATTTGAAGCCGAAAACAAAGCTTTCTCCATAATCCGTATGGCTTTACCTCAAGATATTTTGCACACATTTCGGACTCAAAGGACGTCGAAGGAACTTTGGGAGTCTCTCGAGAAAAGGTGTGAGGGTAATCCTCGGGTGCGTAGAAAGCGTACAGAGCTGTTGAAACAACAGTTTGCGATTTTCAAGGCAATTAAGGATGAACAGTTGGATGATATTATCACGAGGTTCTATCATCTGATAACGGAACTTGAAAGTCATGGAATTGAGTATTCGGACACTGACAAGAACAACAAGCTTCTTGATGCCCTACCAGCCAAATGGGCTATGTACGTGGCAATGATTAAGCTGAATGAGGACAAATACTATACTCAATCACTTGATGACATTGTGGGAACGTTGAGGGCATATCACTTCGAGTTGATTAAGGCTGAGACTGATTACGAGCAAGTCCAGAATCCGGCAATGTATTTTGGAAAGACATCTAAATCATCAGTGACAGCTGAACCGAAGAGTGCTACAGCGTTTTTCACCGGAGAAACGTCATCGCCAGCAGAGTCTGAAGACTCATTGAATCGCGCGTTCTTAGGATTAGGAAGATCGGAAGAACCGCAACCTCAAGTCCAACAGGCATCGACAAGTCAGAGTTATTCGAAGATGCCCATGAGCGCAAAGTCAGCGGAAGAGCATCTGAATCTACTTGCTTCTTTTGTGGCCGCATACGGAAATTGTGTTCAAGGGAAAATCAATGACCCAGCTCTATGGGATGAAGATTACGATCAGGTCGACCCTGATGACTTAGAGGAAATGGATCTTAAGTGGCAACTGGCCATGGTGACCCAGAGGGTAAAAAGATTCATCAAAAGAACTGGGAGGAATCTGCAAATGAATAACAAGGGGATCGGGTTTGATAAGTCCAAAGTGAAATGCTACAACTGTCAGGGATTGGGACACTTCGCCAGGGAGTGTCAGAGACCGAAGGTAGAGACATACCAAGGACAGAGTCAGCATCAGGGACAGTACCAAAATCAGTCCCAACAACGATACCTTCCAAGTTCCTCATCTGGACAGGCCAATCTAGCGGGTCTTCTATCCAATGTCACTTCAGATAGACAGCTAGATGGCACGTATGATTGGAGCTCACATCCTGAGTCGAATGCTAGAGCCTTCATGGCTGAAGTCACAGAAACGGGGTGTGATGGGAACGAGCAGACTACACGGGACAGCAGTCCAATGTGGGTAGAGAAGGCGAATGATCAGACAGTGCTGGAGTTTGCTGCTCAGATGGCCAACGTGGAATCTGATAACTCTAAGGTTAGTCTATCTTACTCTCTATTTCAAGAATTATGTGCTTTGTGTGCTACTTCTAATGATAGGTTAAATCTAGTCTTAGAATCACATAAAACCATATCTGCTCAAAATGAGAATTTAAAAATTGAAAACGCTAGCCTAAATGATATAAAGCAAGATTTAAAAGAAAAGCTTAAGGCTGATGCTCAGGACGTAGTAGTTCTAAAAGACAAACTCAGTGAGCAGTGTGTTAGGATAGAACTTATGTATGAGCACGTAGAGGCCTTAACAAAAAGTCTTAAGGACAAGGATATAGAGCTAGCTGAGACCAAGGTTAAGGTAGCAGAGGCAAACAGCAAGTTGGAGAAGTTTAGGAATTCAAGCTTAAATCTAGGGAAAGTCTTAGATGCCCAACGACAGTCTAAGAAGCCCGTAGGTCTAGGTTTTCACGAAATTCCTCCACCATTCAATGCAAACTATGTGCCTCAGCCTCAGGAGAAAACTGACAAGTCAGTAGACTTAGAGGACCTACCTGAACCGACACCAGAGCCTATAGTAGAAAATGCACCTAAGGTGGCTGACTCAACCGTCAAGGTCAAGAAAGTGAAATTTGTGTCTTCCTCCAGTGAAACACCTGCAGGAAAACAGAAAATTTCATGGGCTGACCAGGTCGACGAGTCAGACATCATAGCTGTACCAAAGGAAGTAGACACTAGTGAGACACCTAGATCTAAGGGAACAAACAAAAAGTCCATGGATAAGATGTCTTGCTTCAGATGTCACGAGAAAGGACATGTTGCTTCTCACTGTCCACTTAGGAAAGCCGATGTTACACCTAAGACAGTGAATCCAACACCTGTCAAGCCCTCACCCAGTGTGGCAAGCAGCAGTAGTTCTCAACCTACCGAGAAAACTGTGCAGGCCGCACCCAAACAAGTTGTGAAAAACACACCGGTTAAGGTTGGACCAAAGGAAGTGATTAGGACAAATTCACCGAATCGTGTCATTAATCAATCTAGGTCAGCACCACAACAAGTCTATAGGAGCACCACACCTAGCAGGTCCCATACTCCAGTTAGGTCTCATACTCCAGTTAGACATTACGTACCGGTAAGAGCTCAGGGATCACTGTCTGAAATGCAATATAATAGGAATTATTCTAGAGCTCCACAACAACAAATGCCTACACCAAGGCAAAGAGTGAACTTAAATCACTCGGCACCACAACAGAATTCAGTTCAAAGGCCCAAGTCACCTGAAAGGCGAGATGGGTACTTGAAAGAGTTCACGTATGTGGACGAGAATGGTATTACCAAGTCAGTCATGGCTTGGGTTCCCCGTGATAACTAACCTCTTTTCTTTCATGTGCAGGAGATAACTACAGGTCCAAACAACAAGTGGTTCGTCGACAGTGGTTGCTCCAGGCACATGGCGGGGGAAAGAAGTCTTCTCATAGACTTCAAGGGGGGTAATAGGGGATTCGTATCATTTGCTGGTAACAAGGGTGGAAACATCACGGGTACCGGAGTGGTCACTAATGCGACAATAAAATTGGACCAAGTTTATCACGTTGATAAACTGGTTCATAATCTCATTAGTGTATCTCAAATCTGTGATAAGAAGAACTCGGTGTTATTTACTGACACTGAGGCGTTAGTGCTAAAGCCTGGATTCAAAATTCCTGAAGAATGGGTGTTGATGCGGGCGCCAAGGAAGAACGACTTGTACATGCTAGATATGAACAAGCCAGAGACTTCGATGGGGCCAATTTGTCTACTATCCAAAGCTTCGGAGACGGAATCCGTTCTGTGGCACAGACGCATGGCTCACCTGCACCTGAGAAAGATGAATTACATAACGAAGCATGGACTGGTGCAGGGTGTGCCCATGAAAAGTTTTCAGTTCGAGGATAAGTGTCTACCTTGCATGAAGGGCAAACAGCACAAGAAGACACAGAAGTCCAAGAAGCAGAATTCCATAGCCTCAACATTCGATCTGTTGCACATGGACCTTTTCGGCCCAATCAACAAAAGGAGTATCGGAGGTAGTTGGTACTGCTTAGTTATCACTGACGATTACTCACGTTTTTCTTGGGTTTTCTTTTTAGGTACGAAGGACGAGACGGCTGCAAGGCTCATCGGGTTCTTGGACCAAGTGGAGAACTCATACGGAACTAGGGTTAAACATATTCGTAGTGATAATGGAACTGAATTCAAAAACACTGTAATTGGTGTATATTGCCTATCAAAGGGCATAGTGCATCAATTCAGTGCACCATATGAACCTCAACAGAATGGGGTGGCCGAACGTAAAAATAGAACTTTGATTGCAAGGACTATGCTTTCGGATTCAAAGCTTCCTACCATGTTTTGGGGGGAGGCAGTGAATACCGCGTGCCACATTTTAAACCGAGTCCTTACAGTCAAATCATTGAACAAAACATGCTATGAAATTTTGAATAAACGGCCACCTAACTTAACTGGATTCGAACCGTTTGGAGTACCATGCACACTTTTAAGAACAAAACATTAACCGAAGTTTGGTGAAAAGGCTGACGAAGGATACTTCCTAGGTTATGTGCCAAACTCACCAAACAAACGGGTGTTTAACAAAACAACTGGTACTGTGGAGATTGTGTATAACATTGAAGTCACAAGTTATACATATGAACCCCAAACTGGTCCGGAATGGATATTTGACTATGATAAGTTATTTGAGTCATTTAACATTCCTCTGGATGATAATGCAGGTACAATCGAGAAGGACATGGCGACGTTGCATCTGAACGACGATGGCCAAATCTTTCCAAGGACCACGTTCGAATGTACATCCGAGCCTACTGCGACTGTAGATGGATCTCCAGAAGTTGCTGATCAAGAAGCACCTACCACTGAGAATCAGACTCAAGCATCGAGTTCCAACTCTGAGGAAAACGTCCGTGAGGAGGAAAATGTAGAAGCTGAGCCTGTTCCCCCATTAGGTGAAATAGGATCCAACTTAGGAGATAATCTAAGGGTTGATGAAATAGAGACCTCTAGGATTAACAAGAACCATCCAATAGAAAGCATCATAGGAAATCCTAACGAGGGTGTGAAGACTCGGAGTAGTGTAAACAACAACACCGTGTTGTTGTCGATGATAAACGACTCCGAGGCATATCACACATGTCTTTATTCATGTTTCATATCGCAAGTAGAGCCTAAGAATGTGCAAATGGCACATAAGGATAACTCCTGGGTTGAAGCGATGCAGGAAGAACTTTCACAGTTTAGGAAACTAGAAGTGTGTGAGTTAGTTCCGTTACCTCGAGGGGAGATTGCAATAGGAACCAAATGGGTTTTTAAGTGCAAAAGAGACGATCGGGGTATAGTCACGCGCAACAAGGTGAGATTAGTTGTAAAGGGTTTCAACCAAGAGGAGGGAATCGATTACAACGAAGTTTTTGCACCAGTAGCAAGGCTAGAAGCCATTAGGTTGTTTCTAGCGTTTGCCTCCTTCAAAGGCTTTAAGGTATATCAACTAGACGTTAAGAGTGCTTTCCTGTATGGGAAAGTGAAGGAGTTGGTATATGTAGAACAACCGCCCGGATTTACAGATCCTAAATATCCTGATAGAGTATATCGCTTAGATAAGGCTCTTTATGGATTACATCAGGCACCTAGGGCGTGGTATGAGACTTTATCCAAACATCTTTTAGAAAACGGTTAAAGGGGTAGGATAGATAGTACTCTATTTGTGAAGAGGAAGGGAGAACACTTTATCTTGGTACAAGTGTACGTCGATGATATCATTTTTGGATCATCAGACGAACAGATGTGCAAAGATTTCGAGAAGGTGATGAAGTCTAAGTTCGAGATGAGTGCTATGGGGGAGTTGAATTTCTTTTTAGGGTTACAAGTTGAGCAAAAGAAGGAAGGATGTTTATCCATCAAACTAAGTATGTCTATGACATATTAGAACGGTTTGGGATGGAGGGAACTAAGTTGACTGCCCACTTCAGCACGCCGATTCAAGTGAATCACAATCTCGGGCCGGGTACTGAAAGTGATACCGATGTGGATCCGACCTTATATCGGGCCATGATTGGGTCACTTATGTATTTAACTGCTTCAAGACCTGACATAATGTTTGCTGTGTGTATTTGTGCTAGGTTTCAAGCGAATCCGACGGAGATGCATATGAAAGCTGTGAAGCGGATTCTACGATACCTCAAGTCGAAACCGAAGCTGGGACTTTGGTATCACGCGGAGGGAGATCTAGAGTTGGAGGCGTTCACAGATTCTGACTACGAAGGATGCAGCTTGACGCGCAAATCAACGACTGGAGGTTGTCAGTTCCTAGGAGGGAGACTGGTGTCCTGGCAATGCAAGAAACAAACGTCGGTAGCCGTGTCAACGTGCGAGGCCGAGTATGTTGCTGTTGGTAGTTGCTGCTCACAGGTTCTGTGGATACAACAACAATTGCGGGATTACGGTTTGGCTTACACTCAAACTCCAATTAGGATAGATAACCAGTCTACTATTGCTATAACTAATAATCCAGTCAAACACAACAAAACAAAGCACATAGACATAAGGCATCATTTTATTCGTGATTGTGCTGAAAAGAACTTAATCAAACTGGTAAAAGTGGCAACAGAAGATAATAATGCAGATCTATTTACCAAAGCGTTTGATAAGTCACGGTTTGAGTATTTAATTCAACTGAATGGAATGTGCAACCCAGAGTAATTTGACCTTAGTAGTAGTAAGTTTATTTTATTGTAGAGTAGTAGTATTTCTTTCTTTTCAGTAATCTGCTAATTTAGGAAAGTTTCTATTTTTAGTAAGTTTCTATCTTTAGTAAGTTAGTAGGTTAGCTTATTTTACTGCTTTTCTTATGAAAAATAAAAGAAAAAAGAGAGAAAATTACAAAAATACAAAAAAAGAGAATATCAGAAAAAAGAGTTAAGTCTTAGATACATAGGTTCAAAGTGACGAAAATTAGCACCGTCGTTACAGACTCTAAGTGTTTAGGCTTTCACACATAATGCAACTAAATTCTAAGTGTTATACTTTATTTAGTTTGATGTGTTGGTAGGCATAATACATATAGGGAATCTCAAGGCTAATAAAATATTCTAGAAAAAGTCAAGCGTGTCACTAACTTAGATGTACGACCAATCGATCTTAATTTTTATGTACAAGACATACAAACATTGAGTCTAAATGAGGTATGCAAACTTTCTGGGGATGTATGGCAACATCAAATACATCTAAAAATGGAAAGAATAGAAATATCATATGTAACTGAGAGTCGAAAACATGCAACTCTGTTGTACGTAAGTACAGACCTGTTGTCTCTGTTTAGATTCGGGTTAGCAGATATGTCGCTTTGTTGTACGTCAGTACAGACCTGTCACCGCTGTCTGCTAACTTTAAAAATAAACCTTAAGTCGAACTAAGACACTTTGTTGTATGAAAATACAGACCTGTGTCGGATGTTTGTCTTTTAAAGAAAGTTTGCAAATACCAACAAGTTAGAATCTTTGTCTGTGTGCCTTGATCATAAAAGTATGTCTATGTCTGGGTCACGTAAGATAATTTCCTGATAAATAAAAAGGCCAAGGGATATTCCGAAATGTAGAATGTTTAACGGGGTACAATACCAACAATCGGCTAAATAGGTATGTCACGACAAACAATCAAAGGAATCAAAAATTCCTAAGTGTGAAAGTTTAAGTACTGAAAGTTAGTATCGGACATCGCTATCTGATTGAACCTTTCTTAGACTATACTCATCAAAAATATGGTGTTAAGTATTTAGCTTAGATTGTAAATTTTCTTAAGTCTAGATTAAATTTTTGGTCAAAATTTTATTTTACTTTATTTTATTTTATTTTTACCTTAGTTTATTTTATTTCATTTTAGTTTAGTTTAATGTTTTACTTAGGGAAAAGGTCAAAAGTTACTGAGGGTGCATTCAAAGTTGGATAAAATAAACAATGCGTGAACTATCTTGAGCTTAGGGTAAAAGAATTGGCATAGTTTATCTGGTTACACAATACCGTAGAAAAAAGTTGGAAAAGTTGAAATTATTTCAAAATTTTTGAAATTTTTCTAAGTGTTGGTGGTTTCGAATCTAAGACAGACTCGAATAAGGAGTAATTCGAATCTGTCAGTAGATTCGAATCTACGCTTAGACTCGAGGGTTGGTGGTATATATAGGTTAACAGTAAGTCATCAATTCCATCTGTTTTCGAATCTATACTATCGAATCTATCAAGGCGATTTCGAATCTGTTCTTTCGAGTCTATCGTAA
>JAANYP010009045.1:55000-110449 GCA_020465985.1 Centrapalus pauciflorus | reverse complement strand
TCCTTCCTGTTGTCGCCTGAGAAACTCAGTTTGCCTTATTGGCATTGACTATGATGAGACATTTGCTCCTGTGGCCAGGCTAGAAGCAATTCGTTTGTATCTAGCCTACGCTGCTCATAAGAGCATAAAGGTATTTCAAATGGATGTGAAGAGTGCATTTTTGAATGGGAAGCTGCAAGAAGAAGTATATGTCAAGCAGCCTCCAGGTTTTGAAAATGAACAACACCCAGGTTTTGTCTATAAGTTAGACAAAGCTCTCTATGGTCTCAAACAAGCCCCTAGAGCCTGGTATGACACTCTTACTGAATTTCTTATGAGCAATGGGTACTCCAGAGGTAAAGTGGATACCACATTGTTCATAAAGAAGGTGAAGTCTGATATTATGCTTGTTCAAATTTATGTGGATGACATAATATTTGGTTCTACTAATGAGCAACTATGCAAGAATTTTTCATTACTCATGAAATCCAAGTATGAAATGAGTATGATGGGAGAACTAACTTTCTTTTTAGGATTACAGGTTAAACAAACCTCAACTGGAATTTTTATAAATCAAAGAAAGTACACTTTAGATCTTTTGAAAAAGTTTAAATTTGATCAAAGTTCTCCTATTAAAACCCCAATGGCAACCAATGTAAAATTGGATGCTGATGCCAGTGGCAAAGCTGTTTCAGTAACAGCTTACAGAGGCATGATTGGGAGCTTGCTATACTTGACTGCTAGCAGACCTGATATTATGTTTGCCACCTGTTTATGTGCTAGGTTCCAAGCTAATCCAAAGGAATCACATCTTGCAGCTGTTAAAAGAATCTTCAGATACCTGAAGGGTACTCCAGGTTTGGGTCTTTGGTATCCCAAAGACTCAAGCCTTGAACTAACAGGTTATTCAGATTCTGATTTTGCAGGCTGCAGGTTAGACAGGAAAAGCACAACAGGTGGATGTCAACTCCTTGGTGGAAAGTTGATCAGTTGGAGTAGCAAGAAGCAGAACTCAGTGTCCACTTCTACTGCTGAAGCTGAATATATTGCTGCTGGAAGCTGCTGTGGGCAGATTCTGTGGATGCAGCATCAGCTTGAAGACTATGGGCTTGTGTATAGGAAAACTCCTATTCTGTGTGATAACACAAGTGCCATAGCCATCTCCAACAATCCAGTATTTCACTCAAGAACAAAGCATATTGAAGTCA
This sequence comes from Centrapalus pauciflorus, assembly GCA_020465985.1. Taxonomy (NCBI): domain Eukaryota; kingdom Viridiplantae; phylum Streptophyta; class Magnoliopsida; order Asterales; family Asteraceae; genus Centrapalus; species Centrapalus pauciflorus. Next base: position 109,262 of record JAANYP010009045.1, on the reverse strand, counting down.
GACATCACTTCATCAGGGATCACATCCAAAAAGGTAATGTGGAGGTAAGTTTTATTTCCACAAATGAACAGCTTGCAGACATTTTCACCAAACCTCTGGATGACACAAGGTTTAATTACCTTGTCAGCAAGCTGGGCATGTTAAACAAGAGTGACTAAGTGTCTCTCAACGGTCTAATAATTCGTATGTCTCACACTGCTCAAGTTCTCTCTGAACAGCTTAGACAGAACAGGTTATACATGTTCTGTACTTAGTCATTTGTCTGAAAAACTTGAACAGCTTGAACATACAACAGGCTGAACAAAAACAGTTTAACCTGTTTATTCGTCCAGCCTGCTCTGATGGTTCAGTCTTCAACCTGTTCACTTCTTCACACTGTAACCTGTTCATCTATTGAACTCAACCTGTTCTCACAAAGGAGAGCAGGCTGAAGGAACAGTTTGAAGGAAGAACAGCTTGAAGACTGAGAACCTTGTTGACCCTGATCATCACAGGTTTGACCATCAGCGTAGACCAACAGTTTAATTACCTTTCTTCATAATTAAGTTTCTTAAATTATGTTTTATTTAACTTAATTACTGCGGATAATGTATGTTACGTGTGTTAGTGATCAAAAAGGTCAAGTGGTCTGACAATGTTTCTGACATGGACAACCGTTCCGTTTTCCGTTAACAAACATTTCAAATCAAACCGCCCAAATCTTTTCTCTCTCATACACACGACCATTCAAAATCCTATAAATACCACCATACTGTTTCATCTTCGTCTTCCTCATCATTCCCAGAAATTCTCAAGAACCCTAAAATCGACTAAGTGTCTTTTGCTTCCTCAAACCTTCAAATTTCTCAAATGGCTCACAGACCCAATCCCTTTCTGCCAGTTTTCGTTGGTGAGGATGTTGTTAAACATCCTTCTGTCACCACGATGCTGACCCTGAAACCCACCAACTACATAGCAAACCTCACAATCCCCAAAAACTATGTGGGGAAGGGTTACGATCAAATGGTGGAATTTCTGCAAGTTCATCCGTTGAACTATGCCCTGACTGCATCTCCTGGTGTCCTGTACCAGGAGATGGTATACGAGTTCTGGTACACCTGCTCCTACAATCCAAACACTAAGGTTATCAGAGGTACTATTCTCAATGGGACTCAAACCATTGAGATTACAGTCGATCTTTTGAGGGAAGTTCTTCATCTTCCAGTGGCTGAGAACTATGATCTCCCTCAGCCTGAAAATGAGCAAATGGGCAATCTGCTACGCTTCTGTGGTGTGGCAGAACCCAAGGTTGGAGCTACTTTGTACAGGAAGGAGTTATCACCTACTTACAACTTCTTATTTGCCTCTGTGGCAATGTCGTTCAGCAGCAAGGTTGGTTCCTTTGACCAACTTAGTAGAGATGAAGTGCCGATAGTCCTTCAGCTGGTGGATGGGACTACACTTGACATGGCCAAATGGATCTTCTTGAACATGAGAAACCTGGTACAACAAGAGACAAGACCAGCAGCTGTCAGATATCCCAGGTTCCTGAGTCTCATCTTCTGCCATGTCTGTGGTGAGCATCTATATCACTCTCAACCCCTACTTAAAACTGCTGCATTCCCTGTGATAGGGAATAGGGTGTTTCATACTCCTGTACTGGAAAATGAGCCTCCTCTCTCAACACCAATGAGGAGGCTGTTGGGTTTAGTGGAAGGACCCTCTGCTGTGAGGGTGGATCCAGTCACTGCTGCTCCCGGTGGAAAATCCAAAGCCAGGTCTAAGTTGGTAAAAAGGACCTTGGCAGCTGAAGCTGGGCCTGCTAAAAAGAAGGCCAAAACAGCTCAAGCTGAGTCTGCTCCCTTAGCCTCTGTGGCTGAGGAAGAGCAGATTCCTCACCCTGGCTCATTTGTTGAGCCTGAAGCCTTTGTGGCTGGTGCCTCTGTGGCACAAGAGACTATGGAACAGTCCAGCCCCACTGTTCCTGACCCAGTCTCCCATCCAGTCCAAACAGATCCCCTCTCCTCTCCACAATCACCCACTTCATCCATTCGTTATCAAAGAAAATCCTTAGCCAAAAAGAAACTAGCCCAGAAAACAGTCTCCTCTGTTCCCTCTCAACAGGGTTCAGTTGTAAAAGAAGCAACCCAAGCTGCCTCTCCTATTTTGGGAGAAGGTTCAGCTCATTTGGAGCCTGCTTCACTCCAGCCTGAGTCACCCTTGAGTCAGCCTAGACCCTCTGGTTCCTCCCAACAGGAACCAGTTGTACAAATGGAGATACCCACATCAACTATCCCAGCCTCCCAACAGGCTGAGGATATTGAAAGACAGGAGCCCTCTCCGCTCCACACTGAGTCCACACTGTCCCCCACTCATATCTCCTTACACCCTGAGTCTGCACGAGGTGCCCACGCTGCTGATATAGACCAATCAGCAGCTCAGCCTCAAACTTCTGTTCCCCATGATTCAGCTGTTCAACACCAAACAGCTGCTGAGGGACCAACAACACAAGCTGATGAACCTCAGGGATCATACCATCCCTCTGGTGAGGCTGATCCCTCAATGCAAATTCCATCAGCAGGTTTCACCACTGCTGATGTTGAAATGCATATCCCATCTCCCCATGATGAGGTGCCTTTAGACCAAGGCACTGCAGAGGGAACCACCACTGGTCTTCATGAGGGTGCTGCAACACAAGCAGCATCTGAGAGGCCCCAAACATCATCTCCTTCTCCTAATGATGCAGCTACAGCCGCTGCTGAAGGACCCCTTGATCCCTCTAACCTGGGCCACCTTACTTTTGCCCAGGCTATGGAACTATTGTCCAAAGCTTCTCTTCCTTCTCCCTCTCATCCTCAAACACCAGCCTCATCATCATCTTCTCCATCTACTCACTCCAAACAGTCCACCCATACACCACCATCTCCCAAAGACCTGCCTTTGAAGGATCAGCTTTCATTGCTGACCAACAAAGTTGGTTCTTTGGAACATACCATGCACTCCCTACCATCCATAATCTCAGACTCTGTGTCTGAGCAGCTCAAAGGATTCTTTGATACGTTTAAAGAATCCTTCCCAGTTACTCCACAAGCTGACCACTCTCCACAGCTGCTTGCACTCACTGCACAGCTGCAAAATGTAACCAACTCTCTTTCCTCTATCCTCTCCTCACAACAGAACTCTGTGTCCTCTATGACAGCTATTTCTCAACAGCTGTCCTCTCTCCTCACTTCCTGTAATACTACCATTCCTTCCACATTGGCCAGCCTGAACACTCTTATAGGCTCTCTATCAAATTCTGTGTCATCAAACCTTGCTGATGTGCAAGATTCTCTTGAACTTCATCTTGCACAGCTCCAAAGTTTGTTGTTCACAGCTTCTGATAGAGACAACATTGTTAAGCTGACCACTTTTGCTGATTCCCATTCTTCTTCTCTTCAAAACTGTCTTTCCCAGCTTGGTGAGGTGAAGGACAACTTGGCTTACTTAGTGAACAGCCTTGTTGGTCCTAAACCTCCCAAACCTGCTGGCAAGCCTGCTGACTTTGTGTCTTCAGGCAGACCAGGGGTTGAAGTCGCTGCATCATCTCCTTCAAAGGGGGAGAAATCATCTGCCTCGAAGACTAAGTCTAAGGGGGAGAAGATTCCTTCTCCTAAGGAGATACCAGTGTCTGCAACCCAAACTGATCAACCAGCAGAAACAGGTGCAGCTGAAGGTGCTTCCCAAGCTGCTATGCCTACTCAGGCTGGCTCTCCAAACCCTGCTCAGTCTAAGGGGGAGGAAGTCATTCCTGAGGACAGGCCTAGCAGCAAAAGGAGGCACCTTATTCTTTCAGAGGAAAAAGAAGAAGAAGAAGAAGAAGAAAGTATTCCTGAAGCTGCTGTCCCTAAAGCAGCAGCTAAAGGAAAAGAAAAGGCAGCGGTGGATCCTATTGAGCAGAAACAGGCAGAAACTCAGTTTCACAAAGCCAGAGCCAAAGAGATGGGCCTCCCTATGCACAAATACTTTGAGTTTAGGGAAGAACAACTTAAGGCTCTGGAAGAGTTAAGAAAAGAAGAACAATCTGCCAAAGCTGCTAAGTCTCTTGCCCTCCAAGAAGCAAAGAAAATAAAAATGTCTACCTTGGAGGTGCAAAAGAAAATAATGGAAGCTGCCAAGCAATCAGCAGGAGAAAAAGGGAAGGAAGTGGAAAAAGGTACTCAGGTCTCAGTGACCAAATCAACAGTACCTTCTGCCAGAGCCAAATTCCATTTTGACAACTTGGCCAAAAAGAAATTTCATGATGTTGCTACTAGAAGGCTGGCCAAGGAAGGAATTGTCAAAGCTGTTCCCATATCAAGAAAAGGCACTCAGTGGAAACTTCAGATCACAAGGATGGGTGCAACAGGCCCTGAATTGGAATCATATGATCACGCTGATGTGGCTCAAATGGGTTACAGGGAATGGGTGGAACTGGCAGTTGCCCTGAGCCAGTCTAAGTCAGAAACGGCTAAGACTATCAGGGCATACATAAAGAAGCTGATGGAGAGAGTGAGTGAGTTGGGCCTGATCCCTAAAGAAGTCAAAGAGGGTGTCTCTGTGATATCCCCTAAAATCAAGGCCAGAAGGAAAAAGAGAGATTCAGAGCTGGAAGAACTCCTTATGATGATTGAACAAGGAGATTATGCTGTGGAAATTAAAGGAGTTGACCACAGCCTGCCTGAAGGAGTTGAATTTGAAGATGGCAAAGTGATTGAAGAGCCTGAGTTAGGGGCATTTTTTGTGGATCCCTTATCTCAGAAGAAATGTTTTCAAAGAGCTTCTGACCTACACAAAGTTGGTCTTAAGCAGCTTGCAGCCTTCAGAATTGCCACCTCCTTCAGTCAGTCCAGCCAATGGAGAGCAGCTGTCTGGGAAGAGCTGAAAGGATTTTATGACAGAGGTGAGCTCCAAAGTTCTAACTTTATGTTTCTTACAGCTGAACTTGAAGAACATGAAGAAACAAGGGAAGAACTTTTAAAAAGATTCAAAGAAGGGATGCCACCCCCTGTCGAATGAAGTCCACCTGCCATCTGGGTAGGTGAAGAATGGAAGCTGTCCATTAGTTGGACAGGCTTGCCATTATCTGCTCCCGTCTCAAACAGTCCAAATCTTGTACATAAGTTGTACACTCTGTACATTAGTTGTACACAATTACATTAGTTGTAATTTTTTATTTTTTACATTAGTTGTAAAATACATTAGCACATTAGTTGTACTTTTGTAAGAACATATGTTGTTCAAGTATAGTCAAGAATCAGTGTATATATAAACTGATCTTTTACTTTACTGTAATGTTGTAATTTTATTTCAGCAAATGTACTGTAAAAATATATAGTGATTTTTGACAAAACCAGCTTGGACTGGTTATTGCAAATAGGGGGAGATTGTTAGGCACAAAAAGGCCTCAGTCAAACCTGCTCTACATCTGAGGGGGAGATTTTATAATCAAACCTGTTGATACATTTGAAGGTTGAATTTAAGGCCTGTTATATGCCTTATTGAAACCTGAAAATGATTTGCAATATCAGTCTAAAGCTGTTCTATAAGTTGCATGTGTTGCAACCAAGACAGTTTGTCCAAGCTGATCAGTCTGCTGATCAGGCTGAACATAAACTGTCTACGCTGCTCTACACTGTTGAGCAGCTTGGGCATTTTTAAAGTGTTCTGTTCTTTGTGAACAGAACCTGTTCTTTGTGAACAGGCTAAACACTTTATGGAATTTGTTTCCAAGTCATCATGTATTGTTTTTAACTACCAGATCAGTTTACACAGTTGAAGACAAAGTGGAAAGCAGAACCGCTCAGCCTGCCCAAGCTGTTCTGTTACATGAAGACAAACGGATATTTGAAAAAGGGTGACAGACCTTTTTCTTATATCAAAATAGGCCTTTACAAGGAAGAAAGACGCAAAGTTGACATTCCTAAAATGGTTAAAGGCAATGCAACAGTAGAAAGTAAAAAGACAAAAGTTCTGCACAAGAGAAGGCAAGTCTGCTTTTCAGAAAAGTGCAGAAAAGTTATATTGTCTTTTCAAACAAGACTTCTCCTTTTTCATTCTGCCCAATGAAGATGTTTCTCTTAGATCCTCTAAGTGAGTATAAAAGGAAGCTTCTAAGATCAGAAAGAATGGGAAGAAAGCTAAGTGCTTAAACCAAGAGTGAACGTGCAAGTGTGATATTCATGCATGCAAATCTTCTGTAAACAAGCTTCTGTGTGTCTAAGCTGTTTACCAAAGCTGTTCCTTAAAGTCTTGTAAAATACAGTGAGTGCATCTTAGTGAGTGTGTTCATTGTAATCTAGTGTGAGTGTGTCTTAGACTAGAAACCATACTGTTGTATTCTGTCATCTCAGCTTGAACAATTCCGCAGTCAAGCTTGTTTGTAATTAACATTTGTTGATAATACATACAAACATTGAGAAAAAGAGTGTGTAGATTTTAAATACTGTATTCACCCCCCCCCCCTCTACAGTTTATTACTATATACTTTGGGAACCTTTCGGGACCTACAAGGATACTCCTGCACAGCATATCCAAAGGGCACCCACTAAGGTCTCTCCCATCCTCAATTTGGAGGTGGACATCTCAACAGAAGATGTCCATATGGGTACTGTGGCTGACACTACTGTTGTTTCTGCACAAGAGGCACAGGACAGTATCAACATACTTAAGACCACACCCATGGCAACAGAGGGTGTGCAAGCACCTTCTGGAAGTCCCCAGAATCAAGAAAAGAGGGGCCTAGAAGCTTCAACTTCTGGAATTCCTGCCAGTGATAGATCCCAAACACCACACTCTTTTGCTGATCTTGAGGCTAGTTTGCAACTCATGATTTTAACAGAACCTCAGCTGAAACCTGTTGTGGCAGCATTGGAATATTATCAGTCCCTTGTTGCTACACAGGGGGCACAAATCAGAGCACTTCAACAGACAGTAGCCGCTCAAAATCAGAGGATGGATTATTTTCATAAGGGGTTCACCCTCTGTGGACATAAGATCATTCACCTTGAAAAGATGATTCAATCCCTCATGGCAAAGGTTGTAGGTCCTCCTGACCAAACCAATGCATCCCAAAAGGGGGAGAATCAGGAGATCACTAAATCAGTCCAAGCAGCTCCATCAGTCCAAGCAGCTGCAGCTCCTACTCCAACAGTCCAAGATTCTAGGCTAACAGTCCCAACAGCTACTCAAGCTGTTAGCCTAGAAACTCAAGCTGCTCCCACAAGAACAACAGGAGTTGTTATTAGAGAAGGCAGTCAAGCTCCCATCAGTACAATCCAAGCTACATCCTCTACAACTAAGGATAAGGGCAAGGGCATTCTCATAGAATCTCCAAAGTTCAAATTTTCATCCAGAGATGCCCAGGTTGCTCATGATGCTGAATTTGCTAGAAAGTTAGCAGAGGAACAAGATGAGATTCTGGACCAGCAAACACATGTTCCAATGCAAGATGATGAAACCCTAGGTGACTACCTAAGAGGGTTTGTGGTAAACAGAATGAGAAGAAAAGGAAAATGCCAACAATGCATTCAAAGGCAGAGCACAAAATGTTCTTGATCAATTTTGCCTACTCAGCTGGAATTCCAAAGAAGATGGCTCAGTCCATGAATACAGAGAGGCTGCAAGATATTCATGATAAAGAAATGGAAAAATGAAAAATAGCTAAAGTCTCCCATCAAGTCCAAAGCCAACAGAAATCAAGTCAAGCTGGTGCCAGTAATCCAGATCCTCCTGTTCAAGCTGTTGCTTCTAATCCACAATCAAAAACAATCTCTCAAGCAAAGCTTGATCAGGTAAAGAGGGTGCTGTTTGAGCATCAACTTCAGAAAGTAATGGAGATTGAAAAGTCCCTAGACCAGCATGATTTCTCAAAACCTCTTATTACATACTGGTATGCTAAGCCAATGGATAACATTGACTTAAGATATCATTTTGTAGTAAGAAGAGAAACTGGTCCTGAAGAAGAATATAAGAGTATGATGCATATAGTCTAAGGGATGACCAGAGATGAGCTTACAAGAATGCATAATGTTGGATCCGTGACCCAAGTCAGATCCTCTCTTCCATAGGTCAAGCAGGCTATAAAAGATCTAAAAAGCATTTTTGATCCAGAGTCCATAAGAAAAGATATAGAAGATGCCAAGGAGATGAAGATTGCACAAGTTGATCTGTTTGTAAAATCAAAGACATACAGACTCAAATTTGCAAATGGATCCCGCATGTACTTCAATTTTAAATTTTATGATCTTCTAAAGGCCTTGCTAGTATAGATGATATCAGTGAGGATATATTGTGATAGAGAAGATCTGAAGAGAGAATTTTTGAAGGCTGTTAAGCAGAAACTTTCACAACTGTAAGTTTTCGGATGCCTTAGTTTGTAAATAACAGTTTTACTTTGTTCTATTTCCTTATTTGTATAGAAACTTAAAGTCTTGTGTAAAGAATTTAAGTTAGGGGGAGATTGTTAGGAAATAATCTAAGTATGTCAAGCTGTTAGTTAGATTTCTGAAACTGTTAGTAGATTTTCTGTATAAGTACAAAGTTCAAGCTGTTAGTTGAAAAAGTTCGAGCTGCTAGTTCAAAAGTTCAAGCTGCCAGTGTTAAAGTTCAAGCTGCTCAACAGATAGACTTCAAGCTGCTCAATAGCTCAATAAACAGAAAGTGCTGATATTCAGAAAGGATATATTTTGAAGATTCAAGCATATCTACTATCAGAGAAATTAGAGTTTTCAAGGAAACAAATCAGAAAGCAATATATATACATAGAATAGGTTTTTCTATTGTAAGTCTGCACGTACAAGTTTATTCAGTTGTAATTGTCTTTCTGATTAAGTTTTCATAAGCCTCTAAGGTTGTAAAACCCTAAGAACACCTAATCAAACAGATTAGAGGTGATTGTAATCATTGAGTTTGGCAATACAAGTGACATTTGATTATTGATTGTGTTTATGTGTTTATTTGTTTTGAAAGCTTTTCTTAAACAATTAAGTGTTATTCCTTAAACTTCTTAATTGGACTTTGATTCAATATAAGGTTATTGGTTTATACTCTGATTAATTCAAACTAGTTAATCTTAGGTAGTGATATTGATTCTGACACTGCAAATGAGGCTGAGAGGGATAGACAGCATGCAGACAAAAGGGCGGAGTATTTCATCTATCATGCCCTTCCCACTGATATCCTTGTTGGGGTGGACAGCAAGATGTCTGCCAAGGAAATGTGGGATGAACTGGAGGTTCAAATGCTAGGGGCTGATTTGGATGACCGAGCTAAAATTGAAGAGGCTAAGGCAAAGTTCACTGAGTTTAGAGCCAAAGACGGGGAGTCTCTTCAGGCTACATTCACCAGATTCTGTGCAGTTCTGAACGAATTGAACAAGCTGCACATCAAGAAAGATAAGGATGACATCAACATCCAGTTCATTGGTTCCTTAGCCCCTGAATGGCAAGTTGGATGCCGTGCCACTAGACAAGTGTTAGACATTCCAAATGTGTCTATAAATGTGGTATTCAAGGAACTGAAAAAGTATCAGGGAGATGTCGATCACTAAAAGCAGATGGCTAATCAGTTAGCATCCATGTTTCTCTCTGCAAACACGGGCATCAAACTAGCTGATTCTCTAGACCTTATCTCTAACAAGAACCTATCTTCTGCACCCTATGCACAAGGTTCCTCATCATCTCAGTGTAGATATGTTTCACCCCCGAGCCTTACGATGAAGAAGAGGCGACGATTCAAGAACAGATTGCCTTATGGACTAATCCTCTTCAACAAAGATGTAACAAGACAAACAATCGGCTTCACTATGACACCGGCCCGTGGAGGTCTTCTGATGCTCGAAGGGATGATAGGTGAGATGAGAGGAGAGATGACTACCGAAGAGATGATAGGAGGGATGACTATAGAAGAGATGATAGAGACGACCGGATATATGATGACCGGAGGGACTATCGAGATGATCGCCGATATGAAAGGCGTGACAATAGAAGGGATGATCAGAGAGAGGATAGACGAGACTACAATCGTAGGGATGATCAGAGGGATGAGAGGAGAGACGATCGCAGGGACTATGATCGTAGATACAACAAGAGAGACGACAGCCGCGAACCTCGGAGAGCTGACAAGAGGCCGGTTGAAAGGAGAGATGAAAGACCAAGAGCTGATGATCCCAAGGCAACCGATGAGCGGTTATGTTATAAGTGTGGAAAACCGGGCCACTTTGCTCGGGAATGCAAAAATTAGTTCGAAACAGATGTTGGGTATTATGAGCGGAAGCTGGAGGCCGCTAAAAAGAGATCTGATGCTATGGCTTTGGTTGACCAAGAGGATTATTGGGACTATGTGGATTCTAACGAAGAGGACGACAAATGAAAGAATTGATACATGGCGGTTCATATTGGACCGGCTGACTATGCTTCAACGTCAGATTCAGAATCAGACATGGCTGCTGAGGGGGAGACACATCAAGATCCATCAACATGTCTGATGGCCAGGTCCGGGGATCCTGAATGTTCCACGTCAGATTCTGAGGCACATGAGGTACATTCCTTTTACATTCCTAAACATGTAAGTAATTTATCTGTACAAAATGAATGTAACTTGCATACACAAATACTTGATTTAGAAGCTAGATTAAATGCAGAAACAGAAAAGTGTGTCAAGGGTGAACATCTAGCCCAAACCTTAAAAGAATCATCCGAGTTATATCAAAAGAAGTGGTTAACTAATCATGACGTGATAAAACAGATGCTGATTGAAAAGGTAGACGTTCAGGATAGGAATACGTATCTTGAATCTTGTATGGATAGACTATCAAATGAAAAGAACTCTTTAAAATCAGAAATATCTGTTCTGTCAAAACAATTAGAGACTGTAAGTATGGAAAACATAGATAGTTTAGAAAAATATAAAATGATAGAAGAAGAAAGAGTTGGTTTGTACTCTTGCATAAAGACCCTAGATAACGAATTTCTAAAATGAGGTCAAACAGAACAAACTATTCATTTAAACCAACCCAAAGAAACTAGGTTTTATCATTCCAAACAAGGAATTGGTTTTAAAAATCCTAAATATTTGGAAAAGGTTCAGCAAGTTTTACCTATTTTATATGACATGAGATATATAGGTGCTGGGTTGAAATCTTTCGTTTATCAATTATCGGAAGCAATTTTAACCTAAGAGGATGAGAAACGAAATGAAAATAAAGAAAAAGAAACATATTTTAAATATGAAGAGCTAAACGAGAGTTATACTAATAGAGTACGCACTCTAGAGGAAGATTTCTTGTCTAGTTATTCAGAGGCTGAAATGAAAGCAGAACCAGTAAAACCAATCCCTCATCTTTATAATCCTACAAAAGTTCTTCAACATAAAATCAAAGTTTTAGAAAAGGAATTAAAGTCAACTCGAAAGAAAGCTCTTGATTATCAAGAAGTTCTTCTTTAGAGTGAGGAAAAATTGGAAACCAAAGTATTCAACAAACAGTGGAATTAACTGTCTACAAGGAAAAATTTGACATGGTTTCAGAAAGTTTAAAAGAGCCAAAAGTTTCTCACCCTATCAAAATCCCACTCATATCGTCTGAAAAGGTAAAGCTAAAGTCGAAATTTCTTCTATCAGTTTTAAAGGAGAGTGTTCAAAACCTTTCAAAGCTAAGGTTTCAAAGAAGACTCAGAATCAATCCAAGACTTCTAAGAAACCCACTCACCAAGAAAAAGAAAAATCTTCAAAATCTAAGTCTTCCATGCGTACTTACTCACGTTGTTTTGTTCCTACAGATCATGTGAGAAGAGTGCCCAAAACGTCTATGCAAGATTTTTCAAGTTTTTTTTTTGTGAAGAAGGCTGTTATGCCAAATGAATTTGTTTCTAGAGATAGGTTGCATGTAATCTCAGAAAACAATGTTTGTAATGATGTATCAAATTCTATTTCTTGTTTACAATATTCGTTTGGTGACTTGTTTAAATTATGTCCAACTGGTTTTAGACGTCAAGTACCTGAAATGAATGCTTTTGTGCCTTATCCCGCTAAGAGAATTCGGAAAAAGAAAATAAAAATTGTTGCATCATCGACCTCCACAAATCTCGAGACTTGTACTTTGCCTAAGCCCAAAACTAAAGCAAACGTCAAACAAGTCTCAAAAAGTCAAAAACCAAAGGTAATCTCATCGCCTAAGGTTCCAAAGCTTGTTAAATCCAATTATCAATAGATTCCATAAGGCTCTGCATTTGGTCCACACATAACTGCTAAATGGGTTCCTAAAACTGTACACGTGTCATATTCTCCTGGAACACTTAACCTAAAAGGACCCATCTTAAGATGGGTACCCAAAGTTGTGTGATATTAATGCAGATGGTTCTTGATTACTTCAGATCAAGACCCGAACTTCATTGATTTGGCTTCTAGTTATCATAGGCTAGGACCCATTCTTCTACTTGTTGGTTGTGCTTAAACTGACATGTTTGGCTTCTGTGCACTCAACTCAGGACCCGGTCTAAAATCATCATGTTTTCTGAACATCTCGGTTCAGAACACGGTTTGCATGTTAATCTATGATGGATATGTTTAAATGCCTATAGATTTTCATTGCATGTATTCTTCATTTTCAGGCAAAATCCATCTGGTATATGGATTCGGGTTGCTCTAAGCATATAACTGGGAGAAGAGAATGGTTGTCCAACATAGTAGAACAATATTGTGGGACAGTTAAATTTGGGAACAATCATCATGCTCAGATAAAAGGATACGGGGATATAGTCTTGAATAATCTAGTCATCAAGGATGTTGACTATGTTCAGGGGTTATCACATAATCTGTTTAGCATAGGTCAACTCTGCGATAAAGGATTAGAAGTTACATTTAGGGCTAAGAACTGTAGTGTTAAGAGTATGGATGGTAAAGAAATATTATCCAGTTCCCGTAGCTCTAATCTTAACACCATCAATGCAGCTAAGCTTATGGTTAAGCATAGCATTTTCCTTCTGTCAAAAGCCTCTTCAAAAGACTCTTGGTTGTGGCATCGTAGGCTATCCCCCTTAAATTTTGAGAACATCAACAAGCTGGCTGCAAAACAACTGGTGAAAGGACTCCCAGAACTGAGATATGAAAAAGATCATCTATGTAGAGCATGTGAGAAGGGAAAAATGAAAAGATCATCTCATAAATCAAAACCCAAACCATCGTCGAAGAGAGTATTGGAGTTAATTCATATGGATTTGTGCGGTCCAATACAAACTCAAAGCATAAATGGGAAGCGTTATGTGTTGGTTATCGTTGACGACTATTCACGATATACCTGGGTAAAATTCTTGCGATCCAAGGATGAGACAGCTCAAGAGATCATTGATTTTATCAAGAGTGTCAAAACCCAACATCAGCTGTCTGTTCAATCAATCCGATCTGACAACGGCATGAAATTCGAGAACTCGGTATTAGAGAGCTTCCTTCGATCCAAAGGTATTCATCATCAGTACTCTGCTGCTAGAACGCCTTTACAAAATGGAGTCATAGAAAGGCGTAACCGTACCCTTGTGGAAGCAGCTCGTACAATGCTGACATATTCAAAACTACCTCCGTTCTTGTGGGCCGAAGCCGTGTCGACAGCTTGCTACACGCAGAATCGCTCCATAATCCATAAGCGTTTCAATAAAACTCCATATCAACTCTTTTTGAATAAAGTACAATTTATCAAGTACTTACGTGTATTTGGTTACAGGTGCTACATGCTTAATGACAAAAACAACCTCAGGAAATTCAACGAGAAGGCGGATGAAGCGATCTTCATTGGATTCTCATCCAACTCGAAGGCATATCGCACATACAACACTAGCACCAGAACAGTCAATGAGAGTGTGCATGTCAAAATTTATGAAATGGCTGAACTGGCACCCGAAGTTGATCAATCAGGACCACACATTACACCAATGCCTGGAGACTCTTCTTCTCAATCTAAATCTTTTTCTCCTTCTGATTTAGTTAATTTATTTGATCCTTTTTATGTAGAATTTTTTGGTCCTAGTACTAATACTTCTAATGTTTCTTCATCTATAGTTAACACATCCAACGATTCAACTGCGCAACAAATTCCATCTGATCCTTCTTCATCCACTTTATACCCACATCAATCCACATCATCCACTGATACATCTCCACTTGAATCTACTCCGGAAATGCCCTCACACATAATGCCAAACATCATTCCTGCATCTGATCACCTTGAACCTGAATCGGAACTAGTGGTACCTTCGTTCGAAACCATTGACCATGAATCATCCTCCATTCCCACACTCACCACTGAGGTTCCATCTCGTTCACTCCTTCCACACGAGACAAAATGGACCCGGAGTCACCCAACCGAACAAATTATTAGTGATCTCTCGACCGGTGTCCAAATTCGAAGGGCATCTGCTAATGAATGTCTCTTTGCGTCATTCCTTAGTATGATAGAGTCTTCTCGTGTGGATGAAGCCTTGAAAGATCCTGACTGGATTGTTAAGTCAAAAATCAAATCCAATAATATTAAAAAAATATTACGCCTTACCATGGGATTACTCTACCGATGAGTTAAAAGAAAAGGGCTTGGTTCATTGAATTCCTGAACGGGTCACTGTACTATGTAGGTAAAATATATCTTCTTATATAAGAAGATATATACTTATAACTTATACTTATATGCAAGAACAACTCAACCAATTTGAACAGCTCAAAGTATGGCGGTTAGTTCCCAAGCCCAAAGACCGAACAATTATCGGAACAAAGTGGATCTATAAGAACAAACGAGACGAAAACGGCATTGTGGTAAGAAACAAAGCAAGACTTGTCGCCAAAGGCTACCGACAGTAAGAAGGCATAGACTATGACGAGACCTTCGCTCCAATTGCACGGATAGAAGCGATCATAATTTTCTTGGCGTACGCGGCACACAAAGATTTCAAAGTGTACCAGATGGACATCAAGACAGCCTTCCTGAACGGTGAACTTAATGAAGAGGTGTAAGTTGAACAACCACAAGGTTTTGTTGATGCACATAAACCTGACCATGTTTATGTGCTAGACAAAGCCCTCTACGGTTTGAAACAAGCACCTCGCGCATGGTATGACAGTCTTTCCAATTTTCTTATCTCTGCTGGTTTCAGCAAAGGTGTGGTGGAGACAACATTGTGTACAAAAAGGGAAGGCCCGCACATAATGCTAGTCCAAATATATGTCGATGTTATATTTGGATCTACTGACAGTAATTTTCGTAAGGATTTTTCATCCCTAATGGAGTCCAGGTTCGAGATGAGTATGATGGGAGAAAAGAATTTTTTTCCTCGGATTACAAGTCAAACAACTTGAAAATGGGATTTTTGTCGACCAGTCGAAATATACTCTTGACATTCTTAAGAAGTATAAGCTAGACTCTTGCACGAGTATCGCAACTCCCATGGCTTTAAACTGTAAGTTAGACACAGATCCTTCTGGGATTAGTGTCGACAATACAACTTACAGAGGGATGATTGGATCCTTACTGTATCTTACGGCCAGTAGACCAGATATAATGTTTTCAACATGTCTTTGTGCTCGTTTTCAGACCGACCCAAAAGAATCACACCTACCTGCGGTAAAACATATTTTTCGTTATCTTAAGGGTACACCCGATCTTGGTCTTTGTTATCCGAAGGGAACCAATTTTGATCTTACTGCCTTTTCAGATGCTGATTTTGCAGGTTGTAGAGTTGATAGGAAGAGCACATCATGCGGAATATAGTTTTTGGGAGACAGATCGGTGAGTTGGTCCTCCAAAAAGCAGAATTGTGTTTCAACATCCACAACTGAAGCTGAGTATGTAGCAGCCGCAAGCTGTTGCTCTCAAGTGCTGTGGATGAGAACACAATTACGTGATTGTGGGTTCTCGCTCACCAACATCCCAATCTACTATGATTCTAGAAGTGCGATTGCTATTTCTTGCAATCCCGTGCAGCACTCACGAACAAAACATATAGATGTCAGGTATCATTTTATTAAAGATCACGTAGAAAAGGGAACATTTGAATTATATTTTGTAGGCGCGGAATATCAACTTGCTGATATTTTTACTAAAGCTTTAGACGAACCCCGTTTTCAGTTTTTAGTATCACATATTGGCATGCTGAATCCACCTTCAAGTTACATATCAGACATTTTCTAAAATAGTTCTATTTTAAAGCTACGTGTTTGAAATTCCTTTATTTTAAAAAAAAATATTTGTTATTTAAGTTTAAGGGTTGTGTCACAAAATTAAATTTCAATATTTCCTTATCTATTTATATCTTTAATAATTAATGATCCTGAAAAATTGCTATATGAATTGTTCAACATTGAGTGGGACGCTAAGTTATCCAGGTTTGTCTGTATCTTAAAGGTCTAAAACTCGGAAGTGTAAAATAAAAGAAAAAGGATATGAGTTTATTTGAGGGGGAGTATATTTAGGACGTTATTTAATGTATTTTTTTTCATTTTAAATTTTCTAAAATTTTAGGTCTTAGGTTGTTTAATTTTTATTTTTTCATGTAATATGTCAGAAAAACACAAAAAAAATTTATTTGTTTTAATATAACAAAAAGTCAAAAAAATATTTTTATTTTCTATTTTTTTTCTTGTCTTAACTTAATTTTTTTTAGAAAATCACAAAAACATTTTTTAAACTACTTTATGTTCAGCTTAGTTTTTAAATTCAGTATTAATTTTGCTTTTTCAAAGAAAAATAAGAAAAATACAAAAAAGATTTTTAATTGGGCTCATCTTTTAAAGTTTAATTTTGTTAATATATTTGTTTTGGGTCTTAGCCCATTTGGTTTGATTTAAAAATTCCGGTTGGCCCATTAATTGAGACCCACGCACGGATCTTTCTTTCTACCCGACCCGCCCCTCCATTTAAATAGGCGGGTTTGGGTTATGCTAGGCACAAAATGGCCTCAATCAAACCTGTTGTACATCTGAGGGGGAGAATTTTAATCAAACCTGTTGATGCACTTGAAGGTTGAATTTAAGGCCTGTTATATGCCTTATTGAAACCTGAATGTGATTTGCAATATCAGCCCAAAGTTGTTTACCATGTTGCATTCGTTGCAACTAAGGCAGTTTGTCCAAGCTGTTCTGTCTTCTTTGTGAACAGGTTAAACACTTTATTTAAATATGTTTCTAAGTCCTCATGTATTGTTTTTGGCTACAAGATCAGTTTACAAGTCGAAGACAAAGTGGAAAACAATACTGCACAACTTGCCCACGCTGTTCTGTCACATGAATATAAACGAATATTTGAAAAGGGTGACAAACTTTTTCTTATATCAAAATGGCATTAACAAAAGAAGAAAGATGCAAAGTTGACATTCCTCTTTTGGTTAAAGCCTTATGCAACAGTAACAAAAGGAAAAGACAAAGATTCTGCCATGTGAAGACAAAGATGCTTTATCAGAATATGCAGAAAGGTGTTTTGTCTTTTTGGAAAGACTTTCCACTATCTCATCTGTCCAATGAAGAAGCTTCACTGAGATTCTCCTTTTGAGTATAAAAGGAAGCTTCTAAGGATTATGAGATATCAAGAGTGTGAAATCAGAACGTGCATTGAAGTGTGTTATTCCGTGCATGCAAATCTGCTTATATAAAACAGTAGAGTGTGTCTAAGATGTTCTTGTGTAAGCTTTCCATCTGAGTCTTGTAAAGACAGTGAGTGCTTCTAAGTGAGTTTATTCATTGTACCTAGTCTGAGTGAGTCTTAGATTAGTTAACCAACTGTTGTAAATCATCATCTCAACTTGAACCTTTCCGCATTCAAGCTTGTTTGTAATTAAAACTTGTTAATAATATACACAAACATTGAGAAAAAGATTGTTAAGTTTTAAGTAGTTGTATTCACCCCCCCCCCCCCTCTACAGCTTAGAACTATACACTTGGGAAACCTTTTGGGACCTACAACTGGTATCAGAGCAGATAGAGTGTGTGCCATCTCTAGATCTCTTATTCTCCCAAATTTTCCATGGACAACAGTGCTGCAAATTCCTCATCCTACTATGACAATGGGTCAATGGCCAAACCCCCAAAGTTCAATCATCAGAACTTCTCTGGTTGGAAGTGCAGAATGATGCTCTATTTAGAGAATCTGGATGTACAACTACCAGAGATAGTAATGGAAGGTCCCTATGTGCCAACTTCTGTTACTACCATAACTCCTACTGTTGAAGGAGCTGCCCCTGAAATCAGAACCTTTGAGAAGGCTAAAGCTCAATGGTCTGATGAAGACAAAAGATTGGTTGCTCTGGATGCAAAGGCCAGGAATAACCTGGTTATCTCTCTGCCTGATGATGTGTTCAAACAGGTTGAGAAGGTGAAGACTGCAAAGGAGATGCGGGATACTTTGTGTACCGTCTATGATGGACCCACAATCACACTGGACAACAGGATTAACAATCTTGTTAGACAGTATGAACTCTTCTTTTCAAAACCAAAGGAGACACTCACAGAAACCTACACCAGGTTTACTGCTCTTATTATTGATCTTAAAGCTGTTGGGATCACAAAGGACAGCCTGACCCCGGTGAACAAGTTCTTGGACATCTTACCTGAAGAGTGGAACTACTTTTCTACCATCTTGAGAAATTCAGGTACCATCAAAGGTATGGATCTTGTAAACTTATATGGATCCTTACTAAATGATGAGCAGTCAAGGCAGCAGAAGAGAAATGCCTTGGAAATGTCTAAGAGAGGTGCTGCCTTAGTGGCCAGCGTGAGACAACCTGTTAGACAGGTATGTGATGTGTTCACACAACCTGATCAACAGGCTGATGATGAAAGAGAGGAAATGTCTGATGAGGAAGACAATGCAGATCTTGCTGAACTTGATGATGAGCAAATGATAGCCATGCTTGTCAAAAGGTTCAATAAGAAGAGGTTTGGAAGAAATATGCTGCAGGGGAACTCAAATGCTGTCAAAAAGACAGCATTCGATAAATCTAAAGCTGAGTGCTTAAAATGTGGCAAAATTGGCCATATAGCTGCTGACTGTGTGTCAAAAGCTGTTGGGCAGTCTTCCAAACCATACAAGACTAACATGGATGATGGCTATAGGGTTAAGTACCTTATGGCCATGGCTACGCTGAAAAAGTTGGAAAACTCAGTGGCTTCCAACAAGCTAAAGGGACTGATGACAGAGACATGTTACTAGGAGGAGTCTGATTCATCATCAGATGAAGAAGACAACAATTGTCTGATGGCCAATACTGATGTCACATCAACTAGCAATTTCAAACAGGACTTGGCTGAAGCTGAAGCCTTCAGCAGCTTGGAGAACTGGAACCCTACAATGATGTACAAGGTACAAAATTTTATGGCTTACAGTTCTGATGAAAAAGTGAAAATGTTTGAATATATGTTAGTAGATTTAAAAGCTGCTGTTGAGAAGCATAATGTTTTACTATCTGAAATCTCTAAGCTTAAAACTGATCTTGAAATTAAATCTGGTAAACTGGACAGTTTCCATAAGTTTGAAACTGAACTTGATGAACTGAAACACATCAACTCCATTTTACTGGAAGAAAAGAGAGAAACAGATGTAAAACATGCAAAGCTTCAAAAGATAGTTGACTCTTGGTGCCAATCTGCACAAAACGTCAGCATTGCATAAGTCAGCAGATCCCAGCACAAATCCAAGCCTATCTTGGAGGGGATCTTGACACAGCAGCTTCCATTGTTGAGATTAATAATTTGAAAGATGACTTATCCACTCTTGGTGAGCTTCCCAGTACTTTCATCCAGAAAGTTAATGGAAAGCTGATCTCAACAAACAGGTTTGTCAGGCCTCAAAATACTGACAGCTTGTGTGAAAAAGGCCCAAAGGCTGATGATGGAATGTGTTCTCCATCAACTCAGCCTGCTAAGTGCTATGCTGATTCACACAAGCAAAAGAAAGGAAAACATACTCAAACTGCAGCTGTGGACACTAAACCTGTTGACAAAACAGGCTCTGGTTCCAAAGATGATGGTAAGAGTCATGTTAATCCTTTTGATGCTAATCGTTTTGAAAATAAGTTTTCAAAAGGTAAGCAGCCTGCTTTCAATAAGGGTAAGTCTCATGTTGAAAGCAAATCTGCTGTGGTTTCAAATAAGTTTTCAAATCATAGTGGAAAACTGGTTATAAATGAAAATAAGTCTTCCAAAACCAGAAACAGTGATTATGCTGATAGGCAGCATCAATCACATCTCAGTAAGGGCAAAGGCAAAGCCATTGTTCAGCTTGAGAAATCTGGGAATAAGTTTCCCAAACCTGTAGAAGGTCAAAAACCAATCAAGCTTCCTGTTTTGACATTTGTCCTCCCAAAAAGAGGAAAGAAGAAACAGCCAAAGCTGTTGCTATTGTGGCATCCACCCAAGCTGTTGATTCATCGAAAAATAGTAATAAGTTTGCTAAACCTGCTGATAAAATCAACAGAAATAATTCAGAATGTGTTTCTGAAAGCTCTTCTTCCAAAAAGGCCAAAAAGAGAAAATGCTATAAATGTGGGAAGAAGACACACATGGCTAAAGACTGTCCTGAAACTGAGGACATGAGGCCTGTTGACTCTGCTAGTTCCATCATTGCTAAAACAAGCAGTGTTGGAAGTAACTTAGTCAATGAGAGTGGTATCCAAACTGATACCATTCAAATAGGAAATATTAATGTGGATATCACTGGCCCACTCAACACATGTTGATGAAGTAGGAGAACTCATCTCTATGATGAGTTCCCCTAAAAAGTAACTAATATTTTCCTATGACATTCTGCAGGACAAACAACCATCCCAAGTTTGGTACTTGGACAGTGGCTGCTCAGGGCACATGACAGGTTGGAAGGACCTGCTGAATGATCTAAGGCCTGAAAAAGGGCCAAAAGTCACTTTTGGTGACAATGTACAGGGATCCACTGAGGGATATGGAACTCTTAAAGCTGGTGCTGCAGTGTTCAAAGGAGTAGCCTATGTGGTTGGGCTGAAACATAACCTTGTTAGCATAAGTCAACTGTGTGATGCTGGCTAGAAGGTTAACTTTGATGAGCACCTAGGTTACATATTGGATCCCCAAGGTAAAGTTGTGATGTGTGTTCAACGGAAGAAAGGTGTATATGTTGTGGACATGAAATCTGCTGATCCCACAACTGAAATCTGCTTTCTCACAAGAACCAATGCAGACCTAAACTGGTTATGGCACAAAAGGCTGTCACACCTGAACTTCAAGAATATCAACAAACTCTGTAAGAAAGAGTTGGTAACAGGTTTGCCTTCTATGACCTTTGTTAAGGGTAGACTCTGCACAGCTTGTGAGAAAGGCAAGCAGAGGAAATTATCTTTTAAATCCAAGCATAATTTTTCAATTGATGCTCCTCTCTTCTTAATGCACATGGACTTGTTTGGACCAGTCAATGTCCCAAGTCTAGGAGGAAGAAGATACACTCTAGTAATGGTTGATGAGTTCTCCAGGTTTACATGGGTAATTTTCTTGAAAAGCAAAGGAGAGGCTGCTAGAGAAATCATTGGATTTGTTAAAAAGATGGAAATGCTGAACTCTGCTCAAGTGAAGCAGCTTAGAAGTGATGATGGTACTGAGTTCAGAAACAGTACTCTTGAAGACTTCTGTGAAGAAAAAGGGATCTCACAAAACTTTTCAGCAGTAAGAACTCCACAACAAAATGCGGTTGCTGAAAGGAGAAATAGAACCCTTATTGAAGCTGCTAGAACCATGCTGTGTGCATCAGGTTTACCTCATCATTCTGGGCTGAAGCTGTCAACACTTCCTGCTTCACCTAAAACATATCCTTAGTGGTGAAAAGGTTCAACAAGACTCCCTATGAGCTGCTTAAAGGGAGGAGGCCAAATATTAGCTACTTCCATGTGTTTGGATGTCCCTGCTTCATTCTGAATCAAAGGGACCAACTGACAAAGTTTGAACAAAAAGAAAGGTGATAGATGAATCTATCAATGTCACCTTTGAAGAGTCCAGGAATTCGTCCACCATAGTTGTTCCTGAATCAGTTTCAGGAAAATTTAACTTTGATGATCTCATGCATTCAAACAGTAAAGAGGAGTCAAAAGCTTCCACTACATCCAGAGTGGAACCTGCAATCCATGATGGACATGATGATGATTATGTTGATACACCCTGTGTGAATAAGTGTACTGACTAAGTTACAACCTCATGTCCTGAACCAATCAATGCTGATTTTCCTGGATCTTCTGATGACGTGTTCAACAATGGAGAGTCATTCTCAACAAGTGAACAGGTTCAAGACATCAGTATGTCTGAAATCTTGAAAGCTGTTCAACAAGACCTGTTGAAAATGCAAACAACTTAGGAGAATCCTCATTGAGAAATGATCCTAAGTGGATCAAGTGTCACCCCAATGATTAAATAATTGGTGACATCAACAAAGGGGTACAAACGAGATGGGACAGCTTAGGGAACTTTTGTATGTTCTATAGTTTTGTGTCTCTCATGGAGCCAAAGAAAGTGGATGAAGCACTCAAAGATGCCAATTGGATCACTGCCATGCAAGAAGATTTCAATCAGTTTAAGAGAAACAAGGTATGGAAGCTGGTCCCGGCTCCTAAAGGTAAAACTATAATTGGCACAAAATGGGTTTACAGGAACAAGATGGATGAGCAAGGTCATGTCATTAGGAATAAGGCAAGACTTGTTGCTCAAGGCTGTAGACAGGAGGAAGAAATTGACTATGATGAAACATTTGCTTTTGTGGACAGGCTAGAGCCAATTCGTTTGTTTTTAGCCTACGCTACTCATATGAGCATGAAGGTATTTCAGATGGAAGTGAAGAGTGCATTTTTAAATGGGAAGCTGCAAGGGGAAGTTTATGTCAAGCAGCCTCCAGGTTTTGAAAATGAACATCATCCAGGTTTTGTCTATAAGTTGGACAAAGCTCTCTATGGGCTAAAGCAAGCCCCTAGAGCCTGGTATGACACTCTTACTGATTTCCTTATGAGCAATAGGTATTCCAGAGGTAAAGTGGATACCACATTGTTCATAAAGAAGGTGAAGTCTGACATTATGCTTGTTCAAATCTATGTGGATGACATACTATATGGTTCTACCAATGAACAATTATGCAAGAATTTTTCATTACTCATGAAATCCAAGTATGAAATGAGTATGATGGGAGAACTTACTTTCTTTTTAGGATTACAGGTTAAACAAACCTCAACTGGAACTTTTATAAATCAAAGAAACTATGCTTTAGATCTATTGAAAAAGTTTAAATTTGATCAAAGTTCTCCTATTAAAACCCCAATGGCAACCAATGTAAAATTAGATGCAGATGCCAGTGGCAAAGCTGTTTCAGTAACAGCTTACAGAGGCATGACTGGGAGCTTGCTGTATTTAACTTCTAGTAGACCTGACATTATGTTTGCTACCTGTTTATGTGCTAGATTCCAAGCTGATCCAAAAGGATCACATCTAGCTGTTGTAATGAGAATCTTCAGATACCTTAAGCGTACACCAGGTTTGGGTCTTTGGTATCCCAAAGACTCAAGCCTGGAACTAACAGGTTATTCAGATTCTGATATTGCAGGCTGTAGGTTAGATAGGAAAAGCACAACAGGTGGATGTCAACTCCTGGGTGGAAAGTTGATTAGTTGGTGTAGCAAGAAGCAGAACTCAGTCTCTACTTCTACTGCTGAAGCTGAGTACATTGCTGCTGGAAGCTGCTGTGGGCAGATAATGTGGATACAGCATCAGCTTGAAGACTATGGACTTGTACTTAGGAAAACTCCTATTCTGTGTGACTATACAAGTGCCATAGCTATTTCCAACAATCCAGTGTTTCACTCCAGAACAAAGCACATAGAAGTCAGACATCACTTCATTAGGGATCACATTCAGAAAGGTAATGTGGAGGTAAGTTTTATTTCCACTGATGAACAGCTTGCAGACATTTTCACCAAACCTCTTGATGAAAACAGATTTAACTATCTGGTAAGCAAGCTGGGCACGTTAAACAAAAGTGACTAAGTGTCCAAAATGTTCTAAGACCTTATATGTCTCACATTGCTCGAGTTTCACAAAACAGCTTAGACAGAACAAGCTATGCATGTTCTATACTTAGCCGTTTTCTGCAGAACTTGAACAGCTTGAGCGTATAACAGGTTTGACAAATAACAGCTAATCTGTCAAGCCTGATCTGATGATCAAACCTCCACCCTGCTCACTCTCTCAATCTGTCATACAAGACGTTGTCTTGTAACCTGATCAGCTATTGAACACAACCTGTTCTTACATAGCTGAACAGGTTGAAGAAACAGCTTGAAGAGTGAACAACTTGTGATGACCCTGCTCATCACAGGTTTGACGATCAGCTTGGACCATCAGTTTAATTACCTTTCTTCATAATTAAGTTACTTAATTTTTGTTTTTATTTAACTTAATTACTACGGATAATGTGGGTTTCGTGTGTTAGTGATTAAAAAGGGCTCAAGTGGTCTGACAAATGGTCTGACATGGACAACCGTTCCGTTTTCCGTTAATGACCTTTTCAAATCAACCGCCCAAATGTTTCTCTCTCATACCCATTCACATTTTAATCCTATAAATACCCCCTACTGTTTCATCTTCGTCTTCCTCACTACTTCCATAACCTCCTAAGAACCCTATAAATCGACTAAGTGTCCTGTGCTTCTGCTACTTTCACTACTTCCCCAATGGCTCAAAGAAACAACCCCTTTCTACTAGTGTTTGTGGGTGCTGATGTTCAAAAACATGCATTAGTCACCACAATGCTATCCCTGAAACCTACTAACTACCTTGCTAACCTAGCCATCCCTAAGAACTATGTGGGGAAAGGCTACGAAGATATGGTGGAGTTCTTGAAAGTTCATCCGTTGAACTATGCCATGACTGCCACTCCTGGTGTCCTGTACCAGTAGATGGTGTATGAGTTTTGGTATACCCGTGCCTACAACCCAGACACCAAAGTCATTAAGGGCACTATACTCAATGGGACTCAGACCATTGAGATCAACATTCGTCTGATCAGGGAAGTTCTTCGACTCCCTGTGGCTGACAAATATGATCAGCCACAGCCTGAAGATGAACAGATGAAGAATCTGCTTCACTTCTGTGGTGTAGCAGAACCAAAAGTTGGAGCTACGTTGTCAGAAAGGATTTGTCTCCTACTTACAGCATCTTATTTGCCTCTGTGGTAATGTGCTTCAGCAGCAAAGTTCGTTCCTTTGACCACCTGAGAGGTTATGAAATCCCTGTAGTTCTGCAGCTTGTGGATGGAACTACAATCGACATGGAAAAAATGGATTTTTCTGAATTTGTGGGGCCTGGTGCAGCAGGAGACACGTCCAGCTGTTGTTCGTTATCCGTGGTTTCTGAGCCTCATCTTCAAGCACATTTGTGATGAGAACTTATATAACTCTCAGCCTTTACTTCGTACTGCTGCATTCTCTGTAATAGGGAATAGAGTTTTCTATACACCTGTTCTCCCAAATGAGCCTCCTCTGTCAACACCAATGAGGAGGTTGTTAGGATTGGTGGAAGGACCCTCTGATGTGAGGGTGGATCCAGAAGCTGCTCCCAGAAGAAAATCCAAATCCAGGGCCAAACTTGTTAAAAGGACCCTGGACATCACTGAAGCTGAGCCTGTCCACAAGAAGGCCAAAACAGCTCAGTCTAAGTCTGCACCTCAGCCTCTGTGGCTGAGGGGGAGCAGGCTCCTCACCCTGGTTCATTTGTTGAACCTGAAGCCTCTGTGGCACCTGAGACTATGGAACAGGCCAACCCACCTGTTTCTGACCCAGTCTCCAAAACTGTCAAGTCTGAACCTCTCATCTCCTCTCCAAAGTCACCCACCTCATCTCACATATTATACCAACGCAAATCCATAGCCAGAAAGAAACTAGCAACCCAAACGACCTAAACTAGCCCCTCTGTTTCCTCTCAACAGGGTTCAGTTGAAAAAGAAGCAACCCCTGCTGCCTCTCCTACTTTGGGAGAAGGTTCAGCACAATTGGAGCCTGCTTCACTCCACCATGTGTCAACCCCAAGTCAGCCTAGACCCTCTGGTTCCTCCCAACAGGAGCAGTTGTACAAATGGAGACAGCCACATCAGCTATTCCAGCCTCCCAACAGGCTGAGAATATTGAAAGACAGGAGTTCTCTCCACTCCATACTGAGTCCACACTATCTCCACCTCATACTTCTCTACACCCTGAGTCTGCACGAGGTGTCCACACTACTGGCTTAGACCAACCAGCAGCTCAGCCTCAATCTTCTGTTCATCATGATGCAGCTGTTCTACACCAAACAGATGATGAAGGACCAACCACTCAAGCTGATGAACCTTAGGGAATAGAACATCCCTTTGGTGAGGCTACTCCTTTTATGCAAACTCCATCAGCAGGTTTCACCACTGCTAATGTTGAAATGCAAATACCAACTCCCCATGATGAGGTACCTTTAAACCAAGGTACCGCAGAGGGAACCACCACTGGTCTTCATGAAGGTGCTGCAAAACAAACAGTGTCTGAAAGGCTACCATCCTCTACCCACTCTCCTAATGATGCAGTTACAGCCACTGCTGAAGGACCCATCGACCCCTCCAAGCTGGGCCACATTACTTTTGCCCAGGCTATGGAGCTTCTTTCAAAAATACCCTCTCCTTCTTCATCACATCCCCATACACCAGCCTCATCCTCTTCATCACCATCTACTCAATCCAAACAATCCACCCATACACCTCCATCCCCTAAAGACCTGCCTTTGAAGGATCAACTTTCCTTGCTGCCAACAAAGTTGGTTCTTTAGAAACTTCCATGTCTTCTCTACCCTCTCTCATTTCAGACTCTGTGTCTGAAGAGCTTAGGGGGTTCTTTGATATGTTCAAGAGTTCCTTCCCAGCCACTCCACTAACTGACAACTCCTCACAGCTGCTTGCACTCACTTCATAGCTGCAAAATGTCTCCACCTCCCTCTCCTCAATTCTTTCACTCCAACAGGACTCTGTGTCCTCTATGACGGCCATATCCCAACAGCTGTCATCTCTCCTCACCACTTGCAATTCTACACTTCCTGCCACTTTAGCTAGCTTAAACACCTTAATAGGCCCTCTATCAAATTCTGTGTCAGCAAACCTTGCTGATGTGCAGGACTCTCTTGAGTTACATCTTGCACAGCTCCAAACCTTGCTGTTCACAGCTTCTGATAGGGAAAACATTCTTATGCTGACCACTCTGGCTGATTCCCAATCCTCTTGTCTTCAAACCTGTCTTTCCCAAATTACAGAGGTGAAGGATAACCTGGCTTTCTTAGTGCTTAGCCTGGTTGGTTCCAAGCCTGCTGTCAAAACTGCTTCAAAGCCTGCTGAATTTCTTTCTTCAGGCTGACCGGTTGTTGAAGGTGCTGGTCCATCACCTTCAAAGGGGGAGAAGTTGTCTGCCTCTAAGACTAAGTCTAAGGGGGAGAAAACTTCTTCTCCTAAGGAGACATCAGCTCCTACTGGTCAAACAACAGGTGTATTTGAAACAGGTACTGGTCCAACTGAGGGTGCCTCTCATCTACCTGAAGCTGCTCAGCCTACTAAGGCTGAATGTCCAAACCCTGCACAGTCTAAGGGGGAGGAATTCATTTATGAGGATAGGCCAAGCAGCCGAAGGAGGCACTTCATACTGGAGGAAGAAGAAGAAGATGAAGAAGACATTTCTGAAGCTGTTATCACTAAAACGGCTAAAGGAAAAGAAAAAGCAGTATTTAATCCTGAACAGCAGAAAGCAGCAGAGTCAAAGTTTCACAAAGCCAGGGCAAAGGAAATGGGTCTTCCCATGGATAAATACTATGAGTTCAGATATGAACATCTTCAAGCCCTGGAAGCACTAAGGAAAGAAGAAGCCTCTGCCAAGGCTGCCAGAACTTTTGCAGTTCAAGAGGCAAGCAAAATCAAAATGCCCTCTCTGGATGTGTAAAAGAAACTGATGGAAGCTGCTAAGGGATCAACTGGTTAGAAAGAAGTTGAAAAGGAAGAGGGTGCTCTGGTCTCTGTGACCAAACCAAAGCAAGCATCCTCTGCAAGAGCCCGGTTCCACTTTGACAACCTGGCAAGGAAGACGTTTCATGATGTTGCTGATAGAAGACTTGCCAAGAAGTCTATTGTCAAAGCTGTCCCTATTTCAAGAAAAGGCAAACAGTGGAAGCTGCAAATAACCAGAATGGGTGCTACAGGCCCTAAACTGGAATCTTTTTACTACATTGATGTTGCCCAAATGGGGTACATGGAATGGGTTGAGCTGGCAGTTGCCCTGAGCCAGTCTAAGTCAGAAACGGCTAAGACTGTCAGGGCATATATTAAGAAGCTGATGGAGAGAGTGAAGGATCTTGGCCTGATCTCAGAAGAAGTACTGAAAGTGATACCGATGTGGATCCGACGTTATATCGGGCCATGATTGGATCACTTATGTATTTAGCTGCTTCAAGACCTGACATCATGTTTGCTGTGTGTATTTGTGCTAGGTTTCAAGCTAATCCGAAGGATATGCACATGAAAGCTGTGAAGCGGATTCTAAGATACCTCAAGTCGAAACCGAAGCTGGGACTTTGGTATCACGCGGATGGAGATCTAGAGTTGGAGGCGTTCATGGATTCTGACTACGGAGGATGCAGCTTGACGCGCAAATCAACAACTGGAGGTTGTCAATTCCTAGAAGGGAGACTGGTATCCTGGCAATGCAAGAAACAGACGTCGGTAGCCGTGTCAACGTGCGAGGCCGAGTATGTTGCTGCTCACAGGTTCTGTGGATACAACAACAATTGCGGGATTACGGTTTGGCTTACACTCAAACTCCTATTAGGATAGATAATCAATCTACAATCGCTATCACAAATAATCCAGTTAAACACAGTAAAACAAAGCACATAGACATATGGCATCATTTTATTCGTGATTGTGCTGAAAAGAACTTAACCAAATTGGTAAATGTGGTAACGGACAATAATAATGTTGATTTATTTACCAAAGCCTTTGATAAGTCACGGTTTGAATATTTAATTCAACTAAATGGAATGCGCAACCCAGAGTAAATTGACCTTAGTAGAAGTTTATTTCCTTTTATAGCTGTACTATTTCTTTCTTTTTATAGTAAGTTGCTAAATTAGGATAGTTTCTATTTTTAGTAAGTTAGTAGGTTATCTTCTTTTATTGCTATTTCTTATGAAAAACAAAAGAAAAAAGAGAGAAAATCATAAAAATACAAAAAAAGAGAATATCAGAAAAAGAGTTAAGTCTTAGATGCATAGGTTCAAAGTGACGAAAATTAGCACAGTCGTTACAAACTCTAAGTGTTTAGGCTTTCACACATAATGCACCTAAAAATCTAAGTGTTATACTTTATTTTAGTGTGATGTGTTGGTAGGCATAATACATATAGGGAATCTCAAGGCTAATAAAATATTCAAGAAAAAGTCAAACGTGTCGCTAACTTAGATGTATGACCAATCGGTCTTAATTTTTATGTACAAGACATACAAACTTTGAGTCTAAACGAGGTATGCAAACTTTCTGGGGATGTATAGCAACATCAAATACATCTTAAAATGGAAAGAATAGAAAAATCATACAAAATTTAGAGTCAAAAACATGTAACTTTGTTGTACGTAAGTACAGACCTATTGCCTCTGTTTTGATTCGGGTTAGCAAGATAAGTCGCTTTGTCGTACGTCGGTACAGACCTGTCACCGCTGTCTTGCTAGCTTTAAAAATAAACCTTAAGTCAAACTAAGACACTTTGTTGTATGAAAATACAGACATGTGTCCGATGTTTGTCTTTTAAAGAAAGTTTGCAAATACCAATAAGTTAGAATCATTGTCTGTATGCCTTGATCATAAAAGTATGTCTATGTCTGAGTCACGTAAGATAATTTCATGATAAATAAAAATGCCAAGGGATATTCCGAAATGTAGCATGTTTAAAGGGGTAAATACCGACAATCGGCTAAATGGATATGTCACGCCAAACAATCACAGGAATAAAAAATTCCTAAGTGTGAAAGTTTAAGTACTGAAAGTGAGTATCTGACACCGCTATCTGATTGAACCTTTCTTTGACTATGCTCGTCAAAAATAATTTGTTAAGTGTTTAACATAGGTGGTAAATTTTAATAAGTGTAGTTTAAGTCTAAGATAAATTTTTGTTCAAAATTTTAAAATTTTTATTTTTATTTTTATTTTTTAAATTTTATTTTTATTTTTATTTTACTTAGGAAAAATGTAAAAAATTACTGAGGGTGCATTCATAGTTGGATAAAATAAACACTGCGTGAAAATCATGTGCTTTGGGTAAAATATTTGGCATAGTTTATTCCGTTACACAATAAGGGTGAAAAGGTTGAAAAAGTTGATTTTATTTCAAAATTTTCAAAATTTTCTAAGTTTCAGGGGTAATTCGAGTTTAGGTTAAACTCAAAATTGGGTGATCTCGAATCTGTCAGTAGATTCGGAATTGGCCATAGACTCGAAGGTAGGTGGTATAAATAGGTTAACAGTAATGGTCATTACTCCATCTGTTTTCGAATCTGTTCCTTCGAATCTATCTAGCGAATTTGAATCTATTTGCTCGAGTTTGCCGATTTCACTAAAAACAACTATTTGTCGAGTTTCTTACTTGTGGGTTCGATTCTACTCCTAGATCTAGGTATAAACAACTGGTTTGTACAAGATTTAAGTAGTCTAATACACCATTTAAGCCAAAATCACCGATTTTTGAAGGTTTATTGGTCGAAATCTTGTTTTTCAAAATTACAAAGTTTGGACCGGTAAAGAGTCAAATTAAATGCAAATATCTGTGATTAGAACCTAGTAGGGCTAATGAATGTGATTTTCTGAGTCCAAAATGGTTAAAATCATGGATTTTGGTGATGAGTTGGGCCGACTAATTCGAATCTGTTCCAGACCAGTCTCGAGTTTGTCAGTAAACTCGAGAAGGTCACTACATTCGAATGTGTCATCAAACTCGAAAAAGTGTTACTTCGAATCTGTTTGTCCGAATCTGTCATTTTATTTGAATTAGTCAATTTAAATTTAATTAAACTTGTAGAAATTCATATGTGTTGGATTTTGTACTTAAACAAGTTCAAAATAAAACAAATTTGAATTTAAACAAGTTTATTCATTGTTAATAATTCTAATATTTTATCTATTGTGTAGACATGGCAGATAGAGTGTTTGTGCCTAAGCATAATATGGTCATTCCCCCTGACCATCATATCCCTGAGGCGCAGGGCTTCCGACAGATGATGGATTTCCTAGTGGAGTCACGGATTTCGTTCGCATTATCCCATAACATCCAAATCATTATTCCCTATGTGCGGCAGTTTTATGAACATTTGCAAGTTGATTGTACCATCACCCCAACTGTTCTAAGGACAAGGATAGCAGGACAGCCGTTGGTATTTTCTGCTGACATGCTGCGTCAAGTTCTGCAGCTGGGAACTCAGGAGGGAGAAAATGGACCTATAGACTTTCCTTTAAGTATTAGGCAGGCTGCCTTCGTGAGGATGGGTTATAGCTTGGATGTTACTAAGGCATCATATATGAAGAGTGGACTCATATGGCAATGGAGATTTCTGGCGCACGTGTTCATGGTGTGCTTTGCGGCCAAGAAAGCGGGTTTTGATTATACTGTATCGAAGATCCAATCCGGGATTATCGCATTGGTTTATAATCGGCGCTTCAGTTTTTCAGAAATGTTTTTCTCAGAATTTGTTCATCAAATCACTGCTCCAGAACGCGAAAGATTGTTGCTGTACCCTCGATTCGTGATGATGCTCATCAGGCACTTCTTGCCGAATTTGCCGCAGCTTAATGAGATTCAAAGTGTAGCGGTTATTGACAAAAGGATTTTTGCTGATTGCTCTGCTCATAGAGGAAGGTTAGCAGTTCCAGTCGAGCGACCTTTGTTTGGAGCTGTTATAGACAGGAACTTTGTAGTACCGGATGATGCCAATTGGGCAGGTGAAGTGGAAGTTCAGCTTCGACAACCACAACAACAACAGCAACGACCAGTCAACATCAAGAGGCACAAGAGGCAGGGCCTTCAAGTGCAGCACCTGAATTTGAGAAGATAGCACAAACACAGGAGGAAATTAGGGCTTCTAGGCCTCATGCTAATGAAGAGATAACTACTGAGCTTGTTGATCAATTGCTAGAGCCGCCAGAAGGAGAAAATGATGTTCTTAGGGATGTAGATGAATATCAACCTGATCAAACCGGTAATGACATCGTCATCGTCAGCTACTGAGTCGGAAGATATGGAAGAGATAGAGGTTGAAGTTCCAGAGTCCGTCACTGCAGAACCGTCTGTCCAAATGGGAACCTATGGATCAAGGTTAGTAGTGACTGAAGAAGCTTCTCGGCGACGAGCATCACGGGAGTCTGATGACTCTGATTTCGAAGAAGAAGAAGTTTCTCCATTATTGACAAGGCAATGGGCTAAACATCATCGTTTTATGCAGGGAGCTACCTCAGCTTCAGCTGCTCAGCCTGAAATTTCTCAACCTCCGCCTACCCAATCTACCATTCCACCATCACCACCACCTGTTCAACCGTACATCCCATCACCCATCATTCCGACGCCAAATACAATCCATTCCATCCACCTCATCCACCTACGCAGAGAATCAAAGGTTTTTGGAGCTAAAGGATAGAGTTTACTTCCAGCAGATTCAAATCTTTGATCTTACAACGGCTCTCGGTGAAGTACAAAAGCATAATGCAAATCTAGTTCTCGAGAATGCCGAGCTGAAGAAGACTGTTGAGAAGGTTCAGGAAGATAACCTAGAGCTGAAAACTTTTGTAGCAGATCAAGCAGCCGAAATCAGATCGATGCGCTCCCTGATTGAGCAATTAATGAAAAATATAAAGGCTCAGGGGGAGACATCCTGCCGTGATCAAGTAGAGTTGCGCAGGGATGATGATGATAATGATGAAGATGACAATGGCAATGATCCCAGCACGCAAAGACAGAATGAGCCAGTAGATTTTTCTGCTGCTCAGGATGCTGAGACTCAGGGGGAGCCGAGTCAATCAGGAGCTGTACAACAAGAGGCCAGTTCATCCAAGGCTACAGAGTCGGAGATAAATGAGATGATTGAAGCACTGATGGATCTCGACGATGACCCTATGGATCTGGGCTTTGATTTTGAGGATGATATGAAGGAATTAGAAGAAGGTGAATTTGTACCTGAAGATATAACAGATTGGAAATCCGATGATGACGTTTGTGCTGATGAGGATGATGAAGCAAATGAAATCATCGTTCAGCAAAACCCAATCACAGAAACTTATGTGATAGACAGAGATAATGTGATTAACGTAGAAGTAGTCAATGCTGCTTTAAATGTTGATTCATCAAGGGAAGAGCCTGCCAGAGAGCTTATAGATGAAGAGAAAAGAAAGCTATGGTTCAGGGCAGAGCAAAAGGAGTTAGAGTTGAAGAAGAAGATGCGAGTGCCGGGTACTGGAGAGCTATCCGGAAGCATATTGAGCTGGTTCTTTGATCGGGAATTGCAGCTATTCATAATCAAAAGAAAAGATGGTCTCCAGTACCTCAGAAGGACTCTAAAAGTGTTCAACTCTTTGCCGAATATTGAGATAAAGGCGTTAGCTTGGAAAGAGCTAATCAATATCGGCAACGACCCTTAATTGCCAAAATCATAAGAAAAGAAGGAAGGTCGAGAAAGTTCGAGCGCCTCAATCCGAGGATAGGTAAACGAGTAATGGATCATTCTCGAATTGATCCTCTGACTGGGCGTCCATGGATGAAGATACAATACAGACCAGTGAGATGTCTGAGAAAGGTACCACTCAAGCCAATGCCACAGGACGTCATGAAAAACCTAAACTGGTGGTATGTGGAGAGTGAAACGGGAGAAGATGTGATGGAAGATTTTGAAGAAAATGTGGTTCTTAGAGATATGATCCCCTTCACCTAGTAAACCTTTCTAAAGATGACCTTCAAGTGTTGCATGCTCATAAGATCTCAAGCGACACTCATATGGATAGTGAGGCTAGAAAATATGAAAATGTAGTTAGAGTGTGTATTGAAAAGGGTTTGTATGCTGGCAGCAGTTTGAATAAATAATAAACAAAGTACTTAATCAATTGTGTGAATTGTTAGAAGCTATCGTCAAGGGGGAGTCTGTTGGTACACCCTGTGTGACGATAGCAGTCTAAGTGATCCAACATTGTGGTATTAGCAAGTGTTTGATATATATGTTTATATATGTTTGATAATTATTATTGATTGTATGTTTGAACTTGATGTAATGTATTACAAGAAGTTCAAACATAAAGATCAAAGATAAAATCAAACATAAGTTAAAAACATAAGTTTCAAATAAAGGTTTAATATGTGAAAGTCGAAATTTAGGTTAAATTCGAATTCACAAGTTAATCAGATTCGAATCTATAGCAGATTCGAATGTATTCCAGTAGGCAGATTCGAGAATGTCAAGGGGACAAACTCGAATGGGCCTTGGGCCTGATTCGAGTTTGGCCCATGGCAGACTCGAATTAGCCTCTATAATTAGGGATAGACTCGAATTGTTAAGAGAGTTTTTGCAGAATTCGAGAGAGATTAAGCAAAAGGCGATTTCGAGTTTATCATCAGTTTTAGTGCTGTTTCGGAGAGAATCAATTCGTAGGTGCGTCCGTTGTAGTTCGTACAGCCTATTGATAGTCTCCGTGTTCCTAGTGAGTGTTGTTACCGTCTACCCGTTAACGAGGATTCCGCACTCGTTAACGGTTCCGCGTCTAGATAGATCCGTGTTGTGTAGACCTTACTAGAAGGAAGTTAAATCTGACATATCCGAACTAAGCAAAAAGATGGACTTGTTGATGAAAGGAATGGGAAAGACTACAGTGGCACAGGTCTGCTGTGTCACTTGTGGAGACCCTTCTCATCCAACCGAGAACTGCCCACATACTTTCACGCACGAAGAGTATGTGAACGAAGCTTTTGGTTTTCGGCAACGAAGAGAACGGGAGAACCCATACTCGGAGACCTACAATCCGGGATGGAGAAAACACCCGAACTTTAGTTGGAGGGATAATCAAGACAATGATGTTCCCCCAAAGCCAAGATATGAGCAACCTCGTCAACAAAACCGAGATTTCCAATATGGATCGACCTCAGCTACAAAGGATGATCGGTACTATAAACTCCAAGACCCTAAAGAAGAAAATGATTCACGACCAGTGTCGGGGAACTCGAAAGAGTTTTTCGAGTTTATGGAATTCATGAAACAACAAACCATGGTTCAAGCGAAAACTATGGAGATGCTTGGAAGGCAGATGGGACAAATTGCAGAGTCCTTAACTAAACGAGAAGAAGGGAAGCTTCCAAGCAACACCACAGTTAACCCATCGCACCACCATGGCAAAGAAAAGAAATATGAAGTCAACGAAGTGAACGAGGTAAATAAAGTCACTACCCTTAAGAGTGGAAAGGAAGTAGATAATAAAATAGAAATGCCTAAGGAGAGTGAGACAGACGACGAGGTAGAAATCGCCTATGAAGAGGAACCACCTAAATCAGAGTCAAAGGCAGAAACAATAATTAAGAAAGTAACCTTTAAGGAAGTGGAAGCCAAGAAACCAGTAGAGACTAAAGTTGGGGAAGGGAGTTCCGATACTGAAATTGCTCCTTACCCAACGGCCTTAGAAAATCCAGCTTCATTTCCTTATGGTAAGAAAGGACCTAAAAACGAAGAGTTATGGGATATTTTTAATCAAGTTAAAATTAACATTCCCTTAATCAAATCGATACAACAAGTCCCTTCTTACGCTAAATTTTTAAAAGACCTTTGTACTCAGAAACGAAAGTTTAAAATAACTCTTCCAAAGCAAATCAACCTCACTGAACAAGTCAGTGCAGTTATCACTAGCTCACTGCCGCCTAAACTAAAAGATCCAGGATCACCCTTGATCCCGGTAACTATCGGCGATATTCAAATTAAAAAAGCACTTCTAGACTCAGGGGCGAGTGTTAATATTTTACCTGGTAATTTATTTGACCAACATGATCTAGGAACCCTACAGACAACAGATGTCATCCTACAATTAGCAGATAGGTCTACCAAAGTACCAAGAGGGATGTTATCTGATGTAATCATTTAGGTCGAAGACTTCTACTATCCAGTAGACTTCTTAGTGTTGGACTCAGATAGTGCTTACAAAGAAAGCCAACCGGCAATCATATTAGGACGTCCCTTCTTAGCCACAATCAACGCTCAAATCAATTGCAGGACAGGTGCATTAGACATAGCATTCGGAAACCGCAAACTCCGACTTAATGTCTTTAACAATGTACCTAATGCACCATTGGATTCAAAATGCTACATGATCGATTTGGTTGATGATTTAATACAACAACAATTATCAACAATAACATGTAAGGATCCAGTGGAGCTGCTTCTGTACTATAATGAGCATAAGCTAGATAATATGCCTGAAGCTAAGGAGTTCGAACTTGAACGTGTTCATTCAGTGGATTCTACTCAACCACCATGGACACATAAGATCGAGAAACTTCCTACTGACCTTCCACCATCAGCAAAACCGTCTTTAGAGCAACCACCCAAATTAGAGTTGAAACCACTTCCAGCTCATCTCAAATACGCTTTTCTTGGCCCTGAGAGTACACTGCCTGTAATCATTGCAACAGACCTTACTGGACCATAGCAGATCTTAAGGGGATTAGCCCAACGCTGTGTATGCATAGGATTATAACTGATCCAACAGCCGAGCCAAGCAGAGATGCTCAGAGAAGGCTAAACCCTAACCTTAGAGAGGTAGTGAAGAAGGAAGTGTTAAAGTGGCTAGACGCTGGAATTATCTATCCGATATCAGATAGCCAATGGGTTAGTCCCACACAGACGGTTCCAAAGAAATCTGGAATCACTGTTGTCGATACTCCTGAAGGAGAAAAGATTGCAACTCGCCCTGTAACGGGGTGAAGAGTATGTATCGACTACAGAAAGCTAAATGCCGCAACCTCGAAAGATCATTTCCCGCTGCCATTCATCGACCAAATAGTAGAGAAATTAGCACGGCAGAAATTCTATTGTTTCTTAGATGGCTATTCGGGGTATAACCAAATCCCGATACACCCAGAGGACCAAGATAAGACGACATTTACGTGTCCTTATGGCACATTCGCCTACCGAAGAATGCCATTTGGATTATGTAACGCTCCGGCCACATTCCAGCGATGTATGATGGCCATATTTTCAGACATGGTTGGAGGGTCTCTTGAAATCTTTATGGACGACTTTTCTATATTTGATAAGTCATTCGAAGGGTGTCTCTCTCAGTTAGAAAAAGTTCTCAAGCGGTGTACTGAAACCAATTTGGTACTAAGCTGGGAGAAAAGTCATTTTATGGTTAAAGAGGGAGTAGTCTTAGGACACATAGTTTCTGAAAGGGGAATGGAGGTTGATCGAGCCAAAATACAAATAATTTCCTCGTTACCACCGCCGACTAATATTAAGGGAATTCGTTCATTCTTAGGACATGCAGCTTTTTATAGGAGATTCATAAAAGACTTTAGTGCCATAACCAAACCCCTATGTAACCTTCTTCTTAAGGATGCATCGTTCAACTTTGATAAAGACTGTATAGAGGCGTTTAATACATTAAAAATGAAGCTCACGGAGGCACCAATTCTGCAATCACCTGATTGGTCTCAGCCCTTTGAGATCATGTGCGACGCAAGTGATCACGCAGTAGGTGCCGTCCTTGGTCAAAGAGTAGACAAAAAGCCCGTGGTAATATACTATGCAAGTAAAACATTCTCTGAAGCTCAAATTAATTAGACAACAACTGAAAAAGAATTGCTTGCAGTAGTTTATGCGTTAGACAAGTTCGGATCATATGTCTGGGGAGCTAAGGTAATTGTGTATTCCGATCACAGCGCCTTACGACACCTCAGTGCTAAGAAAGATGCTAAACCA
Source organism: Centrapalus pauciflorus (assembly GCA_020465985.1). NCBI lineage: Eukaryota > Viridiplantae > Streptophyta > Magnoliopsida > Asterales > Asteraceae > Centrapalus > Centrapalus pauciflorus. Next base: position 71,261 of record JAANYP010009045.1, on the reverse strand, counting down.
CGACTAATTCGTTGGATACTGTTACTACAAGAATTCGACTTAGAGATCCGAGATAAAAAGGGCTCAGAAAATGTAGTAGCAGATCATCTCTCGAGATTACCAGCAATCACCACTGATATGCTGGACTCCATTCGGCACAATTTCCCAGATGAACAATTATTGTTCATCGCAAAAGTGCATTGGTTTGCCAACTTAGTAAACTATTTTGTCTCAGGGAAAATCCCAGGCCACTGGAACTCACATCAAAGAAAGTATTTTTCCTCTCAAACTAAACAATACATTTGGGAGGAGTCGGATTTATTCAAAATAGGAGTAGATCAGATTATCCGGCGATGTGTTCCAGACAACGAGAATTATGATATTTTAAATCACTGTCACTCATATGCATGTGGAGGCCATTTTAGTGCTAAAAGGACAGGTCATCGAATCCTACAAAGTGGATTCTTTTGGCCGACCATCTTTAAGGACTCCTACGAGTTTGTTAAGTCATGCCTACGATGCCAGCAAATAGGAGGTATCTCAAAACGAGACCAAATGCCTATGACACCAATTCTTATACTAGAGATTTTCGATGTGTGGGGCATAGACTTTATGGGACCCTTCCTTAAGTCATACGGTTTCGAATATATCCTAGTGGCAGTTGATTACGTCTCCAAGTGGGTAGAAGCTGAAGCTACAATAACAAATGACCACAAAGTAGTATGTCAATTTGTCAAACGTAATATATTTTCTCGTCATGGAATCCCTAGAGCCATAATCAGTGATGGGGGCTCTCATTTCAAAAATATGTACTTTAGCAAACTACTTAAGCATTATGGAGTAACACATAAGATAGCCACCCCATATCACCCACAAACTAGTGGACAGGTGGAAGTGTCTAATAGGGAGGTTAAGTGTATATTAGAAAAAACAGTACGACCCGATAGGAAAGATTGGTCAATATGATTAGATGATGCAATTTGGGCGTATCGTACAACGTATAAAACCCCTATTGGCATGTCTCCCTATAAGCTAGTTTATGGGAAATTATGTCATCTTCCGGTTGAGCTAGAGCATCGAGCCTTATGGGCCATTAAAAATGCAAATCTTAACTTCACAGCTGCCGGTATAAATCAAAAACACCAACTAAACGAATTAGAAGAAATAAATAAGGAAGCTTATGAAAGTTCTAAAATATATAAAGAAAAAACAAAAGCTTTCCACGATCGAATAATTAAACGAAAGGTGTTTAATAAAGGTGACAAAGTTTGGCTATTTAGCGCACGCCTGCGGCTCTTCCCAGGCAAACTAAAAAGTAAGTGGTCAGGCCCATATACAGTAACTAACATCTACCCCCATGGTGCAGTCGAAATAATCGATCAAAAAGGCGGTGAACCGTTTAAAGTGAACGGCCATCGATTAAAATTATTTGTACAATGGGCCGACAATGAAAATGTATCATCCGAGACAATGGTCTTGGAAGATATCACTTAGGATAATAAGAGCTCCATAATGTATGGCTGAAGGCATTAAACTTAGCGCTTTCTGGAAGGCAATCCAGTGAACTTTGTGGGTGTGTTCCATAGAAACCCTCACGAGACTATAACTCGTCCACTCGGGCTACCGAGGGGTTTAAAGGCTTGTTGCACATGCTAAGTGCAATCGTTTTCACCACGAAAGTGGGTTTTTTTGTTAATTTTTTGCAGATTAGATTTTAATATGCCTTAGTTTGTTGCTCTTCTAGAATATTTAGCCAAATAATAATTCATCCTACGATAAGGTGGTACATATCGCAACCAACTAAGTTGGGGAAAATTTACCCATCAAGAAGATGCAAATCCCAAGCCGAAGAACGACGAAAATTTGGACAAATAGAGGACAAAATTCGGTACATTGTACGTCAATTCGTTAGTTTTTCGGGGAACAAACACTACAAACAGCACACACAAAAATCGCCTGGCAGCAGAACAGCGCACCGGCCAGCGCAGGCCTGCGCACCGGCTTGCGCAGGGGTGTGCCTGCGTCTGCGCCCCGATGCATACCAGCGGTTTTTAACTCTTTTTCACCCCATTTCTTTCATTTTCTCTCCAAACACTCCGAATTTTGGCTTCCTTTTTGCTCTCCAACCTTCAACGAACGACACAATCTTGTCTAGATTACTCATCTCCTCCATCATACTCATCAATTTAAGTATATATTCTTCTATTATTCCTCCATTCAAGCAAGAAATACTACTTTTGTTCATACTAAAATTCTTCCCTAATTCCAAGATGTTGAGATGAACATGTTTCAGATGTGTACTATGTCACTAGTTGTGTGCAAACTGCCAGAATATGCACATTCATGTTTTTATCGTTAATTTCTAAATATAGGTTTTCAAAGAAATTCTCACTGTGATATGTTTAGAAATTCCATATTAGGTGATATTTTCCAGATTAGGTGCACAACTCTATGCTAAAATTAGTATGAGCACGCCACTCCATCACAATTTCATGATTCGTGCTTTCAATCGTTCTAATTGTCGCTCATAATCATGCAATATGTGAATGAATCTTGCCATGCTAGGTACCCTCATTTTTCATGCATACAAGCCAAATCCAAGGAGAATGTTCATTATGATGTGTTATCTATGTACACTACTCTCCGCAGAGCACTTCGCACTTGACATTTTGGTTATGACATCTCACCGGTTTCTTCGGATTCCATAGAGATTTACATAATTATGTGCTATCTTGCGATTTTACTCGTGCTAAAATTGGTTTCTTGCTATATATGCATAGATGTCTCAACAATTTTCAGGGAGCAATCGTTGACGTATCACCCGCACCCCACGCATGCGTGTGCACACACCTATTCCAATCAATATCGAGTATCCCTCACCCCCACCTTCACCACCGGTTTCCGAACCACCCACTCATTTTTTCATCGAAAAGACTTTGAAAGAATCGGACTTTAAAAACTTCGGTATTATAGAGAGTTATGATCGCATAGGGTGGTCGGGGGCTTTAAGAATCGAGACCCCTTATGTTGATGAAACCGAAATTTATGAATGGATGACAACTCTCATTCGGAGAGAAGGGAACTTGGAACATGACTTCGAGCTGCGGGGACGTATTAATGGGCAGGAGGTTATAGTTTCTAGGACGGAATTGTGTGACTACTTTGATTTTGATACTGATATACCGGTAGAGAGGGAATTTTGGACTGAACAGGATCTATCAAGCGGTGTATTACGACATTCAGAAGGATGGGCTAAGAAACTGACAGAAGTATTAATCTTACTATCGAGCAAGCTAGGGTTTATTCCAAGTATTATCGAGGTGATCTCCGCCCATGGGCGAAAGTATTGTGGAAAATTATTGTCTTCAATATCCTACCGCGCTCTTCCAACACCACTGCCGTTCGGACACGAGAGGTCATACTCATTCACGCCTTGATCACTGGTAAACCGGCCATCTCCCTTGCCTATATCATGATGCAAACTATCTGGGAAGCGACCCTCTCAAAAACACAAATGAAAATCCCTTACGGCCGTATGCTCAGTGAATTGTTTATCAAAATGGGAGTCATCTCGGAAGGAGCTAGCCCACGGTTATTGGGACCAAATGATGTGTGGTTTACTAGACATACCATGGCGGGCTTAACGTTTGAGCAAGTTTCTGGCACCTTTCTGATTAGGGATCCAGCCCACGGTACTGTTTCAATCATCCCTGCAACTCGCTCCTTTTATCGGTATGAGCAGACATTGGAAAAGGGAAAAGCAAGGCTAGGTGAGGAGAACATTGAAAAGGGCAGCCCGTCACAATCACACCTGTCGGAGAAGGATGTCTTGGAAGCACGACTTACCGCAATCAAAGACGCGGTTGAGGGATTACTTGCAGCAAACAAAGCAGTTCTCATGGAGGTTGACAAGCTAAAGCACGATTTCAATGTCCAGGGAATTTCGGTGGGAGCTCACTCCCGTTGGCTCTCTAGCCTCCAATCGAGGGTAGAGGAGCTTGAACGGGCTGTCGGCCGCCGAAATTCCTACACCACCTCTGTAACATCTGGCACTAAACCAGGTTAGCAACAATGACCTAATATGTATTTAATAGTCAATTATAGCCTAATCAGTGGTCATTAGAAATTAATCAAGTGATTAACAAGGTTTATTAGAAAATTCAACTCAATTAGAATCAAATTCATCGGTGCGATGAATCGGGAAATCAATTAATCCGATCAATTTACGATATGAAGGATTAATTCAACTAAGTACATAATTAATCTATGATTAGTGACACTAATCATACACTAATACAACTACTTAACATTAATTATGCAAGACTAAAACAATTCATTAAAACAATGCATTCAAAAGTATTTATGAAATTACATAAAAAGGGAAATACAAGAATACACCTTGAAATACAAAAAAAAAAATAGAAATACACCATAATTATGGCCTCAAGGCCGGCCCCCTAGGGTAGTACACACCCTCCATATTTTATTTCCATCAACCATGCTCAATCTCAATCAAATCCTCCAACACCATCTCCTTTCAATTCAAGATAGATCTTACACTCCACCTCCATTTCCAAGACTCCAAATTTTCTCTATAAATAGAGACCCAAACCCTCTCATTTTCTTCACACCTTCAAAGTCTAAACTCTCCCTCTCACTCTCTAAAAAAATCGGCCAACAAGGCCTTGTGCAAAAACCAAAATTTCAATTTTGGTGTTCTTGAAATGTTTCAAGGTATTCTTGTGCAACTCTTTCAAGATCAAGTTTTCTACTCATTTTCATTCCTCTAACACATCAAAGTAAGTAAATACTAGCTTATATCATCTTATATTTATGTTTATATAAGTCTTGCATAATATATATATAATCACCTACAACAACAAGTTTCATAAAAACTCAAGTTTATAAGTTTCTAGTTTTATTTTTAGTTGTTTCTTTAAATGTGCATATGAATATATGAACACATTATAAACATGTTAATATTATGAAAACATGTGTTATATATGTGTTATATAACTTTTATAACTTTTATACAAGTAGTCTTTGAATAAACAACAAGAATCATAAATTGTTGTAAATTTATAAACTACGGAATTTCGGCAGAAAATTTGTATCGACTTTGAAAAATCATAACTAATTCATAACTCAACGAAATGAGTTGATTCTTGTCTCAAAAGTTAGATCTATGTCTTAACTATAGATCTGCAATTTTTCATAATTTATTTTGAAGTTTAAGACCTCCAGAAACTATTTGAGAAACCGAAAGTTTGACAGCTCAAAAATGGCCAACATAGCGTTTTTAACGAGCTTTTTCACCAACCTAAACAACTCGAAAAATGGCCGTTCTTGATTCTAAAAATCCTTTGTATATAGTAGTTTAATGACCTAGAAAACCAAAGTCTAAAACATTTTGGAGCTTGGTCAAAAACAGCCTCAAAGTATGCCGAAAAACCTCCGAAAAAGCTGGAAAATTATATATATATAAACTTGACGTTTTAAGCAAATCTTATTTATAAACTTGTAATGTTGGGTGATTTAAGACATAAAAATCTATAAATATACATATTATCATATATTAGTAACATTAAGTCCTTATTATCAGTTAGGACTCGGTTAACCACCTCCGGTTTCATCACCCATCAATCAACGCACATTTGCATTTTTGCGCGTAGTTTTGCCATCACAAGTTCGGTGAGTCTTCATAGCCCCTATTTTTCACTATCTATTGGGGTGGAAATACATGCACTGTTTTTATATGGACATCAAAACTGTTTATTTCTTATATGTATTACATGTTCGGATTCCATCAGCCCTTATATCATGAACCGTTAATTGCATTTATTTGTAAGCGCGAGTATATTGTGGATAGATCTATTGGGAGTCATGTCCCCCATTCGTGTTAGCTCGGTTCGGCTAACAGCGAGTGCATATATATTCAACACACGGTATTACGTATGGGAATACTGCACAGGGCAAACTCATTCTAATTAAGCTTCGGTTGCATGATGGTTTATGTAATACATACACGGAATTTATGATTTTATAAATTCAACTCATCTGATAATGTCCATACAACTGGTCTTTTTGCGTAAACCTATGAGCTCACCAACAATTTTTGTTGACGTATTTTAGCATGTATTTTCAGGTAATTAAGGCAAGTATGCCTTCAGAAGTAATCACTTTCAAGCTTCCGCACTTAAGGAGTCGCATTCTTTTTCAAACCGTCGGAGATTTATTTGCATTATTTTGATAATTTAATTATGTATTCAAATCTCTGTACCTTGCGAACTACTCATTACTATTTACGGGTTATGTAAAACATTTCTACCTTTTAAAGTTATATCGATGTATTTTTTTTGAAAACGTCCATATAGTGGTCGTTCATTATGATTATGGTCACGCTTCCGCGACGTCACGCTTCGCTGCCAACCGGGGTAACGGGGTGTGACAGATTGGTATCAGAGCCATAGTTATAGTGAACTAGGTTGCATTAGTACCTAGACTATAACTGTTACAAAAACTAAACTTTCTTCAAGAACTGTGAACACATATATGGACCCTGATGACAATAACATGTCGAAATTCACCCCTAGGGAAAGGGTGTGACTAGCACAACAAGAGTCTATCCCGGTACCTGCCCATCAGCCAGGCCCGCCGCAGTAGTAACGGGCAAGCATAGGACAGTGGGGATGGATGCCTCACACTCTCCAAGAGTGGAGAAACGAGGAGGGGATCCAAATCCAGTTTGAAGTCAGAACACCATCTTCCTCTCAAGTGCCGACACTTACCTAGAAACCTATGTAACAAACGATGCCCCTGTTGGTGGCAAGGGCCGCCAGGCACGACCTCCAATTTTGACAAAATCCACCAAGAGGTCGGTGAGATCTTTGAAAGGATTAAGCAGGAGGCAATGCAAACCACCAATAAACCTTAGGCCAACTAGAATACCCAAGCGATTTAACAAGACGGAATCGACGAATTGTGACAGCACCTAGCGGAGCACAAAGCCCACACTGCAGAACTAACCCAATGACTTAACGCTCTGGAGTACGAGGAAACCCCGGAGGCATCTCTTTATAGTATTTCTCTAAGCTTTACTATCTGATATATCTTAGGGTAAATAAGGCTTAAGAATTTATCAGAAAATTCTGACCATATCATATACAAAGATTAAGTATCAGGAACTTTTATGAGGAATTAAGATTTAACTACAACTCTGTGTAGGAAAAGATAAAGCTGTGACTATCTGCCTAAGAAATTTCAAACCCGTAGACTTATCCTCTTACCCCATTAGATACCACTTATGCATTTCTACTATTTGATACTGGTGCTGATAGGAGCTTTATATCCACTAAGTTCACTAAGCAGATAAATTCCATTAAGTGCTACTTATGCTATTGAGGTTGATGACAGTGAAACGCTTAAGACAATTAATATAAGTCGAGGATGCTCCTTAGAATTAGTAGGCCGACTCTTTGAAACAGACATGATACCCATCAAACTGGGAGGTGTTCACGTGGTTTATAGGCATGGATTGGCTATCGAAAATCGTGTGGAAATAGTATGCAACAAGAACACAGTTCATATACCTTTAGCCAATAAGAAGGTCCTTACTGTCCAACGCAAAACAAGAAATACCAAAGTAAGCATCATCTCTAGCATTAGGACCCTGAAGTGTTGATAGAGAGGGAGCCAAAGGGATAGCGGCTCGAAAATATTCTTATTATTGGTTACCCCAATGTTTTTCAAGAACACTTACCTGAACTCCCAACATCGAGGCAAGTCAAATTCAAAAATAGGCCTAGTATCAGGTGCGGTACCAGTGGCTCGAGCACCATGCTGATTAGCCCCATCAATAGTGTAAGAATCGTCCAACCAACTGTAGGAGCTCTTAGATAAAGGGCCTATCAAACCGAGTTCCTCGCTTTTGAGGAGCTCCAGTTTTGTTCATAAAGGAGAAGGATGGAACTTTCGGGATGTGCATCAATTACCGAGAAATTAAATAAGCTAAAAGAACCAATACCCACTTCCAAGGATCAATGACTTGTTTGACAAAACTCCAAGAATTTAGCTTCTATTCGAAGATCGACCTAAAGTCTAGTTATCATCAGATTAGAGTTCACAAGAAAGATATTCCAAAGACAGCTTTCAGATTCTGTTCCTATTAATGCCGTTTGGATAAACCAGTGTCCCCAACGGTACTCATGGACTTCATCGGGTGTGCAAACCTTATTTAGACAAATTCGTGATTGTATTCATGAATGACTTTTAATCTACTCATGAAACGAGAAGGAGCACGAGCAACATTTAAGACTGATTCTGGAATTATCGGAGAAAGAACAACTATATGCTAAGCTTTCTAAATTTGACTTTTGGTTAGGAGAAGTGAAATCCCTCGGTCACGTGAACAATAGTAAAGGAATCCAAGTCGACCCCGCAAAGATCAAGGCTATCAGGAATTGGTCAACTCTTAGAACCCCCATAAAGATACGACAGTCCTTAAGACTTGCCACTTATTATAAGAAATTTTCTCAAAGACCACCAGAACTCTAACAAAACTGACCCGAAAAGACATTAAGTATGATTGGAGCAAGGATCAGGAGATATCATTTCAGTTATTAAAGCACAAACTGTGCAGCGCGCCTATTTTGTCCATACCTAAGAGGAACGAGAAATTTATAGATTACTGTGACGCTTCACACAATGGGCTTATATAGAAAAATAGGGACATAGCTTATACTTTATGAAAACTTAAGGTTCACTAGGTGATTTACACAACGCAAGATCTGGATCTTGAAGCAGTAGTCTTTATCCTTGGAGACATTAGTTGTACGGTATGAAGTATATTGTATTCACAGACCATAAGAGCCTCCAACACATCTTGAACCAGAAAGAGTCGAATACGAAGTAGTACCGTTGGATGGAACTAATAAGTAATGGCAACCGTGAAAATTCATTATCACCTGAGGAAAACTAAGGAGCTAAGCCGTTAAGAGTGCAAGTGGATAAATAGTTTAGAATAAGGGCTAATAAAAATCGATATTTCATGAAAAGAATCTGATTACTCTGTTTGGTGGAATAAGAAAGCTGGCTATGGATGAAGGACACAAATTAAGATATGTCGTTCACCCCGGATCCAATAAAATGTATCATGACCTTAAGAAACTATACGGGTGGCCTATCATGAAGAATGACTTGCCAAATCGGTCAGAAAATTCCTAACACGCTCCAAAGTTAAGATAAACCATCAGAAACCATTTGGGTAATAGTCGACAACCTAACAAAATCCACGCGTTCCTACCAATCAAGAAGAACATCAGGATGAATAAGCTAGTCCAAACGTACCTCAAGGAAGTCGACTCCGGACACGGAGTGCCTATTATAATCATTTTGATATGGATAGCAGATCTACAGCTAAGCTGTTGGCAATTATTATAGCAAACTGTGGATACAAACCTGGACTTGAGTACCACATATCACTCTCAGACAAATGGTCAGAATAATAGAACGATCCAAACCCTAGAACATACATTAAGAGCCTGTGTAATGGATACTCATTTGCCTTAGTGGAATTATCGTACTACAATAGCTATCACTCAAGTATTAAAGCTGCTCCGTTTGAAGCCCTCTACGGGCGAAAGTGTCGACCACCTCTTTGTTGGGCTGAAGTAGGAGATAGTCAGATCACTGGACCTGAGATCATCCAAGAGACTACAGAAAAGATAGCCCAGATTCGTAACCGATTAAAGATCGCGCGGGATCGACAGAAGAGTTATGCAGACATTCGACGGAAGGATTTGGAATTCCAAGAGGGAGATCAAGTAATGTTGAAAGTCTCTCCTTGGAAAGGCGTAATCCGTTTTGGGAAACGAGGAAAACTCAATCCTCGTTATATCGGACCATTCAAGATCACCAAAAGAATTGGCCCGGTAGCTTACCGACTCGATCTACCCCCAGAACTTAGTAACGTTCATAACACCTTCCACGTGTCCAATCTTAAGAAGTGTCTGGCTGATGAATCACTCGTTATACCCATGGACGAGCTGGAGTTAGACGATAAGTTGAACTTCATTGAGCAACCTGTAGAAATAATGGACCGAGAAGTCAAGAAACTAAAGCACAACCGGATCCCGATAATAAAAGTCAGATGGAACTCTAAGCGAGGTCCTGAGTTACGTGGGAACGCGAGGATCAGTTCCGGGAAAAATACTCTTACCTATTCTCAAATACTCAAGAAATGGAGAACACGAGCTAATTTCGGGACGAAATTCCCTTAACAGGGGGAGACTGTAACATCTGGCACTAAACCAGGTTAGCAACAATGACCTAATATGTATTTAATAGTCAATTATAGCCTAATCAGTGGTCATTAGAAATTAATCAAGTGATTAACAAGGTTTATTAGAAAATTCAACTCAATTAGAATCAAATTCATCGGTGCGATGAATCGGGAAATCAATTAATCCGATCAATTTACGATATGAAGGATTAATTCAACTAAGTACATAATTAATCTATGATTAGTGACACTAATCATACACTAAAACAACTACTTAACATTAATTATGCAAGACTAAAACAATTCATTAAAACAATGCATTCAAAAGTATTTATGAAATTACATAAAAAGGGAAATACAAGAATACACCTTGAAATACAAAAAAAAAAAAAATAGAAATACACCATAATTATGGCCTCAAGGCCGGCCCCCTAGGGTAGTACACACCCTCCATATTTTATTTCCATCAACCATGCTCAATCTCAATCAAATCCTCCAACACCATCTCCTTTCAATTCAAGATAGATCTTACACTCCACCTCCATTTGCAAGACTCCAAATTTTCTCTATAAATAGAGACCCAAACCCTCTCATTTTCTTCACACCTTCAAAGTCTAAACTCTCCCTCTCACTCTCTAAAAAAATCGGCCAACAAGGCCTTGTGCAAAAACCAAAATTTCAATTTTGGTGTTCTTGAAATGTTTCAAGGTATTCTTGTGCAACTCTTTCAAGATCAAGTTTTCTACTCATTTTCATTCCTCTAACACATCAAAGTAAGTAAATACTAGCTTATATCATCTTATATTTATGTTTATATAAGTCTTGCATAATATATATATAATCACCTACAACAACAAGTTTCATAAAAACTCAAGTTTATAAGTTTCTAGTTTTATTTTTAGTTGTTTCTTTAAATGTGCATATGAATATATGAACACATTATAAACATGTTAATATTATGAAAACATGTGTTATATATGTGTTATATAACTTTTATAACTTTTATACAAGTAGTCTTTGAATAAACAACAAGAATCATAAATTGTTGTAAATTTATAAACTACGGAATTTCGGCAGAAAATTTGTATCGACTTTGAAAAATAATAACTAATTCATAACTCAACGAAATGAGTTGATTCTTGTCTCAAAAGTTAGATCTATGTCTTAACTATAGATCTGCAATTTTTCATAATTTATTTTGAAGTTTAAGACCTCCAGAAATTATTGGAGAAACCGAAAGTTTGACAGCTCAAAAATGGCCAACATAGCGTTTTTAACGAGCTTTTTCACCAACCTAAACAACTCGAAAAATGGCCGTTCTTGATTCTAAAAATCCTTTGTATATAGTAGTTTAATGACCTAGAAAACCAAAGTCTAAAACATTTTGGAGCTTGGTCAAAAACAGCCTCAAAGTAGGCCGAAAAACCTCCGAAAAAGCTGGAAAATTATATATATATAAACTTGACGTTTTAAGCAAATCTTATTTATAAACTTGTAATGTTGGGTGATTTAAGACATAAAAATCTATAAATATACATATTATCATATATTAGTAACATTAAGTCCTTATTATCATTTAGGACTCGGTTAACCACCTCCGGTTTCATCACCCATCAATCAACGCACATTTGCATTTTTGCGCGTAGTTTTGCCATCACAAATTCGGTGAGTCTTCATAGCCCCTATTTTTCACTATCTATTGGGGTGGAAATACATGCACTGTTTTTATATGGACATCAAAACTGTTTATTTCTTATATGTATTACATGTTCGGATTCCATCAGCCCTTATATCATGAACCGTTAATTGCATTTATTTGTAAGTGCGAGTATATTGTGGATAGATCTATTGGGAGTCATGTCCCCCATTCGTGTTAGCTCGGTTCGGCTAACAGCGAGTGCATATATATTCAACACACGGTATTACGTATGGGAATACTGCACAGGGCAAACTCATTCTAATTAAGCTTCGGTTGCATGATGGTTTATGTAATACATACACGGAATTTATGATTTTATAAATTCAACTCATCTGATAATGTCCATACAACTGGTCTTTTTGCGTAAACCTATGAGCTCACCAACAATTTTTGTTGACGTATTTTAGCATGTATTTTCAGGTAATTAAGGCAAGTATGCCTTCAGAAGTAATCACTTTCAAGCTTCCGCACTTAAGGAGTCGCATTCTTTTTCAAACCGTCGGAGATTTATTTGCATTATTTTGATAATTTAATTATGTATTCAAATCTCTGTACCTTGCGAACTACTCATTACTATTTACGGGTTATGTAAAACATTTCTACCTTTTAAAGTTATATCGATGTATTTTTTTTGAAAACGTCCATATAGTGGTCGTTCATTATGATTATGGTCACGCTTCCGCGACGTCACGCTTCGCTGCCAACCGGGGTAACGGGGTGTGACAACCTCTGCCAGCACATCACATATGACATCTCCTGATGAATATTGATCTCATTGTTCCGTGAAATCTTCGCTAAAACACTATGGTTCTTGACTTTTAAACAATTCCTAGTTGGTTGTGTAATTGGCCATAGGCCATAAACAAGTATGTGCTAGGTGTTCATGTTGGCACCAAAGACTTTAAGATTTCGTAACAACTTCGGGCCATGATTAGTAGACATATTACTCGCACTGTTTCTGTTACCTACATATCACTCGTCTCGTGTAATTATTTTCAGCCTCCTTAGTGTCGGGGACGACACAATCTTTTAAGTTGGGGAAGGGGAAACACATAAATGTGTTAAAATGTTAAGAAAATGCTTGTAAATCGTAAGTTTTTATTGAAAAAACGTAAATTATCAAACCAAGCATGCACCCAACCAACTGAAAAAACGAAAAAATTTTGAACCGAACAGGCCCCCCAAGCGCAGCCGCCGGCGCAGGCCTGCGCCCAGGGGTGCGCCTGCCCGTTTTTGCTCCATTTTAAATAGAAACTTTTTTTACAAAACCCTACAAGAAGCACCCTTGCGCCCCCCCTTACGGTTCCCTCATCTTCCTCACATATTTTCACCATAAAAACCCATTTTTGTCTACAAAAAACACTAGAAATCGAGCTAGTCATTCACATTACGCAAAGATTGGCAAGGAACTTGAGTTTTCAACTCAAGTTGGGGAAGGGGAATTCAAGCTAGGAACTTATCTACTACAAAGCTAAATTCAACTCTTCTTTCATTCTTCATCAAAAGCAAGGTACGAAAATTCCACCATTCTTGAACAACCAAGCTTTAATGGAGTTGTGAGGTTGAATTTTGACTTTTAGATTGACTTTTTGCATGACCAATTATAAAGGATAATTTTAGTGCTTTCATAGCGTAAAATAGAGTATTAAGTGAAATTATGGGCACGATTAAGAAAAAAAGCATGCTAGTCAAATTCCGAAAAGTTCGTTGCTATTTTGTGCAATTTGCTTAATTTGTTAAATGTGACAATGTGTTTAAATTGATATGAATAAATTATGCATCCTTGTGTTACATATGATATGATTATTGCACAAACTATTAGATATGGTTCTTTATTGTGAAAATAGAACGAATTGAGAATTTTATAATTATATATATACTTAAGTCGTCGTAATTGTAGATGTCTCGCCGAACAAGACAACGGGTGGGAGAAGGCGCCAGTTCCTCTACCCAACCAAGGTTAGAATGGAACCCGGACTTTTATCTGTCACAGCATCCGGCCAACATACGACGACAGTTGTTCATGACAAAGAAGTTCTCAGGCAAAGTCTTAGTTGAAAAGAGAGTAAAGAAAGACGAATTCGAGAACTATGGGGTAGTAAGATGCTTTGACCGTTTAGGATGGGAGGCGGTGTTAGATTTAGGAGGGGAGCATATCTATCATGACCGAGGTTGTAGAATGGACGTCAACATTGAGACGCGAAGAAGGGCGATTCAGAGGCGATTTCACACTAATAGGTCGCGTAAATGGACATGAATTTCCGATGAACGCACAAGCTTTGAGAGAGGTTTTTGGAGTTGATATTGGTGTTGGAGAGAACGGAGCACGGAATTTTTACTACGAGTACAAGACGGATGCGCAACTAGCATTCACAGATAGGACTTGGGAGGGTGAATGGACTACACAGTTGGCAGAGATACTGAAGATCGACTACAATGCTGCGGCTGGATATACGGCATACGCTAGGCGTGACCTTAGCCCCATGGCGAAGGTATTGCATAAGATTGTTACCAACAATGTGCTTCCGAGAGACAGTGATCTTACAAAGATTCGGCACAAGGAGGTAACTATCCTTTACGCGCTAATGACAGGAGAGTCGAGCCTCTCCTTTGCTTGGATTGTGATGAACGACCTGTGGTCGATGTATGACACGAGGGAGAGGAAAATAATCCCTCACGGATGGATTATATCAGAATTTTTGAGGGCTCAGGCAGCAATTTCCCCCATCTCTGTTCCAAGGGGAGTCTCCGGCGCCGTCATTACAGCAGCTATGATACAAAGCATCACCCTGCGCCAAACAGATCAAGGATTTGAAATCTTTGACTCAGACACGGGAAAGACGCACCGAGAGCTATATGACATAGAAGAGGCAGAGGCTTACCATCAGCATCAGGCAGAGAGAGTACATGCAGCGGGAGGAGCCAATGATATGTCTCAGGTGATCGCACGGTTGGACGCAATGAACTTGCGTTTGGGTACTTTTCAAGAGGATGTGGTTGGAAGGATGGATGAGTTCCAGCACGAGTTGGAAGCCCAAACAAGCCGTATTGATGAGATCTACACAGGTGTGCGCGCGTCAGCATTTCAGAACGCTTTTTACAACCAGCAGCACTGGGCGTACACTGATGCGGTGAGAGATCATATGAACTACAATGCCGGGTTGCCACATCAGCCATACGAGGACTATCAGTGGCAGAATTTCGAGAGGCTAAACATTGAGGATCGAACTCCTCAATACTTCCCAGCCTATGGTCGAGTCCCCACCACGACACGAGGAGATAGCGTGGTGCACCCCACGAACACATACCCGCTTGCACCTCTCATGCAAGAAGACCGAAATCCCTTCGGAGAATTCTTTGCTGGTATCTTTGGACCGCCACCACCACCGCAGTAGTCAGGTTCTCCCGTTCCCTTTCTTTAAGTAGGATGATTTATTGTTTTTGCAATTAGTGTTTTGTTTTTTGAATGCATTGTTATGTTTGAATAAATGTGTTTCTTTTTAGAAGATTATGTGAACAGCGAGCGGTAAAAAGATCCGATCAAGTTACCCTATAAATCTTTGTAGTTGAGCTTGCAACTTAAAAATGATGATGTTAGTTAGGTCGGTTTCAAGCAAAAAGATGTAATTATATGAGTTTAAACATAACACAAAGAGTCATAGATGCTTAAAACCAAGGAAGTGAACCGGGTTTGAAGTAGGATATATTATGTTGTAGCGAGTGATAAATAACAAGGATTCCAATGGCCGCTACTTGTTCATGCAATAAGGGGGAGGAAGCGAACACGAATAGAGCCTCAATTCAAGTGTGGCCTAGTTGATTCAGGAGATTAAGTCTGAAGGGTACCATCATTCCTAGTCCCCTAAGACGAACTGGTCTGGGAGTGGCTGACCCAAATCCTGCTACACGGATCATCTAGAAAGCCATGTTAAACTTGAACAAAAAAAAACATTGCATGAAAGAGACTAGAACGAAAAGAAAAGAAAAACCAGTATCTATAATCATGCATCGAGGAAAAAGATGGTCCAGTGACCCACGTGAATTCAATTCTATAACCTTGAGCTAAAAGGATAATAGTGGTGAGGAATTTTTGAACAACCATTCTGAAAACATCACGATATATCTGAATTAAATTATGTTCGTGTCTTTGATTATTTTGATATTTATGAAGGCTAGTGTTTGTTTAAATAAGTTGATTATGTCTTTCACGCTTGATAAACCCGATGTTTTAAAAGTCTGATTTTCGTTGCTTGCTCGGGACGATCAAGGATTAAGTTGGGGAAGTTTGATCGGGTTATAATTTA
>JAANYP010009045.1:0-50000 GCA_020465985.1 Centrapalus pauciflorus | reverse complement strand
GCGGCACCTAAAACTGCTGTGAAACAAACACCTGTGTTAGGTCGACCCAAAGAAGTGATTAGGACTAATTCACCAAATAGAGTCATTAATTAATCTAGGTCAGGACCGCAACAGAATTATAGGAGTACCACACCTAGCAGAGCTTACACTCCGGTTAGGTCAAATACTCCTGTAAGACATCAAACACCAGGTAGAGCTCAGGGATATCAGTCGGAAATGCATTATTATCGAAATTATTCAAGAGCTCCACAGAAAATGCCTACATATAGGCCGAGAGTGAACTTAAATCACTCTGCACCACAACAGACTCCAATTCGAAAACCCAAGTCACCTGAACGGAGAGATGGGTATTTGAAAGAGTTTAAGTATGTGGACGAGAATGGTATTATTAAGTCAGTTATGGCTTGGGTTCCCCGTGATAACTAACCTATTTTCTTTCATGTGCAGGAGATAACTACAGGTCCAAGCAACAAATGGTTCGTCGACAGTGGTTGCTCCAAGCACATGACAGGGGAAAGAAGTCTCCTTGCAGACTTCAAGGGAGGGAATCGGGGATTTGTATCATTCGCTGGCAATAAAGGAGGAAATATCACCAGTACTGGAGTGGTCACTAATGGGACTATCAAATTGGACCAAGTTTATCACGTTGATAAAATGGTTCACAATCTCATTAGTGTATCTCAAATCTGTGATAAGAAGAACTCAGTATTATTCACTGATACTGAGCCGTTAGTGCTGAAACCGGGGTTCAAAATACCTGAAGAATGGATACTGATGAGGGCTCCAAGGAAGAATAACCTGTACATGCTCGACATGAACAAGTCGGAATCTTCGATGGGACCACTTTGTCTATTATCAAAAGCTTCAGAGACTGAATCGGTTTTATGGCACAGACGTATGGCACACCTGCACCTAAGAAAATGAACTACATTACGAAAAATGGATTCGTGCAAGGTATTCCCATGAAGAGTTTTCAGTTCCAGGACAAGTGTCTGCCGTGCAAGAAAGGAAAACAACACAAGAAACCACACAAGTCCAAGACTCAGAACTCAATCGCTACCACATTCGATTTGTTGCATATGGACCTCTTCAGACCAATCAACAAAAGGAGTATAGGTGGTAGTTGGTACTGTTTAGTTATTACTGACGATTACTCACGTTTTTCATGGGTTTTCTTTTTAGGTACAAAGGACGAGAGGGCTGCAAAGCTCATCGGGTTCTTAGACCAAGTGGAAAATTCTTACGGCCCGAGGGTTAAACGAATTAGAAGTGATAACGGAACAGAATTCAAAAACACGGTTATTGGTGTATATTGCTTTTCAAAGGGCATAGTGGATCAATTTAGTGCACCTTATGAGCCACAACAAAATGGGGTGGCCGAACGGAAAAACAGGACATTGATTGAGGCAGCAAGGACCATGCTTTAGGATTCAAAGCTTCCTACCATGTTTTGGGGGGAGGCAGTGAATACCGCATGCCATTTTTAAACCAGGTCCTTACTGTCAAATCATTGAACAAAACCTGTTATGAAGTTTTGAATAAACGGCCACTAAATTTAACTGGCTTTGAACCTTTTGGGGTACCATTTACTTTAATGAAAACAAAACATCAACCGAAGTTTGGTGAAAAGGCTGACGAAGGATACTTCCTAGGTTATGTGTCGAACTCACCAAATAAAAGGGTTTTTAATAAATCAAATGGTACAGTAGAGATTGTGTATAACATTGAAGTCACAAGTTATACACATGAACCCCAAACTGGTCCGGAATGGATATTTGATTATGACAAATTGTTTGAGTCATTTAACATTCCTTTGGATGGAAATGCAGGTACAATCGAACAGGACTTGTCGTCATTAAATTTGAATGATGAGGGTCAAAGTTTTCCGAGGACCACCTTTCTATCAACATCCGAGCCTACATCAACTGAAGATGGATCTCCAGAAGAAAATGATTCTGAAGTGCCTACAACTGAAAATCAGACAACAAATTCTAACTCTGAAGACAGTGTCCATGAGGAAGAAAATGTGGAGTCTGAAGTCGTTCCCCCGTTAGGAGAGATAGGATCAAATTTGGGAGATAATCTTAGGGTTGACGAGATAGAAACATCTAGGATCAACAAGAATCATCCTATTGAGAGTATCATAGGAAATCCTAATGCTGGTGTGAGGACTTGGAGTAGTTTGAATAACAACACAGTGTTGTTGTCGATGATCAATGACTCCGAGGCCTTTCATACTTGCCTCTACTCATGTTTCATCTCGCAAGTAGAGCCGAAAAATGTGCAAATGGCACTAAAAGACAACTCTTGGGTTGAAGCAATGCAGGAAGAACTGCCACAGTTTAGGAAACTAGAAGTGTGGGAGTTAGTTCCGTTACCTCGAGGAGAAATTGCAATAGGAACCAAATGAGTTTTTAAGTGCAAGAGAGATGATCGGGGTATGGTCACTCGCAACAAAGCAAGACTGGTGGTAAGAGGTTTCAACCAAGAGGAAGGAATCGATTACAATGAAGTGTTCGCGCCAGTGGCAAGGCTGGAAGCAATCCATTTGTTTCTGGCATATGCTTCCTTCAAAGGCTTTAAAGTTTTATCAGCTAGATGTTAAGAGTGCTTTCCTTTATGGGAAGGTGAAAGAACTGGTTTATGTGGAACAACCGCCTGGTTTACAGATCCGAAATATCCAGACAGAGTGTATCGGTTAGATAATGCTTTGTATGGATTGCATCAAGCACCGAGGGCGTGGTACGAGACTCTATCAAACAATCTTTTAGACAGCGGGTTTGAAAGAGGGAGAATAGATAGTACGTTGTTCCTTAAACGAAAGGTGAACATTTCATCTTGGTACAACTGTACGTCGATGATATCATTTTTGGATCATCAGACGAGCAGATGTGGACAGATTTTGAACAGGTGATGAAATCAAACTTTGAGATGAGTGCGATGGGTGAGTTAAACTTCTTTATGGGTTTGCAAGTCGAACAGAGGAAGGAAGGCATGTTTATTCATCAGACGAAGTATGTCTACAACATCTTAGAGCGCTTCGGGATAGAAGGAACAAAGCTGACAGCTCACTTCAGCACGCCGATACAAGTGAATCACAATCTCAGACCGGGTACAGAAAGTGATACCGATGTGGATCCGACGTTATATCGGGCCATGATTGGGTCACTTATGTATTGAACTGCTTCTAGACCTGACATAATGTTTGCGGTATGTATTTGTGCTAGGTTTCAAGCTAATCCAAAGGAGATGCACATGAACGATGTGAAGCGGATTCTACGATACCTCAAGTCGAAACCGAAGCTGGGACTTTGGTATCACGTGAAGGGCGATCTGGAATTGGAGGCGTTCACGGATTCAGATTATGGAGGATGTAGCTTGACTCGCAAGTCAACAACTGGAGGTTGTCAGTTCCTAGGAGGGAGGCTCGTTTCCTGGAAATGCAAGAAACAGACTTCGGTAGTCGTGTCAACATGCGAGGCCGAATATGCTGCTGCTGGTAGTTGCTGTTCACAGGTTCTGTGGATACAACAACAATTGCAGGATTACGGTTTGACTTATACTCCTATTAGGATAGATAACTAGTCAACAATTGCAATAACAAATAATCCAGTTAAACACAATAAAACCAAGCACATATACATAAGACACCACTTTATACGTGATTGTGCTGAAAAGAATTTAATTAAGCTGGTAAAAGTGGCAACGGATGATAATAATGCGGATTTATTTACCAAAGCTTTTGATAAGTCACGTTTTGAGTTTTTAGTGCAACTAAACGGAATGCGTAATCCAGAGTAAGTTGACCTTAGTAGAGTTTATTTCCTTTTATAACAGTAGCATTTCTTTCTTTTTATAGTAAGTTTAGTAGCTTTAAATACTTTCCTTTTATAGTAAGTTATTTTATTTTCTTACTCTTACTTATGAAAAACAAAATAAAAAAAAAGAGAAAACCATAAAAAAAGAAAAAAAAAGAGAATATCAGAAAATGAGTTAAGTCTTAGATGCATAGGTTC
Organism: Centrapalus pauciflorus; assembly: GCA_020465985.1. Lineage (NCBI taxonomy): Eukaryota > Viridiplantae > Streptophyta > Magnoliopsida > Asterales > Asteraceae > Centrapalus > Centrapalus pauciflorus. The sequence goes on along the minus strand of JAANYP010009045.1, from coordinate 45,984 downwards.
AAAGTGACGAGAATTAGCACAATCTTTACAATCTCTAAATGTTAACCTTTCACACATAATGCACCTAAAATTCTAAGTGTTATACATTATCTAGTTTGATATGTTGGTAGGCATAATACATATAGGGAGTCTCAAGGCTAATAAAATATTCAAGAAAAAGTCAGACGTGTCACTAACTTAGATGTATGACCAATTGGTCTTAATTTTTATGTTAGAGACATACAGACATTGATTCTAAATGAGGTATGCAAACTTTCTGGGGGTGTATAGCAACATCAGATACGTCTTAAAAATGGAAAGAATAGAAAAATCATGATACTGAGTTGAGAGTCAAAACAAGTAACTCTGTTGTACATAAGTACAGACCTGTTGCCTCTGGTTTGACTTGAGTTAGCAAGATAAGTCGCTTTGTTGTACGTCGGTACAGACCTGTGTCCGACGTTTTCCTGTTAAAGAAAGTTTGCAATACCGAAAAATTATAATCATTGTGTGTATGCCTTGATCATAAAAGTATGTCTAAGTATGAGTCACGTAGGGTAATTTCTTGATAAATAAAAAGGCAAAGGGATACTCCAAAATGTAACATGTTTAAAGGGAAAATAATACCAACAATCTTCTAGAGATGTGTGTCACGACAAACAATAAAAGGAATCAAAATTCCTAAGTGTGAAAGTAAGATACTGAAAGTGCGTATTTGACACCACTATCTGATTGAACATTTCTTTGACTATACTCGCCAAAAATATTTTGTTTGTGTTAAGTATAGGTTGTAAATTTTAAAAAAGATGTAGATTAGTCTAAGTTCAAATTTTATGTTCAAAATTTTAATTTTAGTTTATTTTATTCTATTTTATTTTTACTTCATTTTTATTTTTATTTTTAAGTTTATTTAGGAAAAAGGTCAAACTTACTGAGGATGCATTTTAGTTGAATAAATAAACATTGCATGAAAATCTTGTGTTTAGTGTAAATAAATTTTGCATAGTTGAATAGTTACACGGAAAAGTTGGAAAAGTTGAATTTAATTCAAAGATTTTCAAAGTTTTCAAAATTTCCAGATTAAATTCGAATTTAAGCCAAAGTCGAACATCACATTCGAGTTTGGCAGTAGGTTTGAATTTGAAGACAAATTCGAAGGTGGTTAGTATAAATAGGTCAACAATGAACATTCATTATCCACCTACATTCGAATTTACTGCTTCGAGTTTATCAAGAGAGATATCGAGTTTAAGCCTTCGACTTTGTCGTTTCGAGTTTTCTACTGTTAATCGAAGTTTTGTCCGTTTGTGTTCGAGAATACTACCAAATCTAGGTATAATCAACATCTTGATACAAGATTTAGGAAGTATTTAGACTCAATTTGTGCAAAAATCGACCCATTTTGAGGTTTTAAGTGGTGTGAACTTTGTAATTCAAAATAACAAAGTTTGATCTGGTGAAACTTTAAAAAAATGACTAATATCTTTGATTAGAACCTATTAGGACTTATGGATGTGATTTTCTAAGTCTAAAATGGTTTAAATCTTGGAGTTTTGATTTTAAAATGTCGATACTTCGAGTTTGTTCTTAGGTTCGAGTGTGTCACTAAACTCGAATAAACCACTAAACTCGAATTAAGGGTAATTCGAACATGTTGTTCGAATTTGTCATAAAATCGAAATATTTGACTAAATTTTAAATCAACCTTGTAGAAATTCATATGTGTTGGATTTTGAACTTAGATAAGTTCAAAATAAAGCAAATTTGAATTTAAACAAGTTTATTTTTATTTTGTCCATTCTAATGTATTGTATACTTTATTGTGCAGATATGGCGGATCGAGTGTTTGTCCAGAAACATAATATAGTCGTGTCACCAGACCGTGAGCTGCCTGATGCTCAAGCTTTTCGCCAAATGGTGGATTTTTTGGCTGGTTCAAGGGTCTCGTATGCCCTTTCACACAATGTACAGATTGTGTTGCCTAATGTTAGGCAATTTTGGGATCATCTGCAGGTCGACTGCACAGTAACTCCAACAGTATTGCTAACAAGGATCACTGGATAGCCCCTTGTGTTCTTAGTAGATGTATTGCGCCGGGTCTTGCAGTTAGGGTCTACAGAGCAGGAAGCTGGGCCAATAGACTTTTCGTTGGAAGTTAGGCAAGCTGCGTTCTTAAGAATGGGGTATAGCCTTGATGTGGCAAAGGCATCATACATGAAGAGCGGGTTAATTGGGCAATGGAGATATTTAGCACATGTATTCATGGTGTGCTTCGCTCCAAAGAAAGCAGGTTTTGATTACATCGTGTCGAAGATTTAATCGGCAATGATAACATTAGTCTACAATCAGAGGTTTAGTTATTCTGAAATGTTCTTTGCGGAGTTTGTTCACCAAATAACAACTTCAACAAGAGAAAGATTTTTGATGTATCCCAGGTTCGTGATGATGCTGATCAGACACTTTTTGCCAAATCTGCCGCAATTGCCAGGGATTCAAAGTGTTGCAGTGATCGACAAGAGAATATTTGCAGATTGTCAAGCACATAGGGGTGCATTGGTTAGACCTGTAGAGGCACCACTTTTTGGTGCTGTGGTGAACCCTGATTTTCAAGCCCCTGAAGGTGCCAACTGGGCCGGCGAAGTTCAAGTACCGCAGCAGCCGCAACAACAACAGCAACAACAGAGGCTTCCACAACAACAAAGAAGAAGGCAGAGACCTTCAATTAGACAAACTCAGGCTACAATGCCTTTATCGAGCAGAGTGTAGGAGCCAGAAGAAGCAGGTCATTCAGTTGTAGCCCCCGTAACTGATCCATGGGTGGAGACATTGGAAGAGATTTGGGCTCAAGGGCCGCATGCAAATGAAGAGATTACTTCTGAGCTGGTTGGAGATATTTTGGAACCTCCAGCTGGTGAAGAACATATTTTTCGCCATATAGAGGATTATATACCTGAGGAAGAAGGTCAAGCTGTGACAACATCTGAATCTGAGTCAGAAGAATTAGAAGAGATTGAGGTTGAGAAAGAGACAGAAGATCCGTCAATCCGAATAGCCACATATGGATCAAAAATATTCGTTATAGATCAAGAGGCACTGAAAAGAAGAGCATCTGGAAATTCGGATGAAGATGACTCTGACTTCGAAATTGAAGATACAGCTCCTTTGGTGCCGAGGCAACGGGCCAAAATGCATCGATTCATGTAGGGAGCTTCGTCTGCCTCTGCTTCTGAGCCGAAAATTCCAACCGCTCAGCCATCAGCTCAAACATCCATTCCACCACCACCACCACCACCTGCTCAATCATCAATTCCACCACCGATCACCCCATCACCTATTACATCCATTCCATCCACCTCATCCACATTCATTGGCAACCAACGGTTTTCTGAGCTCAGAAGCAAGGTTGATTTCCGACAAGTCCAAATCTTCCAGCTTACCAAAGCCGTCGGCGAACTTCAGGCACACAATGCAAATATTGATAAAGAAAATCTAGAGCTGAAGACATTCGTCGCCGACCAGGCTGCAGAGATCCGCACTATGAGATCCCTGATTGAGCAATTATTGAAAAACCTAAAGGCTCAGGGGGAGAATAGTTGCAGGGATGCTGAGGAGTTGAGAAGGGACGATGATGAAGACAATGATCCCGATGCACCAAAAGAAAGTGAGCCAGTAGATTTTTCTGCTCCTCAACATGCCAAACTTCAGGGGGAGCCAAGTCAGACTGGAGCTGAAGGAGGTGAGGCGAGTTCCTCAAAGGTCATGGAGAGTGAAATGAGCGAAATGATTGACGCTCTAATGGACATTGAGGAAGAGGTGTTAAATTTTGATTTTGAAGACGAGATTGATGAGCTGGAGGAAAGAGAGATTATTGCAGAAGACATTCCTGATTGGAAACCAGATGATGAGGTATTGGATGATGAGGAAGATGAAGCTAATGAAATCATTATTCAGGAAAATCCCATCACTGATACATATGTGACGGAGGAACAAAGTGTGATTGACATAGAAGCTGTTAAAGCTGCTTTAAATGTAGAATCACAAGTTGAAGAGCCCGTCAGGGAGCTTACTGATGAAGAACAGAGAAAGTTATGGTTTAGGGTAGAAAAGAAGGCTATAGAATTGAAGGAAAAGATGATTGTGCCTAGTGCTGGTAAGCTATCCGGAAATATGCTTAGCTGGTTCTTTAATCGAGAACTGCAGCTGTTTATCATCAAGAGAAAGGATGGACTTCAGTATCTAAGGAGAAGATTAAAAGATTTCAATTCACTTCTAAAGGTTGAGATAAAGTCATTAGCATGTAAAGAGTTGGTTAATATCGGGGACGATCCCTATGCTGATATAATTGCCAAGATTGTAAGAAGGGAAGGGAGGTCTAGGAAATTTGAAAGGCTCAATTCATGAATTGGCAAAAGAGTTATGGACCATACAAGAATTGATCCTCTGACTGGTAGGCCATGGATGAAAATTTAGTACAAACCAATTAGATGTTTAAAGAAAGTCCTTCTGAAGCCGATGCCACAGAATGTGTTGGGCAATCTCAACTGGTGGTATGTTGAAAGCGAGACAGGTGAAGCTGTAATGGAAGACCTCGAAGAAAAGGTGATTCTTAGAGTGTATGATCCGTTGCACCTGGTTAATCTGTCCAAAGATGATCTCCAAGTGCTTCATGTTCACAAAATCTCGTGTGATGCGTATATGGAATCTGAAGCCCAAAAGTATCAGAACGTGGTCAAGGTTTGTGTTGAACAAGGTCTGTATGCTGGTAGTATTTTGAATAGACCTTAGTACTTAGTCAAAATGTAAATAGTTAGAAGCTATCGTCAAGGGGGAGTCTGTTGGTACACCCTGTGTGACGATAGCAGTCTAAGTATAGTTAGCATTTTGTGTAAGTCAAGTTACGTACTATTGAATATTGACTAGTGTTTGATATATGTGATTATGTGTGTTTGATATTTGTTGTTTGTATGTTTGAACTTGGTGTAATGTATTACAAGAAGTTCAAACATAAAGTTCAAAGATATATTCAAACATAAGTTAAAACATATGTTCAAATAGAAGTTTGATAGTTGAAATTCGAATTTGATATAAATTCGAATTTATACTTAAGGTAGATTCGAATTTGTCAAGTGGACAAATTCGAATGGGCCTTGGGCCTGATTCGAATTTGTCCTAAGACAAACTCGAATCTGTCAGTATAATTAAGGATTAACTCGAATAATTATTGGCTTTTTGCAGAATTTCAGAGAGTGATTAAGCAAAGGCGATCTCGAATTTGATAGTATTCAGAGAGCGTTCTTCGGAGAGAATCATTGTGTAGGTGCGTTCGTATAACACCGTGGTAGTCTCCATGTTCCCGTGTGTGTGATCTTACCGTCAATCCGCTAACGAGGATTCCGCACTCGTTGGACGGTGTCGCGTCAAGATAGATCCGTAGAGTCAAGACCTTACAATTTTAGAGAGAGAGAAGCCAAAAATATACAGCCATCTCCTCTCTTTTATTTGTTATTTGTTTCCTTAATTACACATTACACCCCTCAACTTTTTATTTTCTCGTTTTAACCTTTTTAAGCATTCTTGTTGGATTCTCATTGTTGTGCTCGCTCAAAAGACGACAATGATGATTTCTCATCATCATTATCATTTTTAAATATATATATATATATATATATATATATATATATATATATATATATATATATATATATATATATATATATATATATATATATATATATATATATATATATGAAATGAAATTTATCAAACCACAACAATCCATCAAAACACTTTCCAATTCATATTTATCATTCATAATTCAACTTAATTTCATTAAATTCAAATCTCATACAAATTAATCCTCAATTACAATAATTAAATTCCGAGGATGTTACACACTTGGATCTGTCTTTCAGGATTAATGACAATAACAAGGAGAAAAAACACTTAAGATGTTTTTGGTCAAAGAAAAGTAAGTGAGAATTTAATCCAACTGTTTAAGTCTTTTTAAGCATAAAAGTTTGCAAACTTTGATGTAAAACCGATTCATGAACACAAATTTATTAATTTCAGAATATAAGTATGGAGTTCTCTAGTATTCCCCGATCTCCGAAAATCAACAAAACACATCTTTTACAATTGATTTAGTCAACTAAAATGAGCTTTTAGATTTTAAGAGTATTTACATGTCAAACGCTCAGAATTAAATCTAAATATTCAATTTAGCCGCATATATATAATGAAGATCATGGAAACCAAAGATTAAACTAATCCTATGATCACAATATTGCTAAGGATTAAATTTCATACAATGATTTCACAATGTATCAACAAATCACTTCCTCATAATCACAATAATCCAAGAAATAGTAACCAACTAATAAATTACATAATCTAGACTAAGTTTATAAAAATCAGCATGCACAATCAATAATCATGATCACAATAATGCTAGAATATCGATTACAACACTGATTTTACTAGGATCAGTTGCACAAATCAAGATACATCAATGTATCAAACACTTTTCAACCAAACAATCCAATTAATATCCATATAAAAACGTAATCCAAACAAGTATTTAACTAAACACTGTAATAAACAAAGAACAAACAAAATAATAGCCAAACATTCTACTAGGCGACTCTAACATGTAGAAGGAATATACTGAGATGAGCTCAAAATCAAGAAATATGAAGGAGAATTCCTTGAATCTTCAAGCTCCGAGCTTCAAATGATGAAAGCTAAGCTGATTACGTTAATCCTAGACTAACATGCACTAATTGCATGCTTAACTATGAGTAATGTTTGTAATTAAAAAAGTGAAAAATGAAATGGCCGCTTCTGTCTTTTATATGAAAGTTAGATCGCGTCCATCGCGATCGCGATGATGAGCCCGACCACGATCGAGTGGTTGTAATGATGAGCGTGGCTGCAATCTGTTGGTCATGACAGCGATCAAGTCAGCATAGCAAAAGTCAACTCAGCTTCTGGAAATCTCGGCTAAGATTGTAAATTTGACGTTTTTGCTCTAATTTCTGTTCTTTTAAGGATTTGGAAACCTATGACCTGCAAAATACAAATTAATGTAAACAAATAAGTACCATTCTCATGCAAATTGAGATTAAATTACCAAAATTCATGGTAAAATAAGACGGAAAATATTATACAAAATACACCATAACAAATAACCCCATACTTGAACGTTGTTTGTCCTCAAGCAATCCTACAAAAAATATCCAAAACTAAGCTTAAGTTCACTTAATCCTCTCTCAAAATGAAATTAGACTTGAAAACAATACATATCCGTAAAGGAATGTAATTGCATCTAAAATATGTAAGTAAGAGCGACATGAACCAAGTAATCAAATTGCATTCGGAAACTCCCAAACCTGATGACATGAAACTAGTACCTTGTTGGGATTTCACTCAACACTCACAAAGTGTATAGGCTAGTGTGTGCGAGCAAAAACTCACTCACTGCCTAATATGTCAACAATATAAGCATAAGCTTGAAAATAAATTATATCTCCATCACACATAAGGAAATTCAACACTTAGAGGACTCATGAGCTGAAATGTGTCTAGGCTAAAGGTAAGGAAAGTATGGAAAGAGGTGACTAGAGTAAAATAAAATAATTGAGAATCAACCTGAATTAACAGAAACCAGCTAGACGGAAGCAGAAAATAAAGAATAAAAACGAGAAAGGAAAACTCAACTAAAAACTAAAGGATAACTAAATAAAATATTGTTAGTGTTTATGTGTCAAAATGACATCACCGAGCATAGTAGCTGAAGGCATAGGTCACTGGGGGTTCCCACCGATGAGTGTCAACGAACAAGTGTGCGTATTAAACGAGCATGAATGATATAAGATGTCATTAATAAGGTTTAATTAATTCATTAGGTGATTAGTTAAATAAACCGATTAAATAGGGACTTAATTGCAATATCTGATATTGCAGGTGGGTTAAATTGTCAAAATTAGAGTGTCTTATTAATTAATATTAGATAATAAGTAATAATATAATTATTTCACTCATTATCATTATCATTATCATTTAGATAAGAAATATGCATCTTTTATTAGATATGATCATATAAAAGAGACACAAAAACCATAACACTTACGGATAAGGTGCTGAGTTGGAATCCCATTTTAATTCTAACTAAGGGTTCTTGTGGTTCCGGAAGATCCAGCTACAGGAGAACCAGGAACGCAGAGCGTTTCCCCTTTTCCGCCGACTCTTTGTGTAACACCCAAATTTTTTCATAAATATTTAAATGCGAGAATTGACGAGCTATCCAATTATAGTTGTTAAACACAAAACTTGTTTCTTGAAATACAAGACTAAACATAAGGCAACCCAATAATGATAAAAACATACACCTTAAATATAAACCCGAACTAAACGCGAAGTTTTTAGTGAAAATCGGAAGGTTAAAGTTCGTTGCCAATTGCTGCATTTTTTTAAATGCTAGTGCTGTGCATGGGTTGACTTAATGAGAGTGATGTATCACCTCTTTTGGAACCTACACACCCTGTAATTTCCTTCTTCCCTTGACCACATGCAATCTTTTCACCCTTATGTAGCCAACTCTTGCATTTTTATGAAGACCCAAACAAAATTTAATATCATGATAAACAAGTAGAAAACTCCAGAGTTATTGATTAGAGTTTGAAGCTAGAGTCACCACCTCCATTTTTCATCTTCAAGATTTGCCACCTACATTTTTGAGGTACGGTTTCGAAGCCCATTTATTTTTCATTTACCTTGAATTTATGATTGGTGTAAAAGTTGTAACGAGTTTATAATGAATTAGAATATGAAACTTGTTTATAATCACCATGTTTATCATTACCCTCTTCATCCTCTCCTCATGTTGCAAGAAACTCCATTGATGAACTCTCAAAGATTTGATGGATTCACCTCCAAATTTTTATAAATTTTATAAATAATCACAAAACATCAAAATGATATTAGAAACAATTTATAAATAGTTTCTGATTTGTTTTGAAGCTTAAAACTAAGTTTTTAAACCATTTGAGTTATTTCCATGATTTTTGAAGGATTTAGTTTTGATAAGAATGTAATAGAAATTAATGATTTTAGGTGTGTGTGTAGTGGAGGGTGGACGGAGGTCAGGCGACCTTGCCACCGCCGTCGCTGCCGCCGTTGGCCAGCCAACCTTCTTTCCCTTCTGCCGATGGTGCTCACCTATCCCTGTTTCCTCTCTTTCGCCGCCCGTGTTTTCCTTTCCTTTCGGTCTTTTTTTTTATTTCAGCAGCAAGAAATAACACTTAATTGAAGGTTGGGTTGGGCATTTGTTTGGGCTAGCTTAAATGGATTTATGTGGGTTTAATGAAATTAAGATAAGTAGAAAACAAGACTGCTTTGCTTTTCTTGGTTTGCGCCAACCATCTGTCTCTCTTCCTCTCTGTTTTATTCTTCTTTCTAACAGCAGTCCAAGCAAAAATTTAGTGAAGGGATTGGAAATTGCGGCTTAGGTGTTGTTGGTACACCATGTGAGACGATAGCAGTCTAGATATGTAATAGATAGTCATTTATAATAGATAAGGGTTTATTAATACAAGTTATGTGTGTTAATTCATAATTATATATGATGTCTATATTTGCATGTTAAGTTCTAGACTATCAAGTTAAGTTCTAGACTGTGATGTTAAGTTCTAGGAATAAGTTCTAAGGATAAGTTCTAGAGATAATTTCTAGGAATAAGTTCTAAGGATAAGATTCGAACTTAACCCAACCCACAAGAACTTAGTGAAGCTAAGTTCGTATGGTATTAGACATGTTTGTGGGCTTGGGCCTAAAACGAACTTGTTTAGTTAAGTTCGAACTTAATTCGTATAATTAGATGTTAATTCATTTTATTAATAGACTTTCGAGAATTATGTTTTTCAGAGCTTTTAAAGTGCACGTGCGAGCTAAAAAGCATTTTAGAGAGTTTGTATTGGAGCAATACACCGTGTGGGGTCGTTCGTTATCATTGTGTTCGGTTCCGGTTTCCATGCGTGATCGATCCGTTAAGCGTCTAACGAGGATTCCGCACTCGTTGGACGGTGTCGCGTCAATATCAGATCCGTAGACGTGGTGACCTTACAATTGGTATCAGAGTCATAACGAGTGTTCTTCGTTTTTCGATGAACATTTTTTGGTTTCTTGACGTTTTCCGGGATAAATCACATATTTTGGCAGTGTTCAGAGTTCTACAAGCAAGGTTACAGGAAAAAGTTCACATTAGTTCATCTTTTTAGTCGACATTAGTGTTTTTAATCCTAAAAACATTTGTTTAATCTGAAATCTTGAAAAAAATCGAATTTTTGGCCGTTTCTCGAACTTGCGGCGCTCGAACATAAGGGTTCATTAGGGTTCTTCGAACTTGTCAGAATACGCTCCTCTCGAATTTGTTCTAGGGTTTTTCGAACTTAGTTGGGTTTCGAACTTGTCAGAGAATTCGAAGTTGTCAGAGGATTCAAATTTGCTAGGCCTCGAACTTAGTTGGATTTCGAACTTCAATTGTTTCGAACTTGTTAGAAGTTCTTAGGATTTCTCGAACTTAATTTGGTTCGAATTACTCAGAAAGTTTAGGGTTTCTCGAACTTGCAGGATTTCGAACTTAACACAATTCGAATTTAATTTACAAAACGAATTTAAAATTTAAATTATACGAACTTATTTAAGTACGTAGGATTTGATTTGAATTTATTTTTAAATTAAATTGTTTAAGTTCAAAACAAAAAGTTTTAAATGAATGTCGAGTTTGCACAAATTTTTTAAAATGGACCATGAAGTTGGCAAAGCTAATTCCCCACCCAAGCTGATGAATTAGAAGATTACTACTGGTGGAATGACCGATTTACAGACTTCACAAGATTAACAACATGCGTATGTGGATAAGCATCGATGAAGGATACATTCACCCGACACAAGAGCTTGAGGGCCGATTAAAAGTTTTGACGTATCAGAATATGAATGATGACGACAAAAAGATTTATGAGGCTGAGAACCGAGCTTTTTCGTCAATTAGAATGACATTACCTCAGGAAATTCTACACACACTTAGAAATCATAGGACTTCTAAAGAGCTATGGGATGCTCTAGAGAAGAGGTGTGAGGGAAATCCCAGGGTACGAAAGGGGAGCACGGAGATGTTAAAGCAGCAGTTTGCGATATTCAAGGCTCTAAAGAATGAGACCTTGGATGAAACAATTACGAGATTCTATCATCTTCTAACAGAACTTGATAATCACAGTGTTGAGTATCAAGAAACGGAAAAGATAGAGAAGCTTCTGGATGCTTTACCAGCTAAATGGGAGATGTACACGGCGCTGATAAAGCATGATGAAGAAAAATTTAAAACTCTCACTCTAAAAGAGGTCATTGGAACGTTAAGGGCCTACAACTTTAAGTTGCAGAAGAAGGAACGGGAGTTTGATCAAGTACAAGATCCGGAAATGTACTTCAAGAAGTCAAAGTCTTCAACTTCTAGTGAACCGAAGTCAAGGGCCACAACATTCTTTTGTGGAGAAGAGCCAATACCAGTTGAAGCTGAAGAATCTGGTAATGGAGCCTCTTAGGGTTTCCTAACCCAGAAGAAAAACCACAACACTCTGCATCTACTTCTCAAGACTATACCAAGATGCCTATGAGCACAAAATTAGCTGAAGATCATCTGAATATTCTAGCTTCATTTGTAGCAGTTTATGACAATTGCATTCAAGGCAAAATAAACGATCTAGCTCTGTGGGAAGAAGACTACAATCAGGTGACGATTTAGAACAAATGGACCTTCAACGGCAACTGGCCATGGTTACGCAAAGGTCAAGAGATTCATGAAGAGAACGGGTCAGAATCTGAGTGTAAGCAACAACGTTGGTTTTGACAAGTCAAAGGTTAAAGGCTACAATTGTCAAGAATTGGGACATTTCGCTAGAGAGTGTCAACGACCAAAGGTTGAAAATTATCAGAATCAGAACCACGGAAGACAACATTCTAGTGATTCTGGGAATCAAGCAACTATAGCTAATATGTTAACAAACGTATCTTCCAACAGACAGCTCGATGGGACATATGATTGGAGTACTCATCCGGAGTCAAATGCTAGAGCTTTTATGTCAGAGGTAACTGAGACCGATGAGAGAGCTGAAGCAGATAAAGAGGATACCCTGCAGTCCGACTCAATTCCTTTGTTGGTGGAAAAGTCTGAGGAGCAAACCACTCTGGAGTTTGCAGCTCAAATGGCTAACGTGGAATCAGACCGCAAAAAGGTAACTCTTAATCTTTCTACGTTTCAGGATATATGTGTTTTATGTGCTACATTAAATGATAGATTGAATCTAGTGCTAGAGACACATACCACCATGACATCACAAATCCAATCACTAAAATCTGATAATGCTAGTAGTCTTCTAGACATTAAGGAAGATTTAAGGGCCAAGATAAAAGCTGATGCTCAAGATGTGATAGTTCTAAAAGATACATTGAGTGAACAATGCGTCAGGATTGAACTAATGTATGAGCATGTAGAATCCCTAAAGGTTGTAGAACTAGCTGAAACAAGAGTTAAGGTTGCAGAGGCCAATAGCAAACTTGAAAAGTTTAGGAACTCTTCCCTAAATCTAGGCAAAATCTTAGAAGCTCAGAGGCAGACTAAGAAACCAGTGGGCCTAGGTTATTAAAGAAAGTCCTCTACCGTTCAACAATAACTATGTTCCTCAACCATCTCTAAAAGCAAGGACGATTAGCTACGTTCCAATGAAGCACATTCCAACAATTACCTAGCCCGGTAGGTGGAGGAAAAAGGCGGAGAACATTCTTTAATCAAAGGCGCCAATACCCAAATCAGGATTAGACCCATTTCGATCGAGCGGCAACCGCTGCTGCGGTATGGTCCAGAGTTGAAACTGGCTAACATAGGGCAAGGGTTGGCTTTCTTCATGGAGACCTCCACGAATAGGTTTATATGAGTCCTCCACCAGGTTTTCGAGCTCAGGGGTAGAAATAAATACAGACTTAAAATAGTGGAGACTGAACCCTCTACGGAGATGATAGAAGATATGAACCGCTCGACCACCGTAACAGTTGAATCAGAGGTAGCAACTGAAACTGAAACTGAGAAGGTTACTACAACTAAGGTGTCAACCACAACCCCTAAGATAAAAAAGGTTAAGTTTGTGCAGTCTGCTAGTGACTCTAAACTAGAAGAAGCAAAAACTGTAAGTGATAATCATTAAGAGGTTGTAAACACTGTAGTTGAACAAAAAGAACATGACACTAGTGAGACACCCAAGTCAAAGGGTACCTATTAGAAGCCAATTGATAACATGTATTGCTTCAGATGTCATGAGAAAGGTCACATTGCGTCTAGTTGTCCTTATAAGAATGTAGAGACTACACCGATAGTAGGGAAACCAAACCAACCAGCCTTAAAGTCACTACCTAGTATTGCAAGTACAAGTAGTTCTCAACATACTGAGAAGAACTTGAATGCAACACCACGGGTAGCTGCTAAACAAATACCGGTGTCGGTCAGACAGAATGACGTGATTAGGACTAATTCACCTAATAGAGTCCCTAATCAATCTAGGTCAGGACCTCAACCAGTCTGTAGAAGTAGTACACCCACCACTACAAATCGAAGCTAATGCAACACCTTTGATGCAACACATTTAAAAATTGTTGCTTTTTTATTTAAGTTCGCTCTAAAGCAACACATTGACAATAATTGTTGCATATAATGATTTAATGCAACACTTTTTTTAAAGTGTTGCCATTTTTACTAAAAAAAATGCAACAAATTTTTAAAGTGTTGTAATAAATTGCAACATTTGTTTAAAGTGTTGCATATTTCAATAAAAAATGCAACACATTTTTTAAGTATTGCATTTATAATGAAAAAAGAGGCAACACATTTTTAGAGTGTTTCATTTATAATGAAAAAAATGCAACATATTTTTAAAAACGTGTAACATTTTTTTAAGTGTTACATTTATAATGAAAAAATATGACATGTTTTTAAGTATTGACTATACTATTTTTTCTTGTTTTGTAATTTTTAATTAAAAAACACACAAAAGTTCAATATCTGATTTGTTATGATTAATAAATAACAAGATTTGATAGTACATGTTTTATTATTATTACTTTTTAAAAAAAAGTGCAATTAGAAAATTGGTTACAAATTTAAAATATCACAGGTATATATATATATATATATATATATATATATATATATATATATATATATATATATATATATATATATATATATATATATATATATATATATATATATATATATATATGAGTCAGGTTCAAAAAAGTACCTCTCGAAATCAAGTGCATCCGAAGGTACCAACCTTAAAAAACTTTTTAAAATTTTTTTCTCATAACCATGTTTAATTTAATGTTATACACATGATATATAAATTTCACATACATTCACACTTTCTATGTCCTTAAAAATTATGTGAATGCTCAATGTAAATTTATGTGAATGGTCATTTCACACAATGTGAATGGTGTGAATGACCATTCACATGATCTTTTTTTACTATTCACAAGTTTTATGATGTTGCTTCTTTTGAAAGAAAGTCTTATAATATTGTTTTATATATGTCTATTAAAAAATATATATGTGAATGATCATTCACATTAGGGTACGCTGATGAACCTGATTCATATATATATATATATATATATATATATATATATATATATATATATATATATATATATCTGGTTGGTAAACTAATTAAAAATTAAATTTAATCCAACCCGACCAACTTTTGTAATTTTTTTTTCTTGTAAAAGTCAATAAAAATCGAGAGTGAACCAATGCCAATCCATTTCTAGGCCCTAGGGTTGAGATTTTTTAGTTATTCTTATACTAAAAGGAATTTTAATTATTTTTTTATAATAAAATAAAATACTAAAATCACCACTAAATTTTTTAGGGGCAATTATTCCCGCTCATGATAGGGGTGTAAACGAGACGAGACAGCTTGACACAAACTCGGGATCGAGTCGGCAAAAAATCGAAATCGACTCGCATTTTATCGAGCTCGATCTACTCAATTAGGATTCGAGTCGAGTTCGAGTTTCAAATTAACAGGCTCGATGGGCTCGCGAGCCGTATCGAGCTTTAGTTTAAAAATGTACATTTTTACACTTCAAGTATATAAAAATTACATTTATGTCTATCTATATATATTAATAAAGCAAAATAATTCTTGAAACGTGTCACACTCTTAGCTCTCCTAATTTTTGTTTTCCCGCTCATTTTACCTAATGTAACTCTTTCAATTAATTTATATAATTGATTTTTAAAGAAAACTAAAAGATTACTAATATAATCAAATGATTTTAAATGTTTCCTAGTTTAACCTTTAATTTACCTAGAATGTTTTAACTAGAATTATATAATTGATTTACAAAACAATATTTTTTTTATTTTTAAAATCAATTCAAATCAAATTATTCATATTTCAATATTTGATAACTACAATATAATAGAAAGTTTAAAGATGTTAAAAAAAACTTATTATCATTCATATGTATTTAGAAGTCTAGAAAAATTATAGTTAATGTCAAATAATAATAATATAATTCTTGTATTTTTTTTGTAATAAAAGTATTATTTTTATTTTTTAATTCTTAGTATGTATGTATTCAATATAAACAATTATATATTAAAACATCCACGTAAGACGCAGGTAATAAACCAGTATTATATAAACAACCCATTTAACCCTAGAAAAACCCTCCTCATTTCCACAATCATAACAAAAACGGCGCCTCACTCTCCTTCCCGACTCTAGTGAAATCCTAACCAGCCGGTGCCGTCGACGGTCGTTCTCCTTCACCAGCCGCCCGTCGATCTCCTTCCCCAGCGGTGCCGTTGATCTCCTTCCCCAGTCGCCCGTCGATCTCCTTCCCTAGCGGTGCCGTCATTCGACCTCCTTCCCAAGGCTGTCGCTCCTGCCATCGATCGACCTTCCCCAAGGCTGTCGCTGGCCGTCGCTGGTGCTATGAGCCTGTGACCCCTAGTGCTGTGAGCCATCAAGTCAAGGAAGTTTGACGATGCAGAGTGTCTAATAAATTCATTAGCAATTGATGGAAACCTCATGTACCTGTTTCTAGACGTAGTTCCTATTGTTGAGAGTCAGCATTTTCATTCTAGAATATTGTCAAAAATGAATTTGATGCTAAAAGTATATTCGGATAGTGGGAGTTTCAGTGCTACTTTTGAGACATTCAATTATATGAGAAACAATGGAATTAAAATTGATGGGAGGACGTGTTCTGTTTACTTGATTGCACTTGTTTTATGTGAACATTTAGGGTAAGGGTTAGTGTTCTTTTACAAAATGGTGGAATCTGGTATCGATGATTCTGTGTATTCTTTGACAGTTGTTGTGGATGGATTGTCCAGGTCATGACCTGGTAGTGTAGAAGGAAAACGGTGGTAATGTTTTATAAAATAAAAAATCACAAAAAAGAAAGAAAGACCAAGACAATAAAAATTGTTAAATTTAGCCATGCAAATATGCAATTTTCTAAAATAGGACTCGTACAGAGAGAAAGCGAAGGGTGGTTGGGCTGGGTTCCAGTTTTCAAAAGACACAAGAAGGAAGAAGTGATCACCAATCTATGAAAATTTTATAGCATTTAACTTTGGTTCATTGATTAATTATATATTCGTTTAATTTAGGTGAATTCTTGTCCACAATCAATTGCATCAAATTTTTTAGAACACTGATAATAATAATTTTGTTGTAGAGGAGGATGTAGCTATAGAATTGGGTATAGCTGTGCAATATCAACGTTTCTGGCTATTGGCAAAGTGCCAAAATCAAACCTACCGCCTATATCGTCCATTAACACCTCAAGAACAAGCTGGTTCCGTATGTACATACTAATCAATGTGTTCCTTATCTAAATGATACATCTCTTTGTTGAGAGCTCTTGTTGCTGACTTGCTGTCATATATGTATGTATTGTTGCAACTATTACTTGAAATTAAGACACACACTCTGTTTCACAGCTTTTTTGAACAGTTTTTTTTCTAACTTTTTTAACTGCTTTTTTAACATGTTTTTTTTAATTACCTTTTTTACTGTTTTTTTAAATTAATTTTTACTATTTTTAGTGTAATGTAATACTGCTTCATAATGTTTTTGTTATCATTTATAATTTAGAAAACACACTAACGATATGGTATGTATTGTACGTGTTTTCATATGTTACAGGTTAGTTACTTTCTTTTGACATATGCAAAGTGATCGGCAGAAGGAGAGTTGTGCATGATAAACGTCGGTTTCGTATGAAAGGAATTACAAGAGAAGGAATTGAATATGCATTCCCAAGATTGTAATTTACTTTTTTGTTGTATCGCTTATACATTTGATGATCCTTATTTTGGTTGTAGACGTTTATATACTTGAAATACTTTTTGATCGATATCTTATGAAATGATATTATTTTTGTTAAATTGAATTGTTAGTAGAAAAATTATCACGAAGCAATTACATAAATATTTGTATTTGCATTAAATTTAAAAAATAATGAATGTGTTTCTTTTGTCTAGAAAATATTGCATTTATGTAATTTAAAACAATAATAAAGTGTTGCAATAGATTGATAATGGTGTTGCATAACATTTGATAAGTAAAGTGTTGCTATAAGTTGGTAACAATAAATTAAAAGTGTTGCTTTAGAGTATAAAAAGTGTTGCATTTATAAAATAATGGAAACACATTAAAAAGTGTTGGTTTAGATTATTAAAGTGTTGCATTTATAAAATAATGAAAACAATTTTGAAAAGTGTTGCATTATCTAGTGAAAGTGTCGCTTTAGACCTAAGGCGACGTTGACTAAGGTGGCACTACATAAACTGTCGCATTACGCCTATAGCAACACTTTTAAGGCCTAACACAACACCTTTCCCATGTTGCTTTAGGTTCATTTTGTTGTAGTGACCTAAGAGGAGTTACACTCCAGTTATGTCTCATACCCCTAACAGACATCAGACACCAGGAAGAGCCCAGAGATATAACAGTGAAATGCACTATAATAGAAATTATTCTAGGGCTCCACCGCAAATGACAGCTCAAAGGCCTAGAATGAGTATTAATCACTCAGCAGCACAACTGGTTCTTTCTCAAAAACCCAAGTCACCTGAAAGGAGATATGGGTATTTGAAAGAGTTCAAGTATGTGGATGAGAATGGTATTACCAAGTCAGTCATGGCTTGAGTTCCCTGTGATAATTAACTTGTTTTCTTTCATGTGCAGGAGTTAACTACAGATCTTAACAATAAATGGTTCGTCGACAGTGGTTGCTCTCGTCACATGACTGGGAAAAGAAGTCTATTGACGGACTTCAAAGGGGGGGGGGGACAAGGGATTTGTGTCATTTGCTGGGAACAAAGGAGGAAATATAATTGGAACAGGAGTAGTCACTAATGGGACAATCACTCTTGATCAAGTTTACCACGTTGATAAACTTGATCACAATCTCATTAATGTCTCTCAAATCTGCGAAAAGAAGAATTCGGTTATCTTTACTGAAAAATAAGCATTAGTGCTGAAGCCGGGATTTAAGATACCTGAAGAGTGGATGACGATGAGATCCCCAAGGGTGAATGATCTGTACATGATGGACATGAGTGTAGCAGATTCATCGATGGGAACTATCTGTCTATTATCAAAGGCGTCAGAATTCGAATCTCTACTGTGGCACAGACGCATGGCACACTTGCACCTAAGGAAGTTGAACATCATCAAGAAAAATGGCCTTGTGCAAGGTCTTCCACTGAAGAGTTTTTAGATCGAAGACAAGTGTGTACCGTGCAAGAAGGGAAAACAACATAAGAAGTTACACAAGTCAAAGACTCAAAACTCAATCGCTTCCACCTTCGATATGCTGCATATGGATCTCTTCGGTCCAATCAACAAAAGGAGTATAGGTGGTAGTTGGTTCTATTTAGTTATTACTAAGGATTACTCACGTTTCTCTTAGGTTTTCTTTTTAGGTACAAAGGACGAAACAGCAGGCACGCTGATTGGGTTCTTAGACCAAGTCGAGAACTCATACTGGACAAAGGTTAAACGTATCACGAGTGATAATGGAACAGAGTTTAAGAATGCCGTAATTGGTGTATATTGCCTAACAAAAGGCATAGTGCATCAATTTAGTGCACCTTATGAGCCACAACAAAATGGGGTGGCAGAACGTAAGAACAGGACTTTGATTGAGGCAGCAAGGACCATGCTCTCGGATTCAAAGCTTCCTACCATGTTTTGGGGGGAGGCAGTAAATACTGCTTGTCATGTACTAAACAGGGTCCTTATTGTCAAATCACTAAATAAAACCTGTTATAAAGTTCTGAATAAAAGACGACCAAATTTAACTGGCTTTGAACCGTTTGGGGTGCCGTGTACTTTATTGAGAAAAAAACATCAACCTAACTTTGGTGAAAAGGCTGACGAAGGATACTTCCTAGGTTATGTTCCTAATTCACCAAAGAAGAGGGTGTTTAATAAAACAAATGGTACGGTTGAAATTGTGTTTAACATTGATGTTACGAGTTATTCACATGAACCCCAAACAGGTCCAGAATGGTTATTTGATTATGACTCCATGTTTGAATCATTTAACATACCGTTGAGTGGAAATGCAGGATATGTGGAAAACGACTTCTCATCACTGAATCTCAACGACGAGGGTAGAGGTTTTCTAAAATCAAGCACTCCATCAACATCTTAGAACACAACGACAGAAGATGGGTCTCCAGCAAATAATGAACCTGAGTTACCCACGGATGAAAATCAGACAAGTAACTGTACCTTCGAAGATAGTGATCACGAGGAGGAAGTTGTTCCGTCTGAATTCATATCCCCAGTAGGTGAAATAGGATCAAATTTAGGAGATAATCTTCAAGTTGATGAAATTGAGACATCAAGAATAAATAGAGATCATCCAATTAAGGACATCATAGGGAATCCACATGCAGGTGTGAGAACTAGGAGTAGTGGCAGAATATTTGTCTTTTTCTTTTTGTCACTGTTGCATAAGGCTTTAACCAAAAGAGGAATGTCAACTTTGCATCTTTCTTCTTTTGTTAAGGCCATTTTGATATAAGAAAAGGTCTATCACCCTTTTCAAATATCCGTTTGTCTTCATGTAACAGAACAGCGTATTCCATAAACAATACATGAGAACTTGGAAACATATTCCATAAAACATTTAGCCTGTTCACAAAGAACAGAACACTTAGAATCTGTCCAAGCTGCCCAACAGAACAGAGCAGCGTAGACAATTTATGTCCAGCCTGTTCAGCAGACAGAACAGCTTGGACAATCTGCCTTTGTTGCAACGAATGCAACATGGTAAACAGCTTTGGCTGATATTGCAAATCACTTTTCAGGTTTCAATAAGGCATAAACAGGCCTTAAGTTATACCTTCAAGTGCATCAAGCAGGTTTGATAAAAAATCTCCCCCTAAGATGTAAAGCAGGTTTGACTGAGGCCTTTTTGTGCCTAAAAATCTCCCCCTATTTGCAACAATCAGTCTAAGCTGATTTTATCAATAATCACCATACATTCTTACAATACATTTTTGCTGAAATGAAATTACAACATTAAAGTAAAGTAAAAGATCAGTTTGTATATACTGATTTTTGATTACATAAAAAACATATGTTTTTAAAAAAGTACAACTAATGTACTAGTGTATATTACAACTGATGTAAAAATAAAAGTTACAACTAATGCAACTAAGTACAACTAATGTACATGAATATTCAACAATTTGGACTGTTGATGATGGGAGCAGATAATGGCAAGCCTGTCCAACAGATGGACAACTTCCATTCTTCACCTACTCAGACAGTAGGTGGACTTCATGACAGTGGTGGTGGCAATCCTTCTTCAAACATTCTTTCCAGCTCATCCCTGGTTTCCTCCAAGTCTTGTATTTCAACTCTGAGGAACATAAAATTGGGATGTTCAAGCTCCCCTCCTTCATAGAAGCCTCTGAGCTGATCCCGGATGGCTACTCTCCACTTACTAGATTGCCTAAAGGAGTTTGCAAGTCTGAATGCTACAAGCTGTTTGAGACCAACTTTGTGTAGGTCTGATGCTCTCTGAAAGCATTTCCTTTTTGTCAGAGGATCTACAAAAAATGCCCCCAACTCAGGTTCCTCAATCAGCTTGCCTTCTTTAAATTCTACTCCTTTGGGCAGGCTGTGGTCAACTCCTTTGATCTCTACTGCCTAGTCACCTTGTTCAATTAAGATCAGGAGTTCCTCCAGCTCTGAATCCTTCTTGTTCCTCTTGGACTTTATTTTAGGGTAAGTCACAGAGACACCCTGAGATAGTTCTTCTTAGATCAGGCCAAGGTCTTTCACTCTCTCCATCAGCTTTTTGACGTATGTCTTGATAGTCTTAGTCGTTTCAGACTTAGACTTCCTCAGGGCAACTACCAACTCAACCCATTCCCTGTACCACATTTGTGCAACATCAATGTAGTCATAAGATTCCAGTTCTAGGCCTGTTGCACCCATTCTGGTTATTTGCAATTTCCACTGTTTTCCTTTTCTTGATATGGGAACAGCTTTGACAATAGATTCCTTGGCAAGTCTTCTATCAGCAACATCAAAGAACTTCTTCCTTGCCAAGTTGTCAAAATGAATTTGGGCCCTTGCAGAGGATGCTTGTTTGGATTTGGTCACTGAGACCAGAGCACCTTGTTCCTTACCACCTTCCATTTCAGTTGCTGATTCCTTAGCAGCTTCAACCAGTTTTCTTTGCACCTCAAAAGAAGGCATTTTGATTTTGCTTGCCTCTTTGAGTGCAAAGGATCTGGCAGCTTTGGTAGAGGCTTCTTCTTTTCTTTGTTTTTCCAGGGCTTTGAGTTGTTCATCTCTGAACTCATAACATTTTTCCATGCGAAGACCCATTTCCTTAGTCCTTGCTCTGTCAAACTTCAGTTGTGCTTCTTTCTGGTGGTCAGGGTCAGCAATTGCTTTTTCCTTTCCTTTAGCTGTTGTGATGGGAACAACTTCAAGAATATCTTCCTCTTCTTCTTCTTCTTCCAGAATTAGATGCCTTCTCTTGTCGCTTGGCCTGTCCTCAGGAATGGATTCCTCCCCCTTAGATTGTGCATGGTTTGGAGATCCAGCCTGAGTAGGTTGAGCAGTTTCAGTTTGATGAGAGGCACCTTCAACTGGACCTGTACTTGTTACAGATGCAGCTACTGTTTGACCAGTAGATGCTGATTTCTCCTTAGGAGAAGAGGTTTTCTCCCCCTTAGACTTAGTCTTCGTGGCAGAAAACCTCTCCCCCTTTGAAGGAGATGGTACATAACCTTCAACAGCTAGTCTACCTGAAGAAACAAATTCAGCAGGCTTGGCAGCAGTTTGGCAGCAGGCTTGGCAGCAGTTTGGCAGCAGGCTTGGGACCAACCAGGCTATGCACTAAGAAAGCCAGATTGTGTTTCACCTCTGCAAGTTGGGAAAGACAGGTTTGAAGAGAGGAGGATTGTGAATCAGCAATAGAGGATAGCTTGACAAGATTTTCTCTGTCAGAAGCTGTGAATAGCAAACTTTGAAGCTATGCAAGATGTAACTCAAGAGAGTCCTGCACATCATCAAGATTTGCTGACACATAATTTGACAGAGACACAATTAAGAGTTTAAGTTGGCCAGTGTATCTGGAAGGGTAGTAGTGCAAGTAGTGAGGAGAGTTGACAGTTGTTGGGATATGGCTGTCATGGAGGACACGGAGTCCTGTTGTTGTGAAAGAATTGAGGAGAGCGAAGTGGAGATATTTTGCAGCTGTGTAGTAAGTGCAAGCAGCTATGAGGAGTGGTCAGCTTGGGTAGTGGATGGAAAGGAATTCTTGAACAAATCAAAGAATCCCTGAAGCTGGGCAAACACAGAGTCTGAGATTATGGATGGTAGAGCAGTCATGGAGTTTTCCAAAGATCCAACTTTGTTGGTCAGTAGGGAAAGCTGATCCTTCAAAGGAAGATCTTTGGGGGAAGGAGGAGTATGGGTAGACTGTTTGGATTGAGTAGATGGGGATGAATGAGATGATGATGATGAGGCAGGTGTTTAGGGATGTGATGGAGAGGGAAAGGTGACTCTGGACAGAAGCTACATAGCTTAGGCAAAAGTAATATGGCCCAGCTTGGAGGGGTCAATGGGTCCCTCAGCAGTGGCTGTAGCTGCTTCATCAGGAGAAGGGGTAGAGGTTGGTGGCCTTTCAGATGCTGCTTGTGTTGCAGCACCTTCATTAAGGCCAGGGGTTGTTCCCTCTGCAGTACCTTGGTTTAGAGGTGCCTCATCATTGGGAGATGGAATGGGCATTTCAACATCAGCAGTAGTGAAACCTGCTGATGGAGTTTGCATATGAGGTGCAGCCTCACCAGAGGGATGATATGTTCCCTGAGGTTCATCAGCTTGGGATGTTGGTCCTTCAGCAGCTGTTGGGTGTACAACAGCTGTATCATAAGGAGTAGAGGTTGGAGGCTGATCTACTGGATGGTCTAATCCAGCAGGTTTGGCACCTCGTGCAGACTCAGGGTGTGATGAAGTATGCAGAGGAGACTGTGTGGACTCAGTATGGAGTGAAGTGAACTCCTGTCTTTCAATATTCTCAGCCTGTTGGGAGGCTGGAATAGTTGATGTGGTGGTCTCCTTTTGTACAACTGGTTCCTGTTGGGAGGAACCAGAGGGTCGAGGCTGACTCAGGGTAGACTCTTGTTGGAGTGAAGCATGCTCCAAATGTTTTGAAGCTTCTCCCAAAATAGGAGAAGCAACAGTGGTAGCTTCTTTTTCAACTGAATCCTGTTGAGAGGGAGCAGAGGGGCTGGTTATAGCTGTTGGTTTCTTTCTAGCAATGGATTTGCATTCGTATGATTTGAGAGATGAGGTGGATGATGGATGTTGTGGAGAGGTGATGAGGGTTTCTGTTTGGAGTGGTTGTGAGACTGGGTCAGAAACGAGAGGGATGGCTTGTTCCATAGTCTCAGGTGCCACAGAGGCCCCAGCCACAGAGACTTCAGGTTGAACAAATGAACCAGGGTGAGAAGCGTGCTCCCTCTCAGCCACAGAGGCTGATGGGGCAGACTTTGACTTGGCTGTTTTAGCCTTCTTGCGGACAGGCTCAACGTTAGTCGTTTCCAGGGTCCTTTTAACAAATTTGACCCTAGATTTGGATTTTCCCTTGGTAGCAGTCTCTGGATCCACCCTCACAGAAAAAGGTCCTTCCACCAATCCTAGCAACCTCCTCATTGGTTTTGACAGATGAGGTTCATTTGGGAGAACATGAGTATAGAAAACTTTATTCCCTATTACAGGGAATGCAGCAGTACGAAGTAGAGGCTGAGAGTTATAGAGTTGCTCAACACATATGTGCTTGAAAATATGACTTAAAAACCTGGGATATCGAATAGCAGTTGGACGTGTTTCCTACTGCACCAGGTTTCTCAAGCTCAGGTCATGTTGATTGTAGTCCCATCCACAAGCTGTAGGACTATTGGAATCTCATCACGGCTAAGTTGGTCGAATGAACCAACTTTACTGCTGAAGCACATCACCACTGAGGCAAACAGGAAACTGTAGGTTTGATACAAATCCTTCCTAAACAGAGTGGCTCGAACTTTTGGTTCTGCTACACCACAGAAGTGTAGCAGATTTCTCATCTGTTCATCTTCAGGCTGTGTCTGATCATAGGTTTCAGCCACAGTGAGACGAAGAGCTCTCCTGATCAGACGAGTAGTGATCTCAATGGTCTGAGTCCCATTGAGTATGGTTCCCCTGATGATTTTGGTAGAAGGGTCATAAGAGCAGGTATACCAAAATTCATATACCATCTCCTGGTACAGGACACCAGGAGATGCAGTCATTGCATAGTTCAGTGGGTGAACCTTCAAAAACTCAACCATGTCTTCATATCCTTTTCCCACATAATTTTTAGGGATGGTTAGGTTTGCAAGGTAGTTGGTAGGTTTCAAAGTCAGCATCGTGGTAACAGACGAGTGTTTGTGCACATCGTTACCAACGAAGACTGGAAGAAAGGGGTTGTTTTGGCGAGCCATTTAGAAAATAGTGAAAGTAGTAGCATAGGACACTTAGTCGAGGTTTAGGGTTCTTTGGAAGTTATGGAAGTAGTGAGGAAGACGAAGATGAAACAGTAGATGGGTATTTATAGGGTTTGAATGTGAGTGTGTATGAGAGAGAAAAACTTTGGGCAGTTGATTTGAAATGTTCGTTAACGGAAAATGGAACGGTTGTCCATGTCAGTACGGTTGTCAGACAACTTGAGCCCTTTTTAGTCACTAACACACGTTAACCCACATTATCCGTAGTAATTAACTTAAAAACAGAAATTAAATAACTTAATTGTGAAGAAAGGTAATTAAAACTGATGGTCTAAGCTGTTTGGTCAAACCTGTGATGAGCAGGGTCATCACAAGCTGATCATTCTTCAGGTTGTACATTCAACCTATTCAGCTATGTAATAATAGGTTTTGTTCAATAGCTGATCAGGTTACAAGACAAGGTCTTGTATGACAGATTGAGAGAGTGAGCAGATTGGAGGTTTAATCATCAGACCAGGTTTGAGATGAAAGCTGATATTGTCAAACATGTTATATGCTCAAGCTGTTCAAGTTTTCAGAAATTGGCTAAGTATAGATCGTGTATAATGTATAACCTGTTCTGTCTAAGCTGTTCTGGGAAAATTGAACAGGGTGAGACATATAATAACTTAGCACATATATGACACTTAGTCACATTTATTTAACATCCCCAGCTTGCTAACAAGATAGTTAAATCTATTTTCATCAAGAGGCTTGGTGAAAATGTATCCAAGCTGTTCATCTGTGAAAATAAAACTTACCTCCACATTACCTTATTGGATGTGATCCCTTATGAGGTGATGTCTGACCTCTATATGCTTTGTTCTGGAATGAAATACTGGATTGTTGGAGATAGCTATGGCACTTGTATTATCACACAGAATAGGAGTATTCCAATATACAAGTCCATAGTCTTCAAGCTGATGTTGCATCCACAGAATCTGCCCACAGCAGCTTCCAGCAGCAATATACTCAACTTCAGCAGTAGAAGTAGAAACTGAGTTCTGCTTCTTGCTACACCAACTTATCAACTTACCACTAAGAAGTTGACACCCACCTGTTGTGCTTTTTCTGTCTAGCCTGCAGCCTGCAAAATCAGAATCTGAATATCCTGTTAGTTCAAGGCTTAAGTCTTTCGGACACCAAAGACCCAAACCTGTTGTACCCTTAAGGTATCTGAAGATTCTTTTTACAGCAGCTAGATGTGATTCTTTAGGATCAACTTGAAACCTAGCACATAAACATGTAGCAAACATGATATCAGGTCTACTAGCAGTTAAATACAACAAGCTCCCAATCATGCCTCTGTAAGCTGTTACTGAAACAGCTTTGCCACTGGCATCTGCATCCAACTTTACATTAGTTGCCAATGGGGTTTTGATAGGAGAACTTTGATCGAATTTAAAATTTTTTAAAAAATCTAAAGTATACTTTCTTTGATTTATGAAAATACCATTTGAGGTTTGTTTAACCTGCAATCCTAAAAAGAAAGTAATTTCTCTCATCATACTCCTTTCATATTTTGATTTCATGAGGAGTGAAAAATTCTTGCATAACTGCTCATTAGTAGAACCAAATATTATGTCATCCACATAAATTTGAACAAGCGTAATATCGGACTTCACCTTCTTTATGAACAGTGTGGTATTCACTTTACCTCTGGAATAACCATTGCTCATAAGGAAATCAGTAAGAGTGTCATACCAGGCTCTAGGGGCTTGTTTCAAACCATAGAGAGCTTTGTCCAACTTATAGACAAAACCTGGATGATGTTCATTTTCAAAACCTGGAGGCTGCTTGACATAGACTTCTTTTTGCAGCTTACAATTCAAAAATGCACTCTTCATATCCATTTGAAATACCTTCATGCTATTATGAGCAGCGTAGGCTGGAAACAAACGAATTGCCTCTAACCTGGCAACAGGAGCAAATGTTTCATCATAGTCAATGCCTTCCTCCTGTCTGTAGCCTTGAGCAACTAGTCTTGCCTTATTTCTGATTACATGACCTTGCTCATCCATCTTGTTCCTGAAAACCCATTTGGTGCCAATTATTGTTTTTCCTTTAGGAGCAGGGACCAGCTTCCATACTTTGTTTCTCTCAAACTGATTGAGTTCTTCTTGCATGGCAGTGATCCAATTGGCATCTATAAGTGCTTCATCCACTTTCTTAGGCTCCATTAGGGACACAAAGCTAGAAAACATACAAAAGTTTCCTAAGTTGTCCCATCTTGTTTGCACCCCATTGTTGATGTCACCAATTATTTGATCATTTGGGTGACACCTGATCCACTTAGGATCTTGCTGTTGGTACATCCTGTGTGACGATAGCAGTCTAAGTGATTCTGCATAGTGATTTTAGCAAGTATGTGTTAGATATGTTTATATGTGCTTGACTGTTATTGATTGTGTGTTTGAACTTGATGTAACATATTACAAGAAGTTCAAACATAAAGGTCAAAGATTAACTCAAGCATAAGTAAAACATAAGTTTCATCACTTAAGTGTTTAAGTGTATAGGCTAGATTCGAATAGGTAAAGGAATGCATTCGAATCTGTGATAGATTCGAATGTATCCTTAGATTCGAATGGGCTAGATTCGAGAGTGTCTTGTGGACAGACTCGAATGGGCCTTGGGCCAGATTCGAGCTTGGCCCACAACAGACTCGAATCAGGGTCTATAATTAGGGATAGACTCGAATCATTAAGGGACTTTTAGCAGAATTCGTGAGGAATTAAGCAAAAGGCGATCTCGAGTTTATCAGCTAGGTGAGTGCCGTTTCGGAGAGAATTAGTTCGTAGGATCGTTCGTGTGTCGTTCGTTCAGCGTCTAATAGTCTCCGTGTTCCGTTGGTTGAGAGTTGTCCGTCTAACCGTCAACGAGGATTCCGCACTCGTTCACGGATCCGCGTCTAGATAGATCTTGCAGTCGTAGACCTTACAAGTGGTATCAGAGCCTACGGAGTGTTCTTGGTGTTCTTCGTGTTCATCAGATACATTCTAGGTTTCTTGACGCTAGTTGGACGGTTTTGCTCTCAAAAACGTGTTTTGAGCTTAGCAAATTCATATTCGGGAAACACTTTGTGGTTTTTCACGTTTTTGATCGAAATCATTATTTTTCGTTGAAAAATAGTGATTTAATCTGTAAAACGTCAAAAAATCAAAGTGTTAGCCGTTTTTCGAGTTTGCGGCGCTCGAATCTATAGGGGTAATTAGGGTTTCACTTTAGTCTCGAGTCTAACCTAAATACGCTCCTTTCGAGTCAATTTCAGAGATTTTCGAATCTACCTTGTTTCGAATCTAGTGCTTCATTCGAATAGGATCTCGAGTCTACATTAGTTTCGAGTTTATTTCGAGTCTAGTCGTGTTTCGAATCTGTGTTTCGAATCTGCTGAAATTCGAGTTTGTTCCCCTTCGAATCTAAGGACCATCGAATCTAAGGATATCTCGAATCTGACATATTTCGAGTTTAATTGAATTAAAACACTTAATCGAATTTAATCCCAAATAAATTGGAATCTAATTACATTCGAATCTATCTAGATTCGAAAGAGTTAATCCACATTAGTTTCGAATTAAATTAATTAAGGGTCAATTCAATTTCTTTCGAAAAGATGTCTAATCTTCAGAAATTCTTAGAAATGGACCATGAAGTTGGGAAGGCAAATGCACCGCCTAAGCTGATGAAAGTTGAGGACTGTTACTGGTGGAAGGACCGTTTTACAGATTTTGTACGATTCAATGGTATGCGCATGTGGGTGTGCATAGATGAAGGGTACGTCCCGCCAGTATCTGAAGTTGAAGGCCGTCAAAAGGTCTTGTCATATCAGATGATGAAAGAAGATGACAAGAAATTATTTGAAGCCGAAAACAAAGCTTTCTCCATAATCCGTATGGCTTTACCTCAAGATATTTTGCACACATTTCGGACTCAAAGGACGTCGAAGGAACTTTGGGAGTCTCTCGAGAAAAGGTGTGAGGGTAATCCTCGGGTGCGTAGAAAGCGTACAGAGCTGTTGAAACAACAGTTTGCGATTTTCAAGGCAATTAAGGATGAACAGTTGGATGATATTATCACGAGGTTCTATCATCTGATAACGGAACTTGAAAGTCATGGAATTGAGTATTCGGACACTGACAAGAACAACAAGCTTCTTGATGCCCTACCAGCCAAATGGGCTATGTACGTGGCAATGATTAAGCTGAATGAGGACAAATACTATACTCAATCACTTGATGACATTGTGGGAACGTTGAGGGCATATCACTTCGAGATGATTAAGGCTGAGACTGATTACGAGCAAGTCCAGAATCCGGCAATGTATTTTGGAAAGACATCTAAATCATCAGTGACAGCTGAACCGAAGAGTGCTACAGCGTTTTTCACCGGAGAAACGTCATCGCCAGCAGAGTCTGAAGACTCATTGAATCGCGCGTTCTTAGGATTAGGACGATCGGAAGAACCGCAACCTCAAGTCCAACAGGCATCGACAAGTCAGAGCTATTCGAAGATGCCCATGAGCGCAAAGTCAGCGGAAGAGCATCTGAATCTACTTGCTTCTTTTGTGGCCGCATACGGAAATTGTGTTCAAGGGAAAATCAATGACCCAGCTTTATGGGATGAAGATTACGATCAGGTCGATCCTGATGACTTAGAGGAAATGGATCTTAAGTGGCAACTGGCCATGGTGACCCAGAGGGTAAAAAGATTCATCAAAAGAACTTGGAGGAATCTGCAAATGAATAACAAGGGGATCGGGTTTGATAAGTCCAAGGTGAAATGCTACAACTGTCAGGGATTGGGACACTTCGCCAGGGAGTGTCAGAGACCGAAGGTAGAGACATACCAAGGACAGAGTCAGCATCAGGGACAGTACCAAAATCAGTCCCAACAACGATACCTTCCAAGTTCCTCATCTGGACAGGCCAATCTAGCGGGTCTTCTATCCAATGTCACTTCAGATAGACAGCTAGATGGCACGTATGATTGGAGTTCACATCCTGAGTCGAATGCTAGAGCCTTCATGGCTGAAGTCACAGTAACGGGGTGTGATGGGAACGAGCAGACTACACGGGACAGCAGTCCAATGTGAGTAGAGAAGGCGAATGATCAGACAGTGCTGGAGTTTGCTGCTCAGATGGCCAACGTGGAATCTGATAACTCTAAGGTTAGTCTATCTTACTCTCTATTTCAAGAATTATGTGCTTTGTGTGCTACTTCTAATGATAGGTTAAATCTAGTCTTAGAATCACATAAAATCATATCTGCTCAAAATGAGAATTTAAAAATTGAAAACGCTAGCCTAAATGATATAAAGCAAGATTTAAAAGAAAAGCTTAAGGCTGATGCTCAGGACGTAGTAGTTCTAAAAGACAAACTCAGTGAGCAGTGTGTTAGGATAGAACTTATGTATGAGCACGTAGAGGCCTTAACAAAAAGTCTTAAGGACAAGGATATAGAGCTAGCTGAGACCAAGGTTAAGGTAGCAGAGGCAAACAACAAGTTGGAGAAGTTTAGGAATTCAAGCTTAAATCTAGGGAAAGTCTTAGATGCCCAACGACAGTCTAAGAAGCCCGTAGGTCTAGGTTTTCACGAAATTCCTCCACCATTCAATGCGAACTATGTGCCTCAGCCTCAGGAGAAAACTGACAAGTCAGTAGACTTAGAGGACCTACCTGAACCGACACCAGAGCCTATAGTAGAAAATGCACCTAAGGTGGCTGACTCAACCGTCAAGGTCAAGAAAGTGAAATTTGTGTCTTCCTCCAGTGAAACACCTGCAGGAAAACAGAAAATTTCTTGGGCTGACCAGGTCGAAGAGACAGACACTGTAGATGTACCAAAGGCAATAGACACTAGTGAGACACCTAGATCTAAGGGAACACAAAAAAAGTCCATAGATAAGCTGTCTTGCTTTAGATGTCACGAGAAAGGGCATGTTGCTTCTCACTGTCCACTTAGGAAAGCAGATGTTACCCCTAAGACAGTGAACCCAACACCTGTTAAGCCCTCACCCAGTGTGGCAAGCAGCAGTAGTTCTCAACCTACCGAGAAAACTGTGCAGGCCGCACCCAAACAAGTTGTGAAAAACACACCGGTTAAGGTTTGACCAAAGGAAGTGATTAGGACAAATTTTCGTTAATCAATCTAGGTCAGCACCACAACAAGTCTATAGGAGCACCACACCTAGCAGGTCACATACTCCAGTTAGGTCTCATACTCCAGTTAGACAATATGCACCGGTAAGAGCTCAAGGATCACAGTCAGAAATGGCATATAATAGAAATTATTCCAGAGCTCCACAACAAATGCCTACACCATGGCAAAGAGTGAACTTAAATCACTCGGCACCACAACAGAATTCAGTTCAAAGGCCCAAGTCACCTGAAAGGCGAGATGGGTACTTGAAAGAGTTCACGTATGTGGACGAGAATGGTATTACCAAGTCAGTCATGGCTTGGGTTCCCCGTGATAACTAACCTCTTTTCTTTCATGTGCAGGAGATAACTACCGGTCCAAACAACAAGTGGTTCGTCAACAGTGGTTGCTCCAGGCACATGACGGGGGAAAGAAGTCTACTCACAGACTTCAAGGGAGGTAATAGGGGATTCGTATCATTCGCGGGTAACAAGGGTGGAAATATCACTGGAACTGGAGAAGTCACTAATGGGACGATTACTTTGGATCAAGTATATCACGTTGATAAACTGGTTCATAATCTCATTAGTGTCTCTCAAATCTGTGATAAGAAGAACTCGGTGTTATTTACTGACACTGAGGCGTTAGTGCTAAAGCCTGGATTCAAAATTCCTGAAGAATGGGTGTTGATGCGGGCGCCAAGGAAGAACGACTTGTACATGCTGGATATGAACAAGCCAGCGACTTCGATGGGACCAATTTGTCTAGTATCCAAAGCTTCAGAGACGGAATCCGTACTATGGCACAGACGCATGGCTCACCTGCACCTGAGGAAGATGAATTACATTACGAAGCATGGACTGGTGCAGGGTGTGCCCATGAAAAGTTTTCAGTTCGAGGATAAGTGTCTACCTTGCATGAAGGGCAAACAGCACAAGAAGACACACAAGTTCAAGAAGCAGAATTCCATAGCCTCAACATTCGATCTGTTGCACATGGACCTTTTCGGCCCAATCAACAAAAGGAGTATCGGAGGTAGTTGGTACTGCTTTGTTATCACTGACGATTACTCACGTTTTTCTTGGGTTTTCTTTTTAGGTACGAAGGACGAGACGGCTGCAAGGCTCATCGGGTTCTTAGACCAAGTGGAGAACTCATACGGAACTAGGGTTAAATATATTCGAAGTGATAATGGAACTGAATTCAAAAACACTGTAATTGGTGTATATTGCCTATCAAAGGGCATAGTGCATCAATTCAGTGCACCATATGAACCTCAACAGAATGGGGTGGCCGAACGTAAAAATAGAACTTTGATTGAGGCTGCAAGGACTATGCTTTCGGATTCAAAGCTTCCTACCATGTTTTGGGGGGAGGCAGTGAATACCGCGTGCCACATTTTAAACCGAGTCCTTACAGTCAAATCATTGAACAAAACATGCTATGAAATTTTGAATAAACGGCCACCTAACTTAACTGGATTCGAACCGTTTGGAGTACCATGCACACTTTTAAGAACAAAACATCAACCGAAGTTGGGTGAAAAGGCTGACGAAGGATACTTCCTAGGTTATGTGCCAAACTCACCAAACAAACGGGTGTTTAACAAAACAACTGGTACTGTGGAGATTGTGTATAACATTGAAGTCACAAGTTATACACATGAACCCCAAACTGGTCCGGAATGGATATTTGACTATGATAAGTTATTTGAGTCATTTTACATTCCTCTGGATGATAATGCAGGTACAATCGAGAAGGACATGGCGACGTTGCATCTGAACGACGATGGCCAAATCTTTCCAAGGACCACGTTCGAATCTACGTCCGAGCCTACTGCGACTGTAGATGGATCTCCAGAAGTTGCTGATCAAGAGGCACCTAACACTGAGAATCAGACTCAAGCTTCAAGTTCTAACTCTGAGGAAAACGTCCGTGAGGAGGAAAATGTAGAAGCTGAGTCTGTTCCCCCTTTAGGTGAAATAGGATCCAACTTAGGAGATAATCTAAGTGTTGATGAAATAGAGACCTCTAGGATTAACAAGAACCATCCAATAGAAAGCATCATAGGAAATCCTAACGAGGGTGTGAGGACTCGGAGTAGTGTAAATAACAACACCGTGTTGTTGTCGATGATAAACGACTCCGAGGCATATCACACATGTCTTTATTCATGTTTCATATCGCAAGTAGAGCCTAAGAATGTGCAAATGGCACTTAAGGATAACTCCTGGGTTGAAGCGATGCAGGAAGAACTTTCACAGTTTAGAAAACTAGAAGTGTGGGAGTTAGTTCCGTTACCTCGAGGGGAGATTGCAATAGGAACCAAATGGGTTTTTAAGTGCAAAAGAGACGATCGGGGTATAGTCACGCGCAACAAGGCGAGATTAGTTGTAAAGGGTTTCAACCAAGAGGAGGGAATCGATTACAACGAAGTTTTTGCACCAGTAGCAAGGCTGGAAGCCATTAGGTTGTTTCTAGCTTTTGCCTCCTTCAAGGGCTTTAAGGTATATCAGTTAGATGTTAAAAGTGCTTTCCTATATGGGAAAGTGAAGGAGTTGGTGTATGTAGAACAACCGCCCGGATTCACAGATCCAAAATATCCTGATAGAGTATATCGCTTAGATAAGGCTCTATATGGATTGCATCAGGCACCTAGGGCGTGGTATGAGACTCTATCCAACCATCTGTTAGAGAACGGTTTTGAAAGGGGTAGGATAGATAGTACTCTCTTTGTTAAGAGGAAGGGAGAACACTTTATCTTGGTACAAGTGTACGTCGATGATATCATCTTTGGATCATCAGACGAACAGATGTGCAAAGATTTCGAGAAGGTGATGAAGTCTAAGTTCGAGATGAGTGCTATGGGAGAGTTAAATTTCTTTTTAGGGTTACAAGTTGACCAAAAGAAGGAAGGGATGTTTATCCATCAGACTAAGTATGTCTATGACATATTAGAACGTTTCGGGATGGAAGGAACTAAGTTGACTGGCCATTTCAGCACGCCGATTCAAGTGAATCATAATCTCGGGTCGGGTACTGAAAGTGATACCGATGTAGATCCGACTTTATATCGGGCCATGATTGGATCAATTATGTATTTAACTGCTTCAAGACCTGACATTATGTTTGCTGTGTGTATTTGTGCTAGGTTTCAAGCGAATCCGAAGGAGATGCATATGAAAGCTGTGAAGCGGATTCTACGATACCTCAAGTCGAAACCGAAGCTGGGACTTTGGTATCACGCGGAGGGAGATCTAGAGTTGGAAGCGTTCACGGATTCTGACTACGGAGGATGCAGCTTGACGCGCAAATCTACAACTGGAGGTTGTCAGTTCCTAGGAGGGAGATTGGTATCCTGGCAATGCAAGAAACAAACATCGGTAGCCATTTCAACGTGCGAGGCCGAGTATGTTGCTGCTGGTAGTTGCTGCTCACAGGTTCTGTGGATACAACAACAATTGCGGGATTACGGTTTGGCTTACACTCAAACTCCTATTAGGATAGACAATCAATCTACAATTGCTATAACTAATAATCCCGTTAAACACAGTAAAACAAAGCATATAGACATAAGGCATCATTTTATTCGTGATTGTGCTGAAAAGAACTTAATCAAACTGGTAAAAGTGGCAACAGAAGATAATAATGCAGATTTATTTACCAAAGCGTTTGATAAGTCACGGTTTGAGTATTTAATTCAACTGAATGGAATGCGCAACCCAGAGTAATTTGACCTTAGTAGTAGTAAGTTTATTTTATTGTAGAGTAGTAGTTTTTCTTTCTTTTCAGTAATCTGCTAATTTAGGAAAGTTTCTATTTTTAGTAAGTTTCTATCTTTAGTAAGTTAGTAGGTTAGCTTATTTTACTGCTTTTCTTATGAAAAAATAAAAGAAAAAAAGAGAGAAAATTACAAAAATATAAAAAAAAAAGAGAATATAAAAAAAAAGAGTTAAGTCTTAGATACATAGGTTCAAAGTGACGAAAATTAGCACCATCGTTACAGACTCTAAGTATTTAGGCTTTCACACATAATGCAACTAAATCATAAGTGTTATACTTTATTTAGTTTGATGTGTTGGTAGGCATAATACATATAGGGAATCTCAAGGCTAATAAAATATTCTAGAAGTAGTCAAGCGTGTCACTAACTTAGATATATGACCAATCGGTCTTAATTTTTATGTACAAGACATACAAACATTGAGTCTAAATGAGGTATGCAAACTTTCTGGGGATGTATGGCAACATCAAATACATCTGAAAATGGAAAGAATAGAAATATTATGTAAAACTGAGAGTCGAAAACATGCAACTCTGTTGTACGTAAGTACAGACCTGTTGTCTCTGTTTAGATTCGGGTTAGCAGACATGTCGCTTTGTTGTACGTCGGTACAGACCTGTCACCACTGTCTTGCTAGCTTTAAGAATAAACTTTAAGTCAAACTAAGACACTTTGTTGTATGAAAATACAGACCTGTGTCTGATGTTTGTCTTTTAAAGAAAGTTTGCAAATACCAACAAGTTAGAATCTTTATCTGTGTGCCTTGATCATAAAAGTATGTCTATGTCTGAGTCACGTAAGATAATTTCCTGATAAATAAAAAGGCCAAGGGATATTCCGAAATGTAGAATGTTTAACGGGGTAAAATACCAACAATCGGCTAAATAGGTATGTCACAACAAACAATCAAAGGAATCAAAAATTCCTAAGTGTGAAAGTTTAAGTACTGAAAGTTAGTATCAGACATCGCTATCTGATTGAACCTTTCTTAGACTATACTCATCAAAAATATGTTGTTAAGTATTTAGCTTAGATTGTAAATTTTCTTAAGTCTAGATTAAATTTTTGGTCAAAATTTTATTTTACTTTATTTTATTCTATTTTTTCCTTAGTTTATTTTATTTCATTTTAGTTTAGTTTAATTTTTTACTTAGGGAAAAGGTCAAAAGTTACTGAGGGTGCATTCAAAGTTGGATAAAATAAACAATGCGTGAACTATCTTGAGCTTAGGGTAAAAGAATTGGCATAATTTATCTGGTTACACAATACCGTAGAAAAAAGTTGGAAAAGTTGAAACTATTTCAAAATTTTCGAAATTTTTCTAAGTGTTGGTGGTTTCGAATCTAAGACAGAATCGAATAATGAGTAATTCGAATCTGTCAGTAGATTCGATTCTATGCTTAGACTCGAGGGTTGGTGGTATAAATAGGTTAACAGTAGGTCATTAATTCCATCTGTTTTCGAATCTATACTATCGAATCTATCAAGGCGATTTCGAATCTGTTCTTTCGAGTCTATCGTAATCCTCCAAAACGACATTTTGTCGAGTCTCTTACTTGGTGTTTCGATTCTACAGATACATCTAGGTATAATCAACCGGATTGTACAAGATTTGTGTAGTTTTATGCACAATTTTAGACTAAATCGTCAAATTTTGAAGTTTTATGGGTCGAAATAGGGTTTTTACTAAATTACCAAGTTTGGACCTATAAAAGATCAAATTAAAAGCATAAATCAATGATTAGAACCTAGTTGAACTAATGTATGTGAATTACTAAGTTCAAAACGGTTAAAATCTTGGATTTTTGGTGAAAGAAGGACCGACGGGGTTTCGAGTCTGTTCCTGGACTTCGAATCTGTTCATGGGTTTCTCGAATCTGTCATTAGATTCGAGATGACCATGATCCTCGAATCTGTCCATTAGACTCGAATAGGGACACTTCGAATCTGTCCATTACACTCGAATATGGACACTTCGAATCTGTTATTTTCGAATCTATCATTTATTTGCACTGTTTAATTTAAATTTTATTAAACTTGTAGAAATTTAATTGTGTTAGATTTTGTACTTAAACAAGTACAAATTAAAACAAATTTGAATTTAAACAGGTTTATTGATTTTTAATGAGTCTAACAGTTTTGTTTATTGTGCAGAAATGGCTATTCGAGCGTTTGTTCCCAAGCATAATATGGTCCTTAATCCAGACATGAATCTCCCTGAGGCGCAGGGATTCCGTGAAGTACTGGATTTTCTAGCTGAATCAAGGATCGGACATGCACTATGGCATAATGTGCAGCTAGTGTTACCCTACATCCGTCAATTTTATGACCATTTGCAAGTAGACTGCTCGGTCACTCCGACAGTTCTACGTACTCGCATTGAAGGACAGCCATTAGTATTTTCGGCTGATATGATTCGTCAAGTGCTGCAGTTGGGCACTCAGGAACAAGAAGCTGGTCCTATAGAATTTCCGTTGAATATAAGGCAAGCGGCCTTTCAAAGAATGGGGTACAGCCTCGATGTGACAAAAGTGTCATATATGAAAAGTGGATTGATAGGACAATGGAGGTTTTTGGCGCATGTATTTATGGTGTGCTTTGCTGCGAAAAAGGCAGGGTTTGACTATATTGTCGCGAAGATTCAATCGGGGATTGTCGCAATGGTGTATAATCGCCCATATAGTTTTTCAGAGATGATCTTTTCGGAGTTTGCTCATCAGATATCTGCTCCCGAAAATCAGCAGTTTTTGCTCTATCCGAGATTCATTATGATGTTGATCAGACACTTTTTGCCGAACTTGCCAATGACAAATGACTTTCAGAGTGTTGCCATCCTGGACAAAAGGATTTTCGCTGATTGTTCCTCACACCGAGGAAGATTGGCTGTTCCTGTTGCTCGTCCATTGTTCGGAGCTATTGTGGATAGGGATTTTCAAGCCCCGGAAGATGCCAACTGGGCAGGGGTCGTTGAGTTTCCACAACAACAACAACAGCAACAACGTCAACAACAACAACAGCCAAGAGTTCAAAGACGCCGTCAGAGACCAGCAGTGAGTCCAATCCAGGCATCAAGGCCTTCTACAAGCGAGCAGCCCCAAGCACAGGAAGCAGGGCCTTCAAGTGCAGTTCCTGATTCTGAACAAATTGCGCAAACACTAGAAGAGATATGGGCATCAGGACCCCATGCGAACGAGGACGTGGCCGCAGCATTAGTGGGGGAGCTGCTCAGTCCACCAGAAGGAGCAGAAGATGTTCTTAGAGATGTGGATGAGTATGAGGCAGAAAGGGTTGATGAAGGCTTGACATCATCAGCATCAGAATCAGATGATATGGATGGGCAGGAGGCTGAAGCTCCTGAATCAGTGGCTGCAGATCCCAATATTCACATCGGAACCTATGTTGCTAGGTTAGTAGTGAATGAAGCAGCAGGATCGAGGAGGAGAGAAGAAAGGGAATCTGAAGATTCGGATTTTGAAGAAGAGGAAGTTGCTCAACTAGTGACAAGGCAACGGGCCAAACGTCACAGGTTCATGCAGGGGACTTCATCAGAGTCCGATGCACAACCTCAGCTTCAAACCCAAACCCAACCACAAGTCACAGCTCCACCATCACCGCCACCTCAGCAGCATGAACCATACATTCCATCACCTTTCATCCCATCTCCCATTCAGTCCATTCCTTCTACGTCAGCAGCATATACCGAAAATCAAAGATTCATGCAACTCAAGAGTCGTGTTGACTTTCAGCACGTTCAAATAATAACTCTTACAAAAGCTGTAGGTGAACTCCAGGAGCATAATTCAAATCTTGATAAGGAAAATGCAGAGTTGAGGAAGATTGTGGAAAGTGTCAGAGACGAAAACACGGAGCTAAAATCTTTCATAGCTGATCAATCTTCAGAAATCCGAGCAATGAGGTCCCTCCTAGAGCAACTTATGAAAAATCTACAAACTCAGGGGGAGACGAGTTGTAAGGATCAGGAGGTACAGAGAAGAGATGATGATAATGAAGGTGATGATCCCGGTGCGAATAAAGAGATTGAGTCTGTAGATTTTCCTGCAGCTCAAGTTACACAAGTTCAGGGGGAGCCTAGTCAAGGCGAAGGAGAAAGGGGTGAGGCTAGTTCATCTAAACAGCCTACAGACTTTGAGATCAGTGAGATGATTGAAGCGCTCATGGATCTCGATGATGATCCACTGGATGTAGGTTTTGATAATGAAGATGAAGAGCTGGAGGAAGGGGAGTTTGTGCCAGAAGAGATAGTGGACTGGCAGTCAGATGATGAGGTAGTCGCTGATGAGGATGATGAAGCTGATGAGATAGTTGTGCAGCAGAATCCTATTACCGATACCTACATGATTGATGGAAATAGAATTGTCAATGTAGATATAGTAAATGCTGCATTGAATCCTCAGCCATCGACAGAAGAACCTGCAAGAGAGCTAACTAATGAAGAAAAATGAAAGCTATGGTTCAGGGCTGAAGAGAAGGAAGTAGCAACTAAAAAGACAATGAGAGTGCCAGGTACTGGGAAGCTGTCTGAGCGAATTTTAAGCTGGTTCTTTGACAGAGATCTGCAGCTATTTATAATAAAGAGAAAAGACGGGCTTCAGTACATGAGGCGAACTTTAAAAGCGTTCAACTCCCTGCCAAAGATCGAAATCACTGCGCTAGCTTGGAAAGATCTTATAAACATTGGCAATGATCCCTACGCGAGCGTAATCGAAAGAATCATAAGAAAGGAAGGGAGATCAAGGAAGTTCGAGCGTTTGAATCCAAGGGTCGGGAGAAGAGTAGAGGATCCGTCACGTATTGATCCTCTAACTGGACGACCTTGGATGAGGATTCACTATAAGCCGGCTAGATGTCTTAGGAAGGTTCCTCTCAAGCCGATGCCACAAAATATTCTGAAGAATCTGAAGTGGTGGTATGCTGACACGGAGACTGGGGAAGCGGTTATGGAAGACTTAGAAGAAAATGTTATTCTTAGAGTCTACGACCCTCTTCACCTGGTAAACCTCTCCAAAGATGATCTTCACATTTTGCATGCCTGTAAGATCTCAAGTGATACACATATGGACGGTGAAGCTAATAAGTATGAAAATGTAGTCAAGGTATGTGTCGAGAAAGGTTTGTATGCTGGTAGTATTTTGAATCAATAAATAAACAAAGTTTTTAAGTCAAATGTGTGAATTATTAGAAGCTATCGTCAAGGGGGAGTCTGTTGGTACATCCTGTGTGACGATAGCAGTCTAAGTGATTCTGCATAGTGATTTTAGCAAGTATGTGTTAGATATGTTTATATGTGCTTGACTGTTATTGATTGTGTGTTTGAACTTGATGTAACATATTACAAGAAGTTCAAACATAAAGGTCAAAGATTAACTCAAGCATAAGTAAAACATAAGTTTCATCACTTAAGTGTTTAAGTGTATAGGCTAGATTCGAATAGGTAAAGGAATGCATTCGAATCTGTGATAGATTCGAATGTATCCTTAGATTCGAATGGGCTAGATTCGAGAGTGTCTTGTGGACAGACTCGAATGGGCTTTGGGCCAGATTCGAGCTTGGCCCACAACAGACTCGAATCAGGGTCTATAATTAGGGATAGACTCGAATCATTAAGGGACTTTTAGCAGAATTTGTGAGGAATTAAGCAAAAGGCGATCTCGAGTTTATCAGCTAGGTGAGTGCCGTTTTGGAGAGAATTAGTTCGTAGGATCGTTCGTGTGTCGTTCGTTCAGCGTCTAATAGTCTCCGTGTTCCGTTGGTTGAGAGTTGTCCGTCTAACCGTCAACGAGGATTC
The DNA here is from genome assembly GCA_020465985.1 of Centrapalus pauciflorus. Taxonomy (NCBI): domain Eukaryota; kingdom Viridiplantae; phylum Streptophyta; class Magnoliopsida; order Asterales; family Asteraceae; genus Centrapalus; species Centrapalus pauciflorus. Next base: position 5,109 of record JAANYP010009045.1, on the reverse strand, counting down.
CGCACTCGTTCACGGATCCGCGTCTAGATAGATCTTGCAGTCGTAGACCTTACACTTGCTTCAATGAGGATTCTCTTGAGTTGTTTTCATCTACAACAGGTCCAGTTGAGCAGCTCTCAAGATTTTCAGATACATTGGTATTTTGAGCCTGTTCACTTGTTGAGCATGACTCTCCATTGTTGAACATATCAGTAGAGGTTCCAGGAAAATCAGCATTGATTGGTTCAGGACATGCAGTTGTAATTATGTCAGTACATTTATTCACACAGGGTATATCAACATAATCATCATCATGCCCATCATGATTAGCAGGTTCCACTCTGGATGTAGTGGAAGCTTTTGAGTCCTTCTCTTCACTGATGGAATGCATAAGATTATCAAAGCTGAATTCTCCTGAAACTGATTCAGGAACAGCTTTAGTGGAGCCACTCCTAGACTCTTCAAAGGTGACATTGATAGATTCATCTATCACCTTTCTCTTGTTGTTGTGTACTCTGTAGGCTTTGGAGATAGCAGAATATCCAACAAACACACCTTTATCAGATTTGGGTTCAAACTTTGCCAGTTGGTCGTTTTGATTCAGAATGAAGCAGGGACATCCAAACACATGGAAGTAGTTAATGCTTGGCCTACTTCCTTTGAGCAGCTCATAGGGAGTCTTGTTGAACCTTTTCACCGCCAAGGATCTATTTTCGGTGAAGCAGGCAGTGTTGACGGATTTAGCCCAGAATGATGAAGGTAAACCAGATGCACACAACATGGTTCTAGCAGCTTCAATGAGGGTTCTGTTTCTCCTTTCAGCAACCCCATTTTGTTGTGGAGTTCTTACTGCTGAAAAGTTATGTGAGATCCTTCTTTCTTCATAGAAGTCCTCAAGAGTACTATTTCTGAACTCAGTACCATGATCACTTCTAAGCTGCTTTACTTTGAGCAGAGTTCAGCATCTCCATCTTCTTGATAAATCCAATGATTTCTCTAGCAGCCTCTCCTTTGCTCTTCAAAATGATCACCCATGTAAACCTGGAGAACTCATCAACCATTACTAGAGTGTATCTTCTTCCTCCTAGACTTAGGATACTGACTGGTCCAAACAAGTCCATGTGGATTAAGAAGAGAGGAGTATCAATAGAGAAATTATGTTTAGATTTAAAAGATGATTTTCTCTACTTGCCTTTCTCACAAGCTGTGCAGAGTCTATCCTTAACAAAGGTTATAGAAGGCAAACCTGTTACCAACTCTTTCTTACAGAGTTTGTTGATGTTCTTGAAGTTCAGGTGTGATAGCCTTTTGTGCCATAACCAGTTCAGGTCTGCATTGCTTCTTGAGATAAAGCAGGTTTCAGTTGTGGGATCAGCAGATTTCATGTCCACAACATATACACCTTTCTTTCGTTGAGCACACAACACAACTTTACCTTGGGGATCCAATATGTAACCCAGGTACTCATCAAAGATAACCTTGTAGCCAGCATCACACAGTTATATTATGCTAACAAGATTATGTTTCAGCCCAACCACATAGGCTACCCTTTTGAACACTGCAGCACCAGCTTGAAGAGTTCCAGATCCTTCTGTGGATCCCTGTACATTGTCACCAAATATGACTTTTGGCCCTTTTTCAGGTCTGAGATCACTCAGCAGGTCGTTGCAACCTGTCATATGTCATGAGCAGCCACTGTCCAAGTACCAAACCTGGGATGGTTGTTTGTCCTGCAGAGTGTCATGAGAAAATATTAGTTATTTTTAGGGGAACTCGTGATAGGGATGAGTTCTCCTACTTCATCAACATTTGTTGATGGACTAGTGATATGCACACTAATATTTTCTATTTGAATGGTATCAGTTTGGATACCATTCTCATTGACTATGTTACTTCCAACATTGCTTGTTTTTGCAATGATGGAACTAGCAGAGTCAACAGGACTCATGTCCTCAGTTTCGTGACAGTCTTTGGCCATGTGTGTCTTCTTTCCACACTTAAAGCATTTTCTCTTTTTAGCCTTTTTGGAAGAAGAACTTCCAGAAACATATTTTGAATTTTTTTTGTTGATTCTGTCAGCAGGTTTAGCAAACTTATTACTATTTTAGATGAATCAACAGTTTGGGTGGAAGGCACAATAGCAACAGCTTTGCCTGATTCTTCTTTCCTCTTTTTTGGAGGACAGATATCAAACACAGGAAGCTTGATTGGCTTTTGACCTTCCACAGGTTTGGGAAATTATTCCCAAATTTCTCAGGTTGAGCAATGGATTTGCCTTTGCCCTTACTGAGATGTGATTGATGTTGTCTATCAACATGATCACTGCTTTTGGTTCTGAAAGACTTACCTTCATTTATAACCAATTTTCCACTATGATTTAAAAACTTATTTGAAATCACAGCAGATTTGCTTTCAACATGAGACTTACCACTGTTGAAAGCGGACTGCTTACCTTTGAAAACTTTTTCTCAAAATGATTAGCATCAAAAGGATTAACAGGTCTCTTACCATCAGCTTTGGACCCAGAGCCTGTTTTGTCAACAGGTTTAGTGTCCACCGGTGCAGGTTAAGCATGTTTTCCTTTCTTCTGCTTGTGTGAATCAGCAGAGCACTTAGCAGGCTGATTTGATGGAGAACATATTCCATCATCAGCTTTTGGAGCTTTTTCACACAAGCTGTCAGTGTTTTAAGGCCTGACAAACCTGTTTGTTGAGACTAGCTTACCATTTACTTTTTGAATGAAAGTGCTGGGAAGCTCGCCAAGAGTGGATAAGTCATCTTTCAGATTATTTATCTCAACAATAGAAGCTGCTTTGTCAACATCCCCTCCAAGATAGGCTTGGATTTGTGCAGGAGTCTGCTGACTAATGCAATGGCTGACTTTTTGTGCAGATTGGCACCAAGAGTCAACTATCTTTTGAAGCTTTGCATGTTTTACATCTGTCTCTCTCTTTTCTTCTAGTAAAATGGAGTTGATGTGTTTTAATTCATCAAGCTCAGTTTCCAACTTATGGAAACTATCCAGTTTACTGGATTTTATGTCAAGATCATTTTTAAGCTTAGAGATTTCAGACAGTAAAACATTGTGCTTCTCAACAGCAACTTTTAAATAAACAAGCATGTATTCAAACATTTTTACTTTTTCATCAGAACTGTAAGCCATAAAGTTTTGTACCTTGTACATCATTGTGGGGTTCCAGTTCTCTAAGCTGCTAAAGGCTTCAACTTCAGCCAGGTCCTGTTTGAAGTTGCTAGTTGATGGGACATCAGTGTTGGCCATCAGACAGTTGTTGTCTTCTTCATCTGAGGATGAACCAGACTCCTCCCAATCACATGTCTCAGCCATGAGTCCCTTTTGCTTGTTGGAAGCCACTGAGTTTTCCAACTTTTTCAGCTTAGCCATGGCCAAAAGGTACTTAACCCTATAGCCATCGTCCCTGTTTGTCTTGAATGGTTTGGATGACTGACCAACAGCTTTTGACACACAGTCAGCAGCTATGTGGCCAGTCTTGCCACATTTAAAGCACTCAGCCTTGGATTTATCAAATGCCTTCTTTTTGACAGCATTTGAGTTCCCCTGCAGCATTCTTCTACCAAATCTTTTCTTGTTGAACTTTTTGACAAGCATTGCAATCATTTGCTCATCATCAAGTTCAGCCAGATCTTCACTGTCTTCCTCTTCAGACAGCTCTTCCCTTTCATCATCAGCCTGTTGATCAGGTTGTGTGAACACATCACATGCCTGACTAACAGGTTGTCTCACACTGGCCACTAAGGCAGCACCTCTCTTAGACATTTCCAAGGCATTTCTTTTCTGTTGCCTTGACTGCTCATCATTCAATTGGGATCCATTTAAGTTTACAAGATCCATACCTCTGATGGTACCTGAGTTTCTCAAGATGGTAGAAAAGTAGTTCCATTCTTTAGGCAGGATGTCTAAGAACTTGTTCACCAGAGTCAGGCTGTCCTTTGTGATCCCAACAGCTTTGAGATCATTGATGAGAGTAGTAAACCTGGCGTAGGTTTCTCTGAGTGACTCCTTTGGTTTTGCAAGGAAGAGTTCATACTGTCTAACAAGATTGTTAATCTTGTTATCCACTGTGATTGTGGGACCATCATAGACGGTACACAAAGTATCCCACATCTCCTTTGCAGTCTTCATCTTCTCAGCCTGTTTGAACACATCATCAGGAAGAGAAATGTCCAGGTTATTCCTGGCTTTTGCATCCAGAGCAACCAGTCTCTCGTCTTCATCAGACCATTGAGCTTTGGCCTTCTCAAAGGTTCTGATTTCAGGGACAGCTCCTATAATAGCAGGACTAATAGTAGTAATAGAAGTTGGCACATAGGGACCTTCCATTACTATCTCTGGCAGTTGTACGTCCAGATTCTCTAAATAGAGCATCATTCTGCACTTCCAACCAAAGAAGTTCTGATGATTGAACTTGGGGGGTTTGGCCATTGAACCATTGTCATAGTAAGAAAAGGAACTTGCAGCACTGTTGTCCATGGGAAAGTAGGGAGAATGAGAGATCTAGAGTTGACACACACTCTATCTGCTCTGATACCAGTTGTAGGTCCCAAAAGGTTTCCCTAGTGTATTGTTCTAAGCTGTAGAGGGGGGGGGGGGTGAATATAGCTATAAAAACTCAACACTCTTTTCTCAATGTTTGTGTATATTATCAACAAGTGTTAATTAGCTTGACTGCGGAAAGGTTCAAGCTGAGATGACAGATACAACAGTTGTTCAACTAATCTAAGACACACTCAGACTAGATACAATGACTACACTCACTTAGATGCACTCACTGGTTTTACAAGACTCAGATGAACATTTTCAATAAGAACAGCTTAGACACACGTACTGTTATATTCAAGCAGACTTGCATGCATGAAAAACACACTTTAATGCACGATCTGATTTCACACTCTTGATATCTCACAATCCTTAGAAGCTTCCTTTTATAATCTTACTGAGAATCTCAGTGAAGCTTCTTTATTGGACAGATGAGATAGTGGAAAGTCTTTCCAAAAAGACAAGACACCTTTTCTGCACATTCTGATAAAGCATATTTGTCTTCATATGGCAGAATATTTGTCTTTTTCTTTTTGTCACTGTTGCATAAGGCT
>JAANYP010009044.1:0-16984 GCA_020465985.1 Centrapalus pauciflorus | reverse complement strand
ATAAAAATTGATGCGAACTTTGGTTGAATCAAAGTTTTTAATCGTAAAAATAAACTTTATTTCGACTTAAACACATTGAAAAAAGACCACGAAATTCACAATCCCTAAATGACACATCATGAAAATAAAGTTTTTACCCTAAATGACAAAAGGCGGCAAGGAGCCCACGAAATTCACAATCCCGCAACACATTGTCAAATATTTGTACATTAATTTGGGTCGAGGTGCCAGGTCAGCTTGGAAATTTTTTAGTTCGACTAATGTTGCTATATAAAAATTGTGCGAAATTTGGTTGAATCAAAGTTTATAATCGTGAAAATAAACTTTATTTCGACTTAAACACATTGAAAGAAGCCCACGAAATTCACAATCCCTAAATGACACAACATTAAAAAATAAAGTTTTTACCCTAAATGACAGAAGGTGGCAAGGGGCCCACGAAATTCACAATCCCGCCACACATAGTCAGATATTTGCACATAAATTGGGGTCGAGCTGCCAGGTCAGCTTGGAAATTTTTTATTTCGACTAATGTTGCTATATAAAAATTGATGCGAAATTTGGTTGAATCAAAGTTTTTAATCGTGAAAATAAACTTTATTTCGACTTAAACACATTTAAAGGAGCTCACGAAATTCACAATCCCTAAATGACACATCATGAAAATAAAGTTTTAACCCTAAATGACAAAAGGCGGCAAGGAGCCCACGAAATTCACAATCCCGCCAAACTAGTCAAATAATTGCACATTAATTCGAGCTGCCAGGTCAGCTTGGAAATTTTTGATTTCGACTAATGTTGCTGTATAAAAATTGATGCGAAATTTTGTTGAATCAAAGTTTATAATCGTGAAAATAAACTTTATTTCGACTTAAACACATTGAAAGAATCCCACGAAATTCACAATCCCCAAATGACACATCATGAAAATAAAGTTTTTACCCTATATGACAGAAGGTGGCAAGGAGCCCACGAAATTCACAATCCCGCCACACATAGTCAGATATATGCACATAAATTGGGGTCGAGCTGCCAGGTCAGCTTGGAAATTTTTTATTTCGACTAATGTTGCTATATACAAATTGATGCGAAATTTGGTTGAATCAAAGTTTATAATCGTGAAAATAAACTTTATTTCGACTCAAACACATTGAAAGAAGCCCACGAAATTCACAATCCCAAAATGACGCATCACGAAAATAAAGTTTTTACCCTAAATGACAAAAGGCGGCAAGGAGCTCACGAAATTCACAATCCCGCCACACATAGTCAAATATTTGCACATTAATTGGGATCGAGCTGCCCGGTCAGCTTGGAAATTTTTAATTTCGACTAATGTTGCTATCTAAAATTGATGCGAAATTTGGTTGAATCAAAGTTTAAAATCGTGAAAATAAACTTTATTTCGACTTAAACACATTTAAAGAAGCCCACGAAATTCACAATCCCTAAATGACACATCATGAAAATAAAGGTTTAACCCTAAATGACAAAAGGCGGCAAGGAGCCCACGAAATTCACAATCCCGCCACACTAGTCAAATAATTGCACATTAATTCGAGCTGCCAGGTCAGCTTGGAAATTTTTTATTTCGACTAATGTTGCTGTATAAAAATTGATGCGAAATTTTGTTGAATCAAAGTTTATAATCGTGAAAATAAACTTTATTTCGACTTAAACGCATTTAAAGAAACCCACGAAATTCACAATCCCTAAATGACACATCAGGAAAATAAAGTTTTTACACTAAATGACAGAAGGCGGCAAGGCGCCCACGAAATTCACTATCCCGCCACACATTGTCAAATATTTGCACATTAATTGGGGTCGAGCTGCCAGGTCAGATTGGAAATTTTTTATTTCGACTAATGTTGCTATATAAAAATTGATGCGAACTTTGGTTGAATCAAAGTTTTTAATCGTGAAAATAAACTTTATTTCGACTTAAACACATTGAAAAAAGCCCACGAAATTCACAATCCCTAAATGACACATCATGAAAATAAAGTTTTTACCCTAAATGACAAAAGCGCAAGGAGCCCAAATGGAAATTCCACTATTCCCGCACAAACATTGTCAATATTTGCACATTATTGGTGGTCGAGCTGCCAGGTCAGGGTTGGAAATTTTTTTTACTTCGATAAGTTGCCTATGATAAAAATTAGATACGAAATTTGGTTGAATCAAATTTCATAATCGTGAAAATAACTTTAATTTCGGACTTAAACACATTGAAAGAGCCCCAAATTTCACATCCTAAAGACGCATCACGAAAATTAAAGTTTTTACCCTAAATACCAATAGGCGAGCAAGGAGTCACGGAAATTTTACAATCCCGCCACACCATGTCAAATATTGCACATAATTGGGTTCGAGCTGCCATGTCAGGCTTGGAATTTTTTATTTCGACTAATGTTGCTATAAAAAATTGAAGAGAATTGTGGTTGATCAGTTTATATCGTGAAAAAAACTTTATTTCGACTAAACACTTTAAAACAAGCCCACGAAATTCACAATACCTAAATGACACGTCATGAAAATAAAGTTTTTACCCTAAATGACAAAAGGCGGCAAGGAGCCCACGAAATTCACAATCCCGCCACACATAGTCAAATATTTGCACATTAATTGGGGTCGAGCTGCCAGGTCAGGTTGGAAATTTTTTTATTTCGAATAATGTTGCTATATAAAAATTGATGCGAAATTTGGTTGAATCAAAGTTTAATCGTGAAAATAAACTTTATTTCGACTTAAACACATTGAAAGAAGCCCACGAAATTCACAATCCCTAAATGACGCATCACGAAAATAAAGTTTTTACCCTAAATGACAAAAGGCGGCAAGGAGCCCACGAAATTCACAATCCCGCCACACATAGTCAAATATTTGCACATTAATTGGGGTCGAGCTGCCAGGTCAGCTTGGAAATTTTTTATTTCGACTAATGTTGCTATATAAAAATTGATGCGAAATTTGGTTGAATCAAAGTTTATAATCGTGAAAATAAACTTTATTTCGACTTAAACACATTTAAAGAAGCCCACGAAATTCACAATCCCTAAATGACACATCATGAAAATAAAGTTTTTACCCTAAATGACAAAAGGCGGCAAGGAGCCCACGAAATTCACTATCCCGCAACACATTGTCAAATATTTGCACATTAATTGGGGTCGAGCTGCCAGGTCAGGTTGGAAATTTTTTTACTTCGAATAATGTTGCTATATAAAAATTGATGCGAAATTTGGTTGAATCAAATTTCATAATCGTGAAAATAAACTTAATTTCGACTTAAACACATTGAAAGAAGCCCACGAAATTCACAATCCCTAAATGACGCATCACGAAAATAAAGTTTTTACCCTAAATGACAATAGGCGGCAAGGAGCTCACGAAATTTACAATCCCGCCACACATAGTCAAATATTTGCACATTAATTGGGGTCGAGCTGCCAGGTCAGCTTGGAAATTTTTTATTTCGACTAATGTTGCTATATAAAAATTGAAGCGAAATTTGGTTGAATCAAAGTTTATAATCGTGAAAAAAAACTTTATTTCGACTTAAACACATTTAAACAAGCCCACGAAATTCACAATACCTAAATGACACGTCATGAAAAGAAAGTTTTTTCCCTAAATGACAAAAGGCGGCAAGGAGCCCACGAAATTCACTATCCCGCAACACATTGTCAAATATTTGCACATTAATTGGGGTCGAGCTGCCAGGTCAGGTTGGAAATTTTTTTATTTCGAATAATGTTGCTATATAAAAATTGATGCGAAATTTGGTTGAATCAAATTTCATAATCGTGAAAATAAACTTAATTTCAGCGTAAACACATTGAAAGAAGCCCACGAAATTCACAATCCCTAAATGACGCATCACGAAAATAAAGTTTTTACCCTAAATGACAAAAGGCGGCAAGGAGCTCACGAAATTTACAATCCCGCCACACATAGTCAAATATTTGCACATTAATTGGAGTCGAGCTGCCAGGTCAGCTTGGAAATTTTTTATTTCGACTAATGTTGCTATATAGAAATTGAAGCGAAATTTGGTTGAATCAAAGTTTGTAATCGTGAAAAAAAACTTTATTTCGACTTAAACACATTTAAACAAGCCCACGAAATTCACAATACCTAAATGACACGTCATGAAAATAAAGTTTTTACCCTAAATGACAAAAGGCGGCAAGGAGCCCACGAAATTCACAATCCCGCCACACATAGTCAAATATTTGCACATTAATTGGGGTCGAGCTGTCAGGTTGGAAATTTTTTTATTTCGAATAATGTTGCAATATAAAAATTGATGCGAAAGTAGGTTGAATCAAATTTCATAATCGTGAAAATAAACTTAATTTCGACTTAAACACATTGAAAGAAGCCCACGAAATTCACAATCCCTAAATGACGCATCACGAAAATAAAGTTTTTACCCTAAATGACAAAAGGCTGCAAGGAGCTCACGAAATTCACAATCTCGCCACACATAGTCAAATATTTGCACATTAATTGGGGTCGAGCTGCCAGGTCAGCTTGGAAATTTTTTATTTCGACTAATGTTGCTATATAAAAATTGAAGCGAAATTTGGTTGAATCAAAGTTTATAATCGTGAAAAAAAAACTTTATTTCGACTTAAATACATTTAAACAAGCCCACGAAATTCACAATACCTAAATGACACGTCATGAAAATAAAGTTTTTTCCCTAAATGACAAAAGGCGGTAAGGAGCCCACGAAATTCACTATCCCGCAACACATTGTCAAATATTTGCACATTAATTGGGGTCGAGCTGCTAGGTCAGGTTGGAAATTTTTTTACTTCGAATAATGTTGCTATATAAAAATTGATGCGCAATTTGGTTGAATCAAATTTCATAATGGTGAAAATAAACTTAATTTCGACTTAAACACATTGAAAGAAGCCCACGAAATTAACAATCCCTAAATGACGCATCACGAAAATAAAGTTTTTACCCTAAATGACAAAAGGCGGCAAGGAGCTCACGAAATTTACAATCCCGCCACACATAGTCAAATATTTGCATATTAATTGGAGTCGAGCTGCCAGGTCAGCTTGGAAATTTTTCATTTCGACTATTGTTGCTATATAAAAATTGAAGCGAAATTTGGTTGAATCAATGTTTATAATCGTGAAAAAAAACTTTATTTCGACTTAAACACATTTAAACAAGCCCACGAAATTCACAATACCTAAATGACACGTCATGAAAATAACGTTTTTACCCTAAATGAAAAAAGGCGGCAAGGAGCCCACGAAATTCACAATCCCGCCACACATAGTCAAATATTTGCACATTAATTGGGGTCGAGCTGCCAGGTCAGGTTGGAAATTTTTTTATTTCGAATAATGTTGCTATATAAAAATTGATGCGAAATTTGGTTGAATCAAAGTTCATAATCGTGAAAATAAACTTTATTTCGACTTAAACACATTGAAAGAAGCCCACGAAATTCACAATCCCTAAATGACGCATCACGAAAATAAAGTTTTCACCCTAAATGACAAAAGGCGGCAAGGAGCTCACGAAATTTACAATCCCGCCAAACATAGTCAAATATTTGCACATTAATTGGGGTCGAGCTGCCAGTTCAGCTTGGAAATTTTTTATTTCGACTAATGTTGCTATATAAAAATTGAAGCGAAATTTGGTTGAATCAAAGTTCATAATCGTGAAAATAAACTTTATTTCGACTTAAACACATTGAAAGAAGCCCACGAAATTCACAATCCCTAAATGACGCATCACGAAAAAAAAGTTTTTACCCTAAATGACAAAAGGCGGCAAGTTTTTTATTTCGACTAATGTTGCTATATAAAAATTGATGCGAAATTTGGTTGAATCAAAGTTCATAATCGTGAAAATAAACTTTATTTCGACTTAAACACATTGAAAGAAGCCCACGAAATTCACAATCCCTAAATGACGCATCACGAAAATAAAGTTTTTACCCTAAATGACAAAAGGCGGCAAGGAGCTCACGAAATTTACAATCCCGCCAAACATAGTCAAATATTTGCACATTAATTGGGGTCGAGCTGCCAGGTCAGCTTGGAAATTTTTTATTTCGACTAATGTTGCTATATAAAAATTGAAGCGAAATGTTGCTTTATTTCGACTTAAACACATTGAAAGAAGCCCACGAAATTCACAATCCCTAAATGACGCATCACGAAAATAAAGTTTTTACCCTAAATGACAAAAGGCTGCAAGGAGCTCACGAAATTTACAATCTCGCCACACATAGTCAAATATTTGCACATTAATTGGGGTCGAGCTGCCAGGTCAGCTTGGAAAATTTTTATTTCGACTAATGTTGCTATATAAAAATTGAAGCGAAATTTGGTTGAATCAAAGTTTATAATCGTGAAAAAAAAACTTTATTTCGACTTAAACACATTTAAACAAGCCCACGAAATTCACAATACCTAAATGACACGTCATGAAAATAAAGTTTTTTCCCTAAATGACAGAAGGCGGTAAGGAGCCCACGAAATTCACTATCCCGCAACACATTGTCAAATATTTGCACATTAATTGGGGACGAGCTGCTAGGTCAGGTTGGAAATTTTTTTACTTCGAATAATGTTGCTATATAAAAATTGATGCGCAATTTGGTTGAATCAAATTTCATAATGGTGAAAATAAACTTAATTTCGATTTAAACACATTGAAAGAAGCCCACGAAATTAACAATCCCTAAATGACGCATCACGAAAATAAAGTTTTTACCCTAAATGACAAAAGGCGGCAAGGAGCTCACCAAATTTACAATCCCGCCACACATAGTCAAATATTTGCACATTAATTGGAGTCGAGCTGCCAGGTCAGCTTGGAAATTTTTCATTTCGACTAATGTTGCTATATAAAAATTGAAGCGAAATTTGGTTGAATCAATGTTTATAATCGTGAAAAAAAACTTTATTTCGACTTAAACACATTTAAACAAGCCCACGAAATTCACAATACCTAAATGACACGTCATGAAAATAACGTTTTTACCCTAAATGACAAAAGGCGGCAAGGAGCCCACGAAATTCACAATCCCGCCACACATAGTCAAATATTTGCACATTAATTGGGGTCGAGCTGCCAGGTCAGGTTGGAAATTTTTTTATTTCGAATAATGTTGCTATATAAAAATTGATGCGAAATTTGGTTGAATCAAAGTTCATAACCGTGAAAATAAACTTTATTTCGACTTAAACACATTGAAAGAAGCCCACGAAATTCACAATCCCTAAATGACGCATCACGAAAATAAAGTTTTTACCCTAAATGACAAAAGGCGGCAAGGAGCTCACGAAATTTACAATCCCGCCAAACATAGTCAAATATTTGCACATTAATTGGGGTCGAGCTGCCAGGTCAGCTTGGAAATTTTTTATTTCGACTAATGTTGCTATATAAAAATTGAAGCGAAATTTAGTTAAATCAAAGTATATAATCGTGAAAAAAAACTTTATTTCGACTTAAACACATTTAAACAAGCCCACGAAATTCACAATCCCTAAATGACGCATCACGAAAATAAAGTTTTTACCCTAAATGACAAAAGGCTGCAAGGAGCTCATGAAATTGACAATCCCGCCACACATAGTCGAATATTTGCACATTAATTGGGGTCGACCTGCCAGGTCAGCTTGGAAATTTTTTATTTCGACTAATGTTGCTATATAAAAATTGAAGCGAAATTTGGTTGAATCAAAGTTTATAATCGTGAAAAAAAACATTATTTCGACTTAAACACATTTAAACAAGCCCATGAAATTCACAATACCTAAATGACACGTCATGAAAATAAAGTTTTTACCCTAAATGAGAAAAGGCGGCAAGGAGCCCACGAAATTCACAATCCCGCCACACTAGTCAAATATTTACACATTAATTCGAGCTGCTAGGTCAGCTTGGAAATTTTTTATTTCGACTAATGTTGCTATATAAAAATTGAAGCGAAATTTGGTTGAATCAAAGTTTATAATCGTGAAAAAAAAACTTTATTTCGACTTAAACACATTGAAAGAAGCCCAAGAAATTCACAATCCCTAAATGACGCATCACGAAAATAAAGTTTTTACCCTAAATGACAAAAGGCTGCAAGGAGCTCACGAAATTTACAATCTCGCCACACAGTCAAATATTTGCACATTAATTGGGGTCGAGCTGCCAGGTCAGCTTGGAAATTTTTTATTTCGACTAATGTTGCTATATAAAAATTGAAGCGAAATTTGGTTGAATCAAAGTTTATAATCGTGAAAAAAAAAACTTTATTTCGACTTAAACACATTTAAACAAGCCCACGAAATTCACAATACCTAAATGACACGTCATGAAAATAAAGTTTTTACCCTAAATGACAAAAGGCGGCAAGGAGCCCACGAAATTCACAATCCCGCCACACATAGTCAAATATTTGCACATTAATTGGGGTCGAGCTGCCATGTCAGGTTGGAAATTTTTTTATTTCGAATAATGTTGCTATATAAAAATTGATGCGAAAGTTGGTTGAATCAAATTTCATAATCGTGAAAATAAACTTAATTGCGACTTAAACACATTGAAAGAAGCCCACGAAATTCACAATCCCTAAATGACGCATCACGAAAATAAAGTTTTTACCCTAAATGACAAAAGGCTGCAAGGAGCTCACGAAATTTACAATCTCGCCACACATAGTCAAATATTTGCACATTAATTGGGGTGGAGCTGCCAGGTCAGCTTGGAAATTTTTTATTTCGACTAATGTGGCTATATAAAGATTGAAGCGAAATTTGGTTGAATCAAAGTTTATAATCGTGAAAAAAAAAACTTTATTTCGACTTAAACACATTTAAACAAGCCCACGAAATTCACAATACCTTAATGACACGTCATGAAAATAAAGTTTTTTCCCTAAATGACAAAAGGCGGCAAGGAGCCCACGAAATTCACTATCCCGCAACACATTGTCAAATATTTGCACATTAATTGGGGTCGAGCTGCCAGGTCAGGTTGGAAATTTTTTTATTTCGAATAATGTTGCTATATAAAAATTCATGCGAAATTTGGTTGAATCAAATTTCATAATCGTGAAAATAAACTTAATTTCGACTTAAACACATTGAAAGAAGCCCACGAAATTCACAATCCCTAAATGACGCATCACGAAAATAAAGTTTTTACCCTAAATGACAAAAGGCGGCAAGGAGCTCACGAAATTTACAATCCCGCCACACATAGTCAAATATTTGCACATTAATTGGAGTTGAGCTGCCAGGTCAGCTTGGAAATTTTTTATTTCGCCTAATGTTGCTATATAAAAATTGAAGCGAAATTTGGTTGAATCAATGTTTATAATCGTGAAAAAAAACTTTATTTCGACTTAAACACATTTAAACAAGCCCACGAAATTCACAATACCTAAATGACACGTTATGAAAATAACGTTTTTACCCTAAATGACAAAAGGCGGCAAGGAGCCCACGAAATTCACAATCCCGCCACACATAGTCAAATATTTGCACATTAATTGGGGTCGAGCTGCCAGGTCAGGTTGGAAATTTTTTTATTTCGAATAATGTTGCTATATAAAAATTGATGCGAAATTTGGTTGAATCAAAGTTCATAATCGTGAAAATAAACTTTATTTCGACTTAAACACATTGAAAGAAGCCCACGAAATTCACAATCCCTAAAGGACGCGTCACGAAAATAAAGTTTTTACCCTAAATGACAAAAGGCGGCAAGGAGCTCACGAAATTTACAATCCCGCCAAACATAGTCAAATATTTGCACATTAATTGGGGTCGAGCTGCCAGGTCAGCTTGGAAATTTTTTATTTCGACTAATGTTGCTATATAAAAATTGAAGCGAAATTTGGTTGAATCAAAGTATATAATCGTGAAAAAAAAACTTTATTTCGACTTAAACACATTTAAACAAGCCCACGAAATTCACAATCCCTAAATGACGCATCACGAAAATAAAGTTTTTACCCTAAATGACAAAAGGCGGCAAGGAGCTCATGAAATTTACAATCCCGCCACACATAGTCGAATATTTGCACATTAATTGGGGTCGACCTGCCAGGTCAGCTTGGAAATTTTTTATTTCGACTAATGTTGCTATATAAAAATTGAAGCGAAATTTGGTTGAATCAAAGTTTATAATCGTGAAAAAAACTTTATTTCGACTTAAACACATTTAAACAAGCCCATGAAATTCACAATACCTAAATGACACGTCATGAAAATAAAGTTTTTACCCTAAATGAGAAAAGGCGGCAAGGAGCCCACGAAATTCACAATCCCGCCACACTAGTCAAATATTTACACATTAATTCGAGCTGCTAGGTCAGCTTGGAAATTTTTTATTTCGACTAATGTTGCTATATAAAAATTGATGCGAAATTTTGTTGAATCAAAGTTTATAACCGTGAAAATAAACTTTATTTCGACTTAAACACATTGAAAGAAGCCAACGAAATTCACAATCCCTAAATGACACATCATGAAAATAAAGGTTTTACCCTAAATGACAAAAGGCGGCAAGGATCCCACGAAATTCACTATCCCGCAACACATTGTCAAATATTTGCACATTAATTGGGGTCGAGCTGCCAGGTCAGCTTGGAAATTTTTTATTTCGACTAATGTTGCAATATAAAAATTGATGCGAAATTTGGTTGAATCAAAGTTTTTAATCGTGAAAATAAACTTTATTTCGACTTAAACACATTGAAAAAAGCCCACGAAATTCACAATCCCTAAATGACACATCATGAAAATTTATTTTTTACCCTAAATGACAAAAGGCGGCAAGGAGCCCACTGTTAGGCACAAAAAGGCCTCAGTCAAACCTGTTCTGCATCTGAGGGCGAGATTATTAATCAAACCTGTTGATGCTTTTGAAGGTTGAATTTAAGGCCTATTATATGCCTTATTGAAACCTGAAAATGATTTGCAATATCAGCCTAAAGCTGTTCTATGAGTTGCATGTGTTGCAACAAAGACAGTTTTGCTCAAGCTGTTCAGTCTGCTGAACAGGCTGGACGTAAACTGTCTACGCGGCTCTACACTGATGAGCAGCTTGGGCAGTTTACAAGTGTTCTGTTCTTCGTGAACAGAACCTGTTCTTTGTGAACAGGCTAAACACTTTATGGAATGTGTTTCCATGTCCTCATGTAATGTTTTTGACTACAAGATCAGTTTACAAAGTCGAAGACAAAGTGGAAATCAGAACTGCTCAGCCTGCCCAAGCTAACTGTTACATGAAGACAAAAGGTTATTTGAAAAAGGGTGACAGACCTTTTACTTATATCAAAATAGGCCTTTACAAGGAAGAAAGACGCAAAGTTGACATTCCTAATTTAGTTAAAGGCAATGCAACAGTAGACAAAGTGAAAAGACAAAAGTTCTGCACACAAGAAGACAAGTCTGCTTTTCAGAAAGTGCAGAAAAGGTTATGTTGTCTTTTCAACAAGACTTCTCCTTTTTCATTTCATCCAATGAAGAAACTTCTCTTAGATCCTCTAAGTGAGTATAAAAGGAAGCTTCTAAGGACAGAAAGATTAAGCCAAAAAGCTAAGTGCTGAAGCCAAGAGTGAACGTGCAAGTGTGTTTTTCATGCATGCAAGCCTGCCTGTGTAATATAGTTTCTTTGTGTCTAAGCTGTCCCTCTAAGTCTTGTAAACACAGTGAGTGCTTCTTAGTGAGTGTATTCATTGTAAACTAGTTTGAGTCTGTCTTAGACTAGTGAACATACTGTTGTACCCGTCATCTCAGCTTGAACCTTTCCGCATTCAAGCTTGTTTGTAATTAACAACTTGTCGATAATACATACAAACATTGAGAAAATAGTGTGTAATTTTTAAATAGCTGTATTCACCCCCCCTCTACAGCTTAAAGCAATACACTTGGGATATCTTTTGGGACCTACAACTGGTATCAGAGTAGTTTAGAGTGTGTGTCATTCTAGATCTCTCATTCTCCTAAAATTTCCATGGACAACAGTACTGCAAATTCCTCATACTATGACAATGGCTCAATGGGCAAACCTCCAAAGTTTAATCATCAGAACTTTTCTGGTTGGAAGTGCAGAATGATGCTCTACTTAGAGAATCTGAATGTACAACTACCAGAAATTGTAATGGAGGGTCCCTATGTGCCAACCTCTGTTACAACAATAACTCCTGCTGCTGAAGGAGCTGCTCCTGAGATCAGAACATTTGTGAAAGCAAAAGCTCAATGGTCTGATGAAGACAAAAGATTGGTGGCTCTTGATGCAAAGGCCAGAAACAATCTGGTCATCTCTCTACCTGATGATGTGTTCAAACAGGTTGAGAAGATGAAGACTGCCAAGGAGATGTGGGATACTCTGTGTACTGTCTATGATGGACCCACAATCACACTGGATAACAGGATTAACAATCTTGTTAGACAGTATGAACTCTTCTTTGCAAAACCAAAGGAGACTCTCACAGAAACCTACACCAGGTTTACTGCCCTGGTGAATGATCTCAAAGCTGTTGGGATCACTAAGGACAGCCTTACCCTGGTGAACAAGTTTTTGGACATCCTTCTTGAAGAATGGAACTACTTTTCAACAATCTTAAGAAATTCAGGTACCATCAGAAGTATGGATCTTGTCAACTTATATGAGTCTTTACTAAATGATGAACAGTCAAGGCAACAGAAGAGAAATGCCTTGGAGATGTCTAAAAGAGGTACAACCTTTGTGGCTAATGTGAGACAGCCTGTGAATCAGGTGAGTGATGTGTTCACTCAACCTGATCAACAGGATGATGATAAGGATGAGATGTCAGATGTGGAAGATAATGCAGATCTTGCTGAACAGGATGATGAGCAAATGATAGCTATGCTTGTCAAAAGGTTCAACTAGAAAAGGTTTGGAAGAAACATGCTGCAAGGAAGTTCAGGTGCTGGCAAAAAGAAGGCATTTGATAAAACCAAGGCTGAGTGCTTTAAATGTGGCAAAACTGGCCATATAGCTGCTGACTGTGTGTCAAAAGCTGTTGGTCAGTCATCTAAACCATACAAGACAAACAAGGATGATGGTTATAGGGTTAAGTACCTTATGGCCATGGCTAAGCTGAGGAAGTTGGAAAACTCAGTGGGTTCCAACCGCCAAAAGGGACTCATGGCAGAGACTTGTGACTGGGAGGAATCTGATTCATCATCTGATGAAGAAGACACTCAATGTCTGATGGCCAACACTGATGTCCCATCAACAAGTAGTTTCAAACAGGATCTGGCTGAAGCTGAAGCTTTCAGCAGCTTGGAGAACTGGAATCCTACAATGATGTATAAGGTACAAAATTTTATGGCTTACAGTTCTGAAGAAAAGATTAAAATGTTTGAATATATGCTAGTTGATTTGAAAGCTGCTGTTGAGAAGCATGATGCTTTAAAATCTGAAATCTCTAAGCTTAAAACTGATCTTAAAACAAACTCCAGTAAACTAGACAGTTTCCATAAGTTGAAAACTGAGCTTGATGAATTAAAACACATCAACTCTATTTTACTGGAAGAAAAGAGAGAAACAGATATAAAGCATGCTAAGCTTCAAAAGATAGTTGACTCTTGGTGCCAATCTGCACAAAAAGTCAGCCATTGTATAAGTCAACAGATCCCTGCACAAATTTAAGCCTATCTTGGAGGGGATCTTGACACAGCAGCTTCCATTGTTGAGATTAATAATCTGAAAGAAGATTTATCCACTCTTGGTGAGCTTCCAAACACTTTTGTTCAAAAAGTGAATGGTAAGCTAATCTCAACAAACAGGTTTGTCAGGCCTCAAAATACTGACAGCTCGTGTGAACCTAGCTCAAAAGCTGGTGTGGGAGTATGTTCTCCATCAAACCAGCTTGCTAAGTGCTCTGCTGATTCACACAAGCAAAAGAAAGGAAAACATGTCCAAACTGTAGCTGTGGATACTAAACCTGTTGACAGAACAGGTTCTGGGTCCAAAGCTGATGGTAAAAGGCATGATAATCCTTTTGATGCTAAACATTTTGAAAATAAGTTTTCAAAAGTTAAGCAGCCTGTTTTCAACAAGGGCAAGTCTCATGTTGACAGCAAACCTGCTGTGATTTCTAATAAGTTTTCTAATCATAGTGGTAAACTGGTTTTAAATGAGAATAAATTTTTCAAAACCAGAAATTATGATTATGCTGATAGGCAGCATAAATCACATCTCAGTAGGGGCAAAGGCAAATCCATTGCTCAGCCTGAGAAACTTGGAAATAAGTTTCCCAAACCTGTGGAAGTTCAAAAGCCAATTAAGCTTCCTGTTTTTGACATCTGTCCTCCTAAAAAGAGGAAAGAAGAGACAGACAAAGCTGTGGCTATTGAACCCTCCACTCAAGCTGTTGATTCATCAAGTAGTAATAAGTTTGCTAAACCTGCTAACAGAATCAACAAAAATAACTCAGAATGTGTTCCTGAAAGATCATCTTCCAAAAATCCTAAAAAGAGAAAATGTTATAAATGTGGGAAGAAGACACATCTGGCCAAGGACTGTCCTGAATCTGAGGACATGAGACCTGTTGACTCTGATAGTTCTTTCACAGCTGTTACAAGCAGTGTTGGAAACATCTCAGTCAATGAAAGTGGTATCCAAGCTGATACCATTCAAATAGGGAATATTAGTGTGGATATTATAAGTCCATCAACACATGTTGATGAAGTAGGAGAACTCATCTCTGTGATGAGTTCCTCTAAAAATGAATAATATTTCTCTTATCACTCTGCAGGAAAAACAATCTTCCCAAGTTTGGTACTTGGACAGTGGCTGCTCAGGGCACATGACAGGTTGTAAAGAATTGCTGAGTGATCTCAGGCCTGAAAAAGGGTCAAAAGTCACATTTGGTGACAATGTACATGGATCTACTGAGGGATATGGAACCCTTAAAGCTGGTGCTGCAGTGTTCAAAAGAGTAGCCTATGTGGTTGGGCTAAAACATAACCTGGTTAGCATAAGCCAACTGTGTGATGCTGATGTTTGACTTGATAGTTGACTTTATTAAACCTCTGTATGAAATGCAAATTGATAAAACTGAAGGACCAATAAGTATTTTGAAAAAAGTACCTGCGACTCCCAAGGTTGAATCAGTTTCACCACCTGTTTTGCAAGGTAAGAAGAAAGCAAAAGTTTCTTTTGTTCCGCCTATATTTGGAAAAGGTGAATCGTCTTCTTCGAAGGTTACAAATGCAAAGAGTTCAAATGATTCTCATGGTAAGAAAATTTTTCAAAATGATGCGTATTCTAATTTGACTAATTCTCATTCTTCCTTTATGTCAGATATTTTTGTGAAAAGATCTTCGAAGCAAGTGTGGAGAAAGAAGAAGGTTGTAAAGAAAAAGACCAAATTTTGAAAAGAGTGGAGAATAAAAGACAGTAGTATTACAGATAGGAGTAGTTTCATAGGTAAAACTGTCTGCAATAACTCAAATACTAAACTTTGTTCTAAATATTCTCGTGCTGAACTGATGTATTTAAAAAATGTTAATTGCCATGGGTTGAATGCAAAATCATTGTCTAATTCAAATGTGCATGTATGGGTAGAAAACAACAAGGTTCCCAAGGTTAGACAGAAACAGGTTCCAAAGAAACCAATTCCAAAATCAGTTCCTAAAAGAACTGTTCAAAAATGCGTACCCAAGAAAACTATCAAAAAGTCGGTTCCTAAAGTAAAGAATGTTTCTATTTCACTACATGATGTAACACCACATGATTTAGCTAACTCAAAAGGATCCAACTATAAGTAGGTACCTCACTGTTTACTTCGTCTTGTAGGTAAATCATGCGTGGTATCTTGATTCTGGTTGTTCCAAGCATATGACTGGACAGTGAGACACCCTCACGAATTTTATGGATAAAACTCTGTGGGACGGTCAGATTCGACAATGATCAAATCTGTCCGATCAGAGGCTATGGAATTTTGGAATATGACAAGATCACAATTCAGAAAGTTTTTTATGTCGATGCTCTTGGTCATAACTTGTTCAGTATTGGTCAACTGTGCGATAAAGGGTTAGAAGTCAAATTTAAAACAAGCAGATGTAGCATAAGATCTGGGGAAGGAAAGGAAATTTTTGCTGGAACTACGAAGATGAACTTGTACTATATTGACTTACCAACATAAATTATAAAAAAGATGTTTGTGTACTGTCCAAGGCGTCTCCAAAGGAGTCATGGTTGTGGCATCGCCGTCTTTCCCACCTAAACTTCAAAGAGAATAATAACCTTGTGAAGGAAGGTTTAGTAAAAGGCCTTCCGACTCTCAAATTTCAAAAAGAGCAATTATGTAGGGCCTGTGAGAAAGAGAAGATGGTGAGGACTTCACATAAATCGAAAGTTGAACATTCTTCAACTAAACCTTTGGAGTTACTTCACATGGATCTCGTGGGCCAATGAGAGTACAAAGTATAAATACGAAGAAGTATGTTCTTGTAAGCATCAATGATTACTCGAGATACACATGGGTTTTCTTTCTGAGATCAAAATCTGAAGCTACAGAAACTATAATTGACTTCCTGTGCAAAATTCAAGTCAAGTCACAACTTTCTGTCAAGACCATTAGATTTGATAATGGTAAATAATTTAAGAATAATTCCTTAGAGACCTTTCTTAGTTCTGTAGGAATAACCCATCAATCTTCGGCTGCTCGTACCCATCAATAAAATGGTTTAGTTGTACAACTAACCAGTACACTTGTTGAATCTGCAAGGACGATGCTAGCATACTCTAATCTGCAGTTGTTCCTCTGGGCTGAAGCTGCAGCTACTGCGTGCTTTATCCAAAACATATTGATCGTAAACAAATGCTTCAAATAGATCCCATACGAAATGATAAATAAACGAATTCGTAACATTAAATATTTCCATGTCTTTGGTTCCAGATGTTTTATTCTAAATGATAAAGACAATTTGGGGAAATTCATTGAGATTGCAGATGA
>JAANYP010009043.1:0-13130 GCA_020465985.1 Centrapalus pauciflorus | reverse complement strand
GATTGAAGTAAAGTTTGAGTATGTCGATTTAGACTTGAAACCTTGTAGCACCGTAGGGTGTTTTAAACGGTTGTATTATTTTATTTATATACTTTAATGCTTCGCACTTTAATTAAGCTTTCAGATCATTATGTATAATTTATGTGGCGAATAATCATGGGTGTATTTTAATGGTGGTTAAAGGGAGGAAAGGGTGTCACAGGACAAGACCTATGTTTGTGAAATTTGCAATGCAACATTATGGCGTGCTGAAAGTCTTAGAAGCAAAAAACCTGGATGACTCAAATGTTTTAATCTTTGTTGTGGGGGTGGAAAGGTATTGGTACCAAAATATAAAGAAGTTCCAAAAGTATTTTTGGATCTTTATGCAAAGCATGATGCTAAAAACAAGAACTTCCAAGAGAACATCAGACGCATGATGTTTTCCTTTACATCTATGGGTGGAAAACTTGATTATTCGATCAATAAGGGCAAAGCTCCATATGTATATAGAATTCATGGACAAAACTACCATAGTATTGGTAGTATAATCCCTCCTCATGGACAAAAGGCAAAGTTTGCGCAAGTCTACATATATGATACACATAATGAGATTCCAAACAGATCGGATGCTGTGAGGTAACATTATATTTGTTTTTAAAATAATTAATTTTCAAAGTAGGTTAATATTAAATATCAACGATTTTGATTTAATGCTAATATAAAGAGAGTCTAGCAGGAAGGATAGGTGAGCTTTACAGATGATGACATGAAGGATCTAAAGGAACTTCTGGATGCTAAAAATGCACGTGGGCATTGTTATAGAATGTTCAGAGATTGTTATGTTGCAAATTGTGACACCCTTCACTTTCCATACTATAATAATACCTTATATAGCATGGTATGTGGGGCGGAGTCAAATTCATCATAAAATGGATCGACTCGTGGTGAAAGTACATAACAACTGTTATTCTCCAATAGTGTTTTAGTACAACTTATTCAATGGAAATAAATGATACATAATTCAGGAATTAAAACATTGACAAATTATTCATAAACTTTCTCTTTTCCTTTGCCATTAGAGGTTCCTTCCTCAGTAACTGAGTATAAATATGTAAGGGTGAGCGACAACGCCCAGCAAGTACTAATCACCCTGGGAGGAATAATGTGTTTCAAAAATAAGTTATAACTGGTAAGAAAATGTATAAAAATAACATTTTTGTGAAAATATATTTTCCGTGAAGTTAATACGGCGGACTGCAACTGAAAGCTGTGAAGAAACCAGGATACAAGGAATATTGATTTCTTCATTTCATACCTGAGTTAAATGGGTATGTTTGTGAATGAAATTAATTACTATTATTTTCATAAAAACTTTCCATCCTTTATCATTATAAAATTTACTGGTATATTATTACCCGGATAAATCAATAGAAATATCCTTCATGCCATCTCAAAACGTTTCGCCATTTTGACGTCATTATGTTGCCATCTCAAAAGCTATATCATTATTATAATATTACCAGTATCCTTACGTTGATATTCACGAAGTCATACCAACAACGATTATGCATAAAAAATATGTAACTTTAAATAAATAACGTCACAGTTCTAATATCATAAGAAATACTGAATCATAACATAAATCATATAAACATCACAGAGTCAAATATAATGATTCAGCATCATGAATAGAATAATAGGCGCAAAGTGGAAGTGATTAGAAACTTACAGTAGTCCAGAAACGGTTATAAGAATATCGTAAGAGAGAAGTAGAAAATTACTCAAAATATGACTCTTTGTTTAATAGTGATATTTATGAGTATTGGTACGATTTTCATTTGGATGAAATGAGTCAATTTATAGCCTCAAATTTTCGACAGTAAACGTAATTCGCGCATACATTGACAATTACCGACGCTCATGTCAGTCTATAATTCCACCGACGCTTAAATTGTGAATTCTCTTTTCATGTGCATTAAATGCACATTTATATTAAGGGAAAATTTTGCAAAAAACCATCAAACTACAAGTTTTTGTCGATTAAGTCCTTCAATCAATTTTTTTGTCTGATAAGTCCCTTAACTAAATAAAAATCACGAATTTGGTGTTTTTTTCGTGAAAAGTTACCGGTGACCTGTTGAGCGGGTTGCAATTGCTGACGTGGATTTTATAAAGCTATGATTTTTTTCGATTAAGTCCCCCAACTAAATTATTTTGTCTTATAAATCCCTTAACTAAATTATTTTGTCTTATAAATCCCTCAACTAATTTTTTTGCCACATAAAAATCCCTTATCTTGATAAAACTCATGTTATTTGTTGTTTTATCAATTTAATTGACTGTTCAATTGACACTCACGTCACACATGAGTAGATGCAAAAAAAATAAAACTAAATGATAAATCAAAACGATCATTTTTATTGTTTAAAGTTTAGTCGGGATGAACTAGTTAAATATATTTAAACATTGTGGTCTAAACAAACATAGGATCGAAATATCATCATTTATGTTTTTATATCATAACAACTTATGTAAAAATCTACACTAAATTTATTTAATAAAACAATTAAAATAAAAAAATCATGTAAAAATCTAGTATTTAATGTATTAATTTCTAAATTAAATTATAATTAGATACTACTAACTTGTATATATATAATCGGTTCGGTTAACCACGGTTTTCTAAAAATGAAAACCTAAACCGCCCCGTGATGTTTCGGTTTTTTTTTCGGTTTCGAATCAAGCGATTTAAGCGGTTCTCGGTTTTCCGGTTTTGTTTGAACACCCTTAATGCTCTGTCATCGAAATAAAATCATCGTTTTTAAAAGTTTAAAAAAATTTCGTTTTATTTTATCAAAAAAGTTGAAAGGTTTAAGTAGTTCGGGGACTTATCAGAAAAAAAAATGAAATAGGGACTTAATCGAAAAAAATTTATACTTTGATGGTTTTTGCAAAATAGGTTTAAGCATGTTAACCTGTTATAGCAGGTTAACGGACCAATTTAAAAGGTTTAAGCAGTTTGGGGACTTATCAGAAATAAAAGATGAAATGGGGACTTAATCGAAAAATTTTTGTACTTTGATGGTTTTTTGCATAATTTTCCCTTATATTAAATACCCTTAATCTATCATATATTTACATATAACCCCCCTCGTCTATCGTAAATATTTATTTAGCACCTTTTTATAATTATAATTATTATCATTATATGTATAATTCGATACGGTTTAATAATTACCTGCAAATTGCTCGATGAACTTTTCGGGATGTTACATCATGTCCCCCTTAAGAAAATTTCGTCCTCGAAATTTAGATTTTGAACAAATTTGGATAACGTTTCCTCATGTCAGCTTCCGGTTCCCAAGTGGCTTCTGACCCGTTATGATGCTTCCATTGGACTTTTACAATCGGGATTTCTTTGTTTCGTAACACTTTGATCTTCTTATCAAGTATAGCTTCAGGTTCTTCCACGTATGCTAGCTTTTCGTTTACTTGTACATCTTTATATGTAACATTTTTCACTTCGTCGGACAAACACTTTCGAAGATTTGACACGTGGAACGCATTATGTAGGTTTCCTAGTTCTTGGGGTAAATATAGACGATAAGCCACATTGCCAATTCGCTCCGTGATTACAAATAGCCCAATAAACCTAGGACTCAGCTTCCCTCTTTTTCTAAATCTTACAATTCCTTTCCAAGGGGATACCCTCAAGAAAACGCGATCGCCTGGGTGGAACACTACTGTTCTCCTTTTCTTATCAGCATAACTCTTTTGACGACTCTGAGCTGTTTTCAAACATTCTCTAATTTGGTCTACCTTGGTTGTTGTTTCTTGTATTAACTCGGGTCCCAATTGTCTTCTTTCTCCTACCTCATACCAGCACAATGGTGTACGACACTATCGTCCATATAATGCTTCATATGGTGTTGCTTGTATGCTGGAATGATAACTATTATTATAAGCAAATTCAACCAATGGCAGATGTTCATCCCAATTCCCTCCAAAATCTATTACACAAGTTCGCAACATATCTTCCAATGTTTGAATTGTGCGTTCACTTTGTCCATCTGTTTGAGGATGGTAAGCAATGCTCATTTTTATCTGGGTACCTAACTCTCGTTGAAAACTCCTCTAGAACTTTGAGGTGAATCGAGTGTCACGATCTGACACTATAGATACTGGTACTCCATGTAAGGATACAATCTCCATTATGTATATTCGTGCTAGTTTGTCTAATAGAAATGTCTCTTTAATGGGTAAAAAGTGGGCTGACTTGGTTGGACGGTCAACTATCACCCATATGGTATCATGTCCTCTCTGGGTTTTCGGAAGCTTAGTCACAAAGTCCATTGTGATGTGATCCCATTTCCACTCTGGAATTTCGAGCGGTTGTAAGTCTCCGCAAGGCTTTTGATGTTCGGCTTTAACCTGTTGACAAGTTATACACTTTTCTACCCACTTACCAACATCTCTTTTCATTGCTGGCCACCAATAGTTATTTTTCAAATCTCTATACATTTTCACACAGCCCGGATGTACTGAATACCATGTATTGTGTGCTTCAGCTAATACATGATTTTGTAGTCCTCATATTGATGGAATCCAAACTCTTCCCTCGAAGCATAATACATGATACATAATTCAGGAAATACATGATACATAATTCAGGAATTAAAACATTGACAAATTATTCGTAAACTTTCTCTTTTCCTTTGCCATTAGAAGTTCCTTCCTCAGTATATACCTGTGAAGGAACCAGGATACAAGGAATATTGATTTCTTCATTTCATACCCGAGTTATGGGTATGTTTGTGAATGAAATTAACTACTATTATTTTCATAAAAACTTTTCATCCTTTATCATTATAAAATTTACTGGTATTTTTTTACCCGGATAAATCACAGAGAAATATCGTTCATGCCATCTCAAAAGGCTTCGCCATTTTGACGTCATTATGTTGCCATCTCAAAAGGTTATATCAATATTAAAATATTACAGGTATCCTTACGTTGATAGTCACGAAGTCATACCAACAACGATTATGCATATTAAATATGTAACTTTAAATAAATAACGTCACAGTTCCGATATCATAAGAAATACTGAATCATAACATAAATCATATAAACATCACAGAATCAAATATAATGATTCAGCATCATGAATAGAATAATAGGCGCAAAGTGGAAGTGATTAGAAACTTACAGTAGTCATGAAACGGTTATAAAAATTTCCTATGAGAGAAGTAGATTATTACTCAAAATATGACAATTTGTTAAATAGTGATATTTATGAGTATTGGAACGATTTTCATTCGAATGAAATGTGTCAATTTATAGCCTCAATATTTCGACAGTAAACGTAATTCGCGCATATAATGACAATTACCGACGCTCATGTCAGTCTATAATCCACCGACGCTTCAATTGTGAATTCTCTTTTCATGTGCATTAAATGCACATTTATATTATATACCCTTAATCTATCATATATTTACATATAACCCCCCTTTTCTATCATGAATATTTATTTAGCACCTTTTTATAATTATAATTATTATCATTATATGTATAATTCGGTACGGTTTAATAATTACCTGCTAATTGCTCGATGAATTTTTCAGGATGTTACATCATGTCCCCCTTAAGAAAATTTCGTCCTCGAAATTTAGATTTTGAACAAATTTGGATAACGTTTCCTCATGACAGCTTCTGGTTCCCAAGTGGCTTCTGACCCTTTATGATGCTTCCATTGGAATTTTTTCAATCGGGATTTCTTTGTTTCGTAACTCTTTGATCTTCTTATCAAGGATAGCTTCAGGTTCTTCCACGTATGCTAGCTTTTCGTTTACTTGTACATCTTTATATGTAACCTTTTTCACTTCGTCGGACAAACACTTATGAAGATTTGACACGTGGAACGCATTATGTAGGTTTCCTAGTTCTTGGGGTAAATCTAGACGATAAGCCACATTGCCAATTCGCTCCGTGATTGCAAATGGCCCAATAAACCTAGGACTCAGCTTCCCTCTTTTTCTAAATCTTACAATTCCTTTCCAAGGGGATACCCTCAAGAAAACGCGATCGCCTGGGTGGAACACTATTGTTCTCCTTTTCTTATCAGCATAACTCTTTTGACGACTCTGAGCTGTTTTCAAACATTCTCTAATTTGGTCTACCTTGGTCGCTGTTTCTTGTATTAACTCGGGTCCCAGTTGTCTTCTTTCTCCTACCTCATACCAGCACAATGGTGTACGAGACTATCGTCCATATAATGCTTCATATGGTGCTGCTTCTATGCTGGAATTATAACTATTATTATAAGCGAATTCAACCAATGGCAGATGTTCATCCCCATTCCCTCCAGAATATATTACACAAGTTCGCAACATATCTTCCAATGTTTGAATTGTGTGTTCACTTTGTCCATCTGTTTGAGGATGGTAAGCAGTGCTCATATATATATGGGTACCTAACTCTCATTGAAAACTCCTCCAGACTTTTGAGGTGAATCGACTGTCACGATCTGACACTATGAATACTGGTACTCCATGTAAGGATACAATCTCCATTATGTATATTTGTGCTAGTTTGTCTAACGGAAATGTCTCTTTAATGGATAAAAAGTGGGCTGACTTGGTTAGACGGTCAACTATCACCCATATGGCATCATGTCCTTTCTGGGTTTTTGGAAGCTTAGTCACAAAGTCCATTGTGATGTGATCCCATTTCCACTCTGGAATTTCGACAGTAAACGTAATTCGCGCATATATTGACATTTACCGACGCTCATGTCAGTCTATAATTCCACCGACGCTTCAATTGTGAATTCTCTTTTCATGTGCACTAAATGCACATTTATATTATATACCCTTAATCTATTATATATTTACATATAACCCCCCTTGTCTTCATAAATATTTATTTAGCACCTTTTTATAATTATAATTATTATCATTATATGTATATTTCGGTACGGTTTAATAATTATCTGCTAATTGCTCGATGAATTTTTCGGGATGTTACACAAATGACTATAACAATGTTTCTTTAAGACTAATCAGAAGGAGAGTTCGTGATGGAAGGACTTATAATCTTCCAACTGCATCTGAAGTTGCAGCATTAATTGTCGGTGATTTTGGCGATACTTTTGACAAAAGAGATATTATCATTTAAACTCAGTCACGAGCACTTAAGCGTATACAATGACTTCATCCTTCTTATCTTGCTCTACCTAAACCACTTTTGTTTCCCTTTAGCGAAGATGGATATAGTGTTGACATTCTTCATAGAGGTATATCATATGTTACTTCATCTAAACGTCCGAACTGTACCATGAGGGAGTTTTTTGCGTACAGAATACAAGATCGAGAGTTTTCATTTTCGTTGATACTCAACTCTAAATGGCTATTTCAACAGTTTTTAGTTGACGTTTATATGATGATTGAATCAGAATGTCTTTGTTTCATACGTAACCAACAAAAGGTCCTCAGAGTTCAATCTTACAATAAACTTTCTACTTTGGTTGAACAAGCTAGGTAATGTGGATGCTTCATGTACCGGAAGACGTGTGAATTTGCCTTCTTCATTCACTGGTGGAGCAACATATATGCAACAGAATTATTTGGATGCAATGGCACTCTGTTAATGGTTTGGCTATCCTGACCTTAACCTGACTTTCACTTGCAATCCAAAATGGCCTGACATTGCAAGATTTTTAGAAGATAAAAATCTTCGACCAGAGGACAGACCTAACTTATTATGCAGAATTTTCAAAATCAAGCTTGATGAATTAATCCAAGATGTGAAGAAAAAGAATGTTTTTGGTGCTATTCGAGAGCAGGTAACAAACTAATTTCATTTCATTATATGACATTTAATTCTTATCACATATTTTACACACATTTATAAATCATAATTTACTCATTTTCTTGTAGTTATATATACAATAGAGTTTCAAAAACATGGATTGTCTCATAGTCATATATGTATCTTATTGCAATCTGATTGTAAAATTCCAACATTCGAACATATTGATCCGATCATATGTGTCGAGATTCCCGACAAAGATAAAGACCCTAATCTTTATAAACTTGTAAGTGAGTTCATGATACATGGACCATGTGGTGCAGATTATCCCAAATGTCTGTGCACTGTAAATGGAAACTGTACAAACATTTTCCAAAAAAGTACAATGAGAGAACATCTGTTCATGATTATGAGATCCTGTG
Source organism: Centrapalus pauciflorus (assembly GCA_020465985.1). Taxonomy (NCBI): domain Eukaryota; kingdom Viridiplantae; phylum Streptophyta; class Magnoliopsida; order Asterales; family Asteraceae; genus Centrapalus; species Centrapalus pauciflorus. The sequence continues at coordinate 4,914 of JAANYP010009043.1, read as the reverse complement.
TATCGAAGACGTGACAATGGAAATTTTGTTCAGAAAGTCCTGATTCAATTGGATAACAGATATGTCGTTCCGTACAATAAGTTTCTCTTGAAGAGATATCAGACACACTTAAATGTAGAGTGGTGCAATCAAGCATCTTCGATTAAATATATGTTTAAATACATCAACAAAGGTCCTGATAGAGTGGCTACTGCTGTATGTAATTCGGATGATACAGAAAATGATCAGACTAATGTCAATGAGATAAAACGTTACTACGACTATAGGTACAAAACCGACTTTAATTAAACAGTTTACATATTTATCTTTAATTTTCTATGATGTTTGTCTAAATACATTACACTATGACCTCAGATACGTTTCTTCATGTGAAGCAACAATGAGAATATTTTCCTATGACATTCATTATCGTTATCCTTCAGTTACGAGATTGTCGTTTCACTTGCCTGTGAGCAACAAGTTGTTTATGAAGCAGATGAACTGATTCAAGACGTACTTGATAAACCCTCTGTGTATCGTCTACAATGTTTTTGTCGTGGATGGAATGCAACAAGGTGTATCCTGAAGCACGTGAGTTGAGTTATGTTGAGTTCCCTACAAAGTTTGTTTGGAAGGTGGATAAAAAAAGTTGGTTTCCAAGGACAAAAGGGTTTTCAGTTGGTAGGATCAATTACTGTCCTTCAGCACTGCCAAATATTCACAAATTTGACTAATGAACAACGGAATGTTTACCAACATGTAATGAATGTCGTCAATTCTGATGATGGTGGCGTTTTCTTTGTACATGGTTATGGTGGTACTGGTAAAACATTCATCTGGCGAACATTATCCGCAGCTATACGTGTCAAGGTGATATAGTATTAACTGTTTTCTCGAGTGGTATTGCATCGCTACTATTAAACGGTGGACGGACAGCACACTCCCGATTTCGTATCCCGGTTAATCTTAAAAAGAGGATAGTATGTGTAGCATAAACACAGACAGCGATGTTGGAATGTTAATGAAAAAATGTAAGTTGATAATTTGGGATGAAGCTCCTATGGTGCATAAGCATGCATTTGAAGCGTTGGATAGAACGTTAAAGGATATTTGAGTACCAATGAGCCGAGAAATGCAGATAAGCCATTTAGAGGAAAGGTCATAGTATTTGGTGGTGAATTTAGGCAGATTCTTCCGATGATTCCTAAAGGAAACAGAAATGATATCGTAAATGTGACGCTGAATTCATCTTATATTCGGCAACATTGTCGCGTTTTGAAATTGACAGTTAACATGAGACTGAAAGTTGGAAGTCAATTTTCAAACATCGAGGAAACTAAATAGTTTTCCGAATGGATACTAAATATAGGAGAGTGCAATGAAGGTGGAGCTAACGACAGGAAAGTGATGTTGAAATACCAGAAAGACCTATTGATAAGAGATTCTTCAGATCCCGCTGGTTCAATTATTGAGTTTGCATAACCAAATGTCGTTTCAAATTGCAAAATTCCATCTTATTTCCAAGAAAGAGAAATTATTGCACCAACACATGAAGTTGTGGATATCATAAATAATTGGTTGCTTGAATCTGTTGAAGGAGATGAGACTGTATATTTGAGCTCAAATATTGTATGTGAATAAGAATTTGTTGACAATGGTTTTGAAAATGCATTATACTCGCCTGATGTGCTAAACGGTTTAAAGTTTGCGAGTTTTCCAAATCACAAATTGGTGTTAAAAGTTGATGTTCCTATTATGTTGCTTCGAACTATCGATCAAACTGGTGGTCTATGCAACGGAACTAGATTACAAGTGGTAAAACTTTGACAACATATTATCGAAGCCAAAATCATATCAGGAAGCAACATTGTTAGTAGGACATTAATTCCTAGGATGAGACTGTGTTCAACTTACAAAAATATGTCGTTTAAGATGTATAGACGACAGAATTCGGTTGTTGTCTGTTTCGCCATGACAATAAACAAAAGTCAGGGGCAATCTCTATCAAGAGTTGGATTATTTATGCCAAGACCAGTTTTCAAACACGGACAGTTGTATGTTGCATTATCAAGAGTTAAGAGCAGAAATGGGTTAAAGGTTTTGATCTCCGATAAACACAACCCTCTCACCACGAAGACATCCAATGTTGTTTACAAAGAAGTATTGGCTAATGTATAATGTTTTTTTCGTTTATCGTAAACATTAATTATTACTTATATATGTAATGCTTTTATAGTTTTATATCATTTTATGTTCTTTATATTTATTTTCAATTTTATTTAAACAAATTAAAACACAGACGTGCATTTTATATCTACTACTAATATTGATGTAATAGTAAACATTAAACATTTTTTAACATAAGTATTTATATAATCATCATTTTTATAATTTTCTTTCATCGATATAAATTTTACTATTACTATTAATTTTAAAGGTATGATAAACAATAAACTTTATTAACCTATATTATTTAATTATAAAATGATAATTAAATAAGACATATCAAGATTATAATCTTTAACAATCTATTTTTTTAGTTTATCCTATAACTATTTAAAATAAATTTTCTTTTCACTTAAAATTTTTAAATATTTTATGAGTGAACCCATGTAATACATGGGTCTTAAACTTGTTTATGATAAATATATGTTTAATTGATCATGTATTTCTCTTAACACTTTAAATCATATTTAAATTTGATTTCATATTCTTGACTTTATTTTTAAGAAAAAAATTATATTAAAACCAAATTAAAATTTAAAACAAAAAAAAATTCAAATTTAAAGTTTATCGTAGTTCAAACATCTTTGGGATTTGATTATCGACAAATAATTAAAATTTTGATGCAACTAGATATTAGAGCACATTCTTTAAACTATAAGTAAATTTTTAAATAGTGATTTCCTGAACAACACATGAATATTATTCGTTAACATTTTTAATAGTTGGAATAAATTGTTATTATAAAATTATGTTATATGATATTATAAGTATACATTGCAAATACGTGTTTTATATTATTTGATGAGAAAATGGTAAATTTTCATTTTATCGTAAATTAAAATTAGTTTTTTGTTCCTATATACTTAATTCTAATACACGTTTTTTAACTACAAGATAGTCTCTCGATCAACTTACATGTTTAAACTAGATATTTATAGACCTCAAATATAATTATGTGTAATTATTAACATTCACGATTAATATAAGTAATTTTTTTGTAAATAATGTTTAGTTTACTAAATAAAATATATTTTTATTATGTATTTAATTAAAAATATTAATTTTGCCACAAATCACCCGAGCAACGCACGTGTATTCAACTAGTTATTAATTGTGAACATTGTGAACCAATAACATATTTACACATAAGCACATACAATTAGGAAGAAAAAACTGCATTAGGGGCAAGATTGGAAAAGAGGGACGTCGTTGAATCCGGGAGACTTATCCCCTAAAAGTCCGTCTCCGGTAAAGATGGCGAAGGAAACGATAGTCAAACACAATGCCTTGTAGTCAAAATAAATTTAAATGGATGAATTCTTTTCTATAGAATGGGTTGAAACAGAGGCAATTCATTGGTCGATAGGGGTTGCAATTAGGTAACTACGTAGCAAGTATCAACCTGTGATTCTGTTTTGCACCTTATAATAACCAAATTTTAAATAACAATATTAATAAATAAGATACCAATAATAATAATAATAATCTTAATAACATTTATTAAACAGTAGTTTGTTTAATTATATAAAATCAAATGGACCAAAGTGTTCAATTTTATAACTCAAATAATTAATTAAAATAGATGGGCTTAGTTAATAAGGCAACTAACTTGGACTAAGTAAGCCCAATTCAGTAATTAGGGCTATATCAGTGTATTTATAAAATAAAATTAATCTGCCAAAAGAAGTAAATCACGTACAAACCTGAAACCCTAAACCAAATCAGTTTGTAAGCTCAAAAACGCAAAACCCTAGCCGGTCGTTCAAGTGTTGTTTGTGAAATGTAGTTTCTACCAATCAATCAACAAAAACAATAATCAATCAAGAACAAGAACAATTAAAACTAACCGAATGCTTCAATTGATGATTGAACCGATTACAAAGATGAGAATCGAAATTGTTATACACTGTAGCCCTAGATCCTCTGCAGTGATTTCTGTGCGTATGTAAATTGCCAAAATGTTAGAACCCCTAAAATAGAAAGTCAAAGATGCTATTTATACATTTTTACTAACTATCAAAGAAATACAAAATAGACCCTAAACTTTGTTTTTCATCAACTAAAATATATTCTAACATTCTCCCCCTTTGATGAAAATAGCAAAGTCGTTAAACTGGTAAGCCCAGCTTTTGTTCAAACCTTCTGATACTTTTACGATCCGAAAGCCTCCATTCAATCTTTGAAATAAACTCAACCATGAGTCTTCGGTCGTTGACAGATAAGGCTCCTTTCTTTGTCTTTCTTTTCTGGTCTGCTGCAAGCTTACCTTTCAAACCACTTAAAACTTTAATCAAAGTACCATCTGAAAACTTGTTCAGCTCCACACTCCTCATTGCTCTCAACTTCTTATTCCGATCTTTATACATGACCGCTGGATGCTTCACCATGATCACTTGAAATTCTTTCAGCTCACCAGCAAATTTGATATCTCTGTGAGGCGCTGTCATGTTGATCTTCCTCATGCCTCTTTCAACCCCTATTTGTAGATCTTGCACTGACATCAATACCAACTTGGTATGCATGAAATGAAACAGTGTCTTAAGCGCAAATCTACAGTGTTCATTTCTTTTGTTTCTGCACAGTTCATCAAAAAGATCTTCTATATCTACCAAGTGCATGTTGAACATGTCAGCTTCTGTGAACACATAAGTATTTCCATCTGATCTCGTAACAGTGAATTTTGGATAGAAAACCTTAACAAATCTTTCC
>JAANYP010009041.1:0-10354 GCA_020465985.1 Centrapalus pauciflorus | reverse complement strand
AACAAGAACAGCTTAGACACTGAGCACTGTTTTATTCAAGCAGACTTGCATGCATGAAAGACACACTTTGAATGCACGTTCACTCTTGGTTTCAGCACTTAGCTTTTTGGCTTAATCTTTCAATCCTTGGAAGTTTCTTTTTATACTCACTCAGAGATCTAAGTGAAGCTTCTTCATTGGACGGAATGAAAAAGGAGAAGTCTTGTTGAAAAGACAACATAAACTTTTATGCACCTTTCTGAAAAGCAGACTTGTCTTCATGTGGGCAGAACTTTTGTCTTTTCACTTTGTCTACTGTTGCATTGCCTTTAACTAAATAAGGAATGTCAACTTTGTGTTTTTCTTCCTTGTAAAGGCCTATTTTGATATAATAAAAAGGTCTGTCACCCTTTTTCAAATAACCTTTTGTCTTCATGTAGCAGAACAGCTTGGGCAGGCTGAGCAGTTCTGATTTCCACTTTGTCTTCGACTTTGTAAACTGATCTTGCAGTCAAAAACAATACATGAGGACTTGGAAACACATTCCATAAAGTGTTTAGCCTGTTCACAAAGAACAGGTTCTGTTCACAAAGAACAGAACACTTGTAAACTGCCCAAGCTGCTCACCAGTGTAGAGCAGCGTAGACAGTTTATGTCCAGCCTGTTCAGCAGGCTGAACAGCTTGAGCAAAACTGCCTTTGTTGCAACACATGCAACACATAGAACAACTTTAGGCTGATATTGCAAATCATTTTTAGGTTTTAATAAGGCATATAACAGGCCTTAAATTCAACCTTCAAAAGCATCAACAGGTTTGATTAATAATCTCCCCCTCAGATGCAGAACAGGTTTGACTGAGGCCTTTTTGTGCCTAACAATAAGCTATGACCCTATCTTTCTATATCAACCCATTGCATGAAGCGTCACATTAATCTATAAATTTCTTGCTTCTCTGGGATAAAATAAGCGCGCTGCACAGTTTATGCTTTAATAACTGATATGATGTCTCCTGATCCTCGCCCCAATCATACTTAATGTCTTTTCGGGTCAGTTTTGTTAGAGCTCTATTGATCTTTGAGAAATTTTTGATAATTGCTTTTAATAAGTTGCAAGTCTTAAGGACTGTCGTATCTTTATGGGGTTCTAAGAGTTGAGCAATTCCTGATAGCCTCGATCTTTGCGGGGTCGACTTGGATTCCTTTACTATTGATCACGTGACCGAGGAATTTCACCTCTCTTAGCTAAAAGTCAAACTTAAAAAGCTTGGCATATAGTTGATCTTTCTTCAACAACTATAGAATCAGTCTTAAATGTTTGCTCGTGCTCCTCCTTGTTTCGTGAGTAGATTAAAAAGTCATTCATGAATACAATCACGAATTTGTCTAGATAAGGTTTGCACACCCGATGAGGTCCATGAGTACCGTTGGGGCACTGGTTAATCCAAACGGCATTAATAGGAATTTCTGATGACGGAAACAGAATCTGAAGGCTGTCTTTGGAATATCTTTCTTGTGAACTCTAACCTGATGATAACCAGACCTTAGGTCGATCTTCGAATAGAAGCTTAATTCTTGGAGTTTGGTCAAACAAGTCATTGATCCTTCTGAGCGGGTATCGGTTCCTTTAGTTTATTTAGCTCTTGGTAATTGATGCATCATTCTGATGGTTCTATCCTTCTTCTTTATGAACAAAACTGGAGCTCCTCCAAAGCGAGGAACTCGGTTTGATAAACCCTTTATCTAAGAACTCCTAGAGTTGGTTGGACGATTGTTACACTATTGGCGGGGCTAATCGGCATGGTGCTCGAGCCACTGGTACCGCACCTGATACTAGGCCGATTTTGAATTTGACTTGCCTCGATGTTGGGTGTTCAAGTAAGTGTTCTGGAAAAACTTTGGGGTAACCATAAATAATAAAAATATTTTCGAGCCGCTTTTCCTTTGGCTCCCTCTCTGTCAACACTTCAGGGTCCTAATGCTAGGGATGATGCTTACTTTGGTATATATTTCTTGTTTTGCCTTGAACAGTAAGGACCTTCTTATTGACTAAATGTATATGAATCGTGTTCTTGTTCCACACTATTTCCGCGCGATTTTTCGATAGTCAATCCATGCCTATGACCACGTAAACACTTCCCAGTTTGACGGGTATCAAGTCTGTTTCAAAGAGTCGGCCTACTAATTCTTAGGAGCATCCTCGACTTATATTATTTGTCTTAAGCGTCTCACTGTTATCAACCTCAATAGCATAAGTGGCACTTAATGGTGTAAGAATGGAATTTAGCTGCTTAGTGAAGTTATTGGATATGAAGCTCCTATCAGCACCAGTATCAAATAGTAGAAATGCATAAGTGGTATCTAATGGGATAAGATGATACGTCTATGGGTTTGAAATTTCTTAGGCAGATTGTCGTACTACATATCCTCATGCACATAGTTATAGATAAAACTTAGTTCTTCATCAATATGCTTGGTACCTAATCTTTGTACATGATATGGTCGGGATTTCCTGATAAATTTTTAAGCCTTACATACCCTAAGATATATCAGATAGTAAAGCCTAGAGAAATACTATAAAGAGATGCCTCTGGGGTTTCCTCGTACTCCAGAGCGTTAAGTCGTTGGGTTAGTTCTGCACTGCGGGCTTTGTGCTCTGCTAGGCGCTGTCACAATTCGTTGATTCCGTCTTGTTGAATCGCCTGGGTATTCTAGTTGGCCTAAGGTTTATTGGTGGTTTGCATTGCCTCCTGCTTAATCCTTGCAAAGATCTCACCGACCTCTTGGTGGATTTTGTCGAAATTGGAGGTTGTGTCTGGCGGCCCTTGCCACCAACAGGGGCATCGTTTGTTACATAGGTTTCTGGGTAAGTGTCGGCACTTGAGAGGAAGATGGTGTTCCGACTTCAAACTGGCTTTGGATCCCTTCCTCGTTTCTCCACTCCTGGAGAGTGTGAGGCATCCATCCCCACTGTCTTATGGTTGCCCGTCACTACTGTGGCGGGCTTGGCTGATGGGCAGGTACCGGGATAGACTCCCGTTGTGCTAGTCACAGTAGCGACTAGGCTTGGCTGATGGGCAAGTGAATTTTTTTTTCAATGGTCCATTGGGATGGTTTCTGAATAAGGTGTAGGATGGAATACAGGGTGGTGATGGTAGAGCACTTTGTGTTGCAGGGCCACAGTTGCCCCCCTCTTGTTCTGACGGGTCCTCTACCTCGTCATTGATTGGGTTTGGGTGGGTCTCCGATCCAAAGTACATCTAGTGTCACATTGGCTTCTTTGTTTCATGGGTGAGAGTTCATCCTCAGGGTCAAAGAGGATAATAACCGTATTGTTTGGCATATTTCTGTCACTAGGGTCCATACATATGTGTTCACAGTTCTTGAAGAAAGTTTAGTTTTTGTAACAGTTATAGTCTAGGTACTAAAAATGCAAGTTTGCGTTGTTTGATGGGTGATGAAACCGGATGTGTTTAACCGAGTCCTAAATGATAATAAGGACTTAATATCTCTAATATATGATAATATGTATATTTATAGATTTTTTTGTCTTAAATCACCCAACATTACAAGTTTATAAATAAAACCCACTTAAAACGTCAAGTTTATATATATATATATATATATAATTTTCCAGCTTTTCGAAGGTTTTTCGGCCTACTTTGAGGCTGACTTTGACCATGCTCCAAAACGTTTTAGGCTTTGGTTTTCTTGGACATTAAACTACTATATACAAAAAATTTTTAAAGTCAATAATGGCCATTTTTCGAGATGTTTAGGTTGGGGAAAAAGCTTGTTGAAAATCCTATGTTGACCATTTTTGAGCTGTCAAACTTTCGGTTTTCCAAATAATTTCTGGAGGTCTTGAACTCCAAAATAAATTATGAAAACTTCAAGATCTATAGTTAAGACATAAATATAACTTTTGAGACAAGAATCAACTCATTTCGTTATGTTATGAATTAGTTATGATTTTTCAAATTATTTCCCAAATAATTTCTTGAGTGTTTATGAAACTTGTTGTTGTTGGTGATTATATATATTATGCAAGACTTATATAATCATAAATGTATGATGAAATAAGTTAGTATTTACTTACTTTGATGTATTTGGAGTATGAAATAGAGAATAAGTTGGAACTCTTGCAAGATTTGGACCAAGAACACTTGAATTTCACCATAAACACTTGAATGAAAATGTTTGTAGTGGGGGTGTGTGTGGGATCCGGTTTTTAGAGAGAAAAAGGAAGAGTTTTGGTGTGAAAATAATGAAAGGGAAGCTCTCTATTTATAGGCAAAGTCTTGGTCTTTCAAATGGAGGTTGAGTGGAGTGTTGGATGAGATGAAAGAAGATGGTGAAAAGGATTTGATTGAAAAATGAAGCCCTGCATGGAATGGATAAATAGTTTGGGATAAGGGCTAATAAAAATCAATATTTCATGAATAGAGTCTGATTACCCTATTTTGGTGGAATAAGAAAGCGAGTTATGGATGAAGGATACAAATCAAGATATGCCACTCATCCCGGATTCGATAAAACGTATCATAACCGCAAGGAGCTATACTGGTGGCCTAACATGAAGATTTCCACATATGTCAACAAATTCCTAACATGCTACAAAGATAAGAAAAACATCAGAAACCATATGAGTAATAGTCGGCCGCCTAACCAAATTTTCGCATTCCTACCAATCAAGGAGAACAACAGGATTAATAAGCTAGTCCAAACGTACCTAAAGGACGTGGTCTCCAAACCTGGAGTGCCCATTTCAATCATTTCGGATTCAGATAGCAGATTTACATCTAGATTTTTGGAAATCGTTACAGCGAGCTTTGGGTAAAAACTTGGACACAAGTACCACATATCACCCTCTGACCATATGGTCAGAGGGAAAGAATGATCCAAACCCTAGAACATATGTTAAGAGCCTGTGTGATGGATTTTGGGAAGTGTTTAGGATACTCATTTGCCTTAGTGGAATTATCGAACAACAACAATCACACACGTTTTAAGGTTGCTCCGTTTGAGGCACTGTACATATAAAAGTGTGGATCACCCCTTTGACGGGTCAAAGTCAGGGATCGTCAAGTCATTGGCCTAGAAATCATACTTGAGGCCACCGAAAAGATAGTACAGATACGGAACCGCCTAAAAGTTGCCCGCGATTGTCAGAAACGTTATCCAGACGTAAGGAGAAAATCCTTTGAGTTCCAATTAGGAGAAAAGGTACCTATGAAAGTCTCGTCATGAAAGGGCGTGATACGATTTGGGAAACAAGGATAACTGAATCCTCGTTACATTGGACAATTCAAGGTCTTAAAAAGAATTAGACTAGTAGCTTATCGTTTAGAGCTACCACCAGAGCTTAGCAGCGTGCACAATACCTTCCATGTATCCGACCTTAAGAAGTGTCTGGCTGATGAAACACTCGTTATACCCATGGACGAGCTAGAATTAGATGATAAGTTGAACTTCATCAAGCAACCTGTAGAAATAATGGACCGAGAAGTCAAGAAACTAAAACACAACCGGATCCCGATAATAAAAGTCAGATGGAACTCTAAGTGAGGTCCTGAGTTTACATGGGAACGCGAAGATCAGTTCCGGGAAAAATACCCTCATCTGTTCTCAAATACTCAAGCATTGGAGAACACGAGCTAATTTCGGACGAAATTCCCTTAACAGGGGGAGACTGTAACATCCGGCATTAAACCAGGTTAGAAACTACGACCTAATCAGTATTTACTAGCCAATTATAACCTAATCAGTGGTCATTAGAAATTAATCAAAGTGATTAACAAGGTTCATGAAGAAAATTCAACTCAATTAGAATCAAATTCATTGGTGCGATGAATCGGGAAATCAAATAATCAGATCAATTTACGATATGAAGGATTAATTCAACTAAGTACATAATTAAATTAAGATTAGTAACACTAATCATGCATTAATACACTTACTTAACATTAATGATGCAAGACTAAAACAAATCATTAAACAAATGCATTCAGAAGTATTTATGAATTTACATAAAAAGGGAAATACAAGAATACATTCTAAATACATTTATACAAAAAAAAATGAAAATACAAGATAATATCTTCAAAAATCTGCCTATAGCAGGTACATAAAAGACTTGATAAATATTTTTTTACTCAACATTTCTACATCAAATCCCTCTACACCATCCTCCTTTCAATTCAAAGAAGATCTTACACTCCACCTCCATTTGAAAGACCAAGACTTTGCCTATAAATAGAGAGCTTCCCATTCATTATTTTCACACCAAAAATCTTCTTTTTCTCTCTAAAAAACTGGATCCCACACACACACACACACTACAAACATTTTCATTCAAGTGTTCTTGGTGAAATTCAAGTGTTCTTGGTCCAAATCTTGCAAGAGTTCCAATTTCTTCTCAATTTCATACTCCTAACACTTCAAAGTAAGTAAATACTAACTTATTTCATTATACATTTATGTTTATATAAGTCTTGCATAATATATATAATCACCAACAACAACAAGTTTCATAAACACTCAAGTTTATAAATTTTTAGTTTTGTTTTTAAGTTGTTTTCTTCAAATGTGTTTATAAAAATATAAACACATCATATAAGTGTAAATATCATGAAAACAAGTGATATATATGTGTTTTATAACTTTTATACAAGTAGTCTTTGAATAAACAACAAGAATCTTACGTTATTTCAAGTTTATAAACTGCGGATTTTCGGCAGAAAATTTATATCGACTTTGAAAAATCATAACTAATTCATAACTTATCGAAATGAGTTGATTCTTGTCTCAAAAGTTAGATCTATGTCTTAACTATAGATCTGGAAGTTTTCATAATTTATTTTGGAGTTTAAGACCTCCAGAAATTATTTGGGAAACCGAAAGTTTGACAGCTCAAAAATGGTCAACATAGGGTTTTCAACGAGCTTTTTCACCAACCTAAACATCTCGAAAAAATGTCCGTTCTTGATTTTAAAAATATTTCGTATATAGTAGTTTAATGTCCTAGAAAACTAAAGCCTAAAATATTTTGGAGCTTTGTCAAAAACAGCCTCAAAGTAGGTCGAAAAACCTTCAAAAAAGCTGGAAATTTATATATATATATAAACTTGACGTTTTAAGTGGGTTTTATTTATAAACTTGTAATGTTGGGTGATTTAAAACATAAAGCAATGTTTTATGGACGTTATTAAAATACATCGGTTACCCCGTTACCCCGGTTGGCAAAAACTGTCACACCCCGTTACCCCGGTTGGCAAAAAAGCGCGACGTCGCGGAAGCATAACCATAATCATAACGAACGACCACTATATGGACATTTTTAAAGTACATCGGCAAAACTTTAAAATATAGCAATGCTTTACATAGTCTGGTATGAATAAAAGAAGTTCGCATAATACAGAGATTTAATTACATAATTAAAATATCCAAAATAATGCAGCTAAATCTCCGTTAATTTTGAATATGCATGCGACTCCATGGATGCGGAAGCTTGAAAGTAAATACGTCCGAATGCACACTTGTCTTAATTTCCTGAAAATACACGCTAAAATATGTCAACAAAAATTGTTGGTGAGCTCATAGGTTTACACGTACTTCTGACTTGTATGGACAGCAACAGTAGAGTTCGAATTTATAAAATCATAAATTCCATATTTTGTATTACATATAAACCATCATGCAACCGAAGCTTAATTAAAATGAGTTTGCCCTGTGCAATATTTCCATACGTAATACCGTGTGTTAAATATATATGCACTCGCTGTTAGCCGACCCGAACTAACCCGAATGGGGGACATCACTCCCGATAGATCTATCCACAATATATTCACGCTTACAAATAAATGCAATTAACGGTTCAGATATAAGGGCGGATGGAACCACATGTGTAATACATAATAGAAATGAAGTTGTTTTCGTGTCCATATAAAAACGAAGCATGTATTTCAACCCCAAAACATAACATTGTGAAAACAGGGGCTATGAGGACTCACCGAACTTGTGATGGCAAAACGAGCGAAAAGTGTAATTTTTCGTAAGTTGATGGATGGTGCACCAAGCGAGATTAATCGAGCCCTAAATGATAATAGGAACTTAATATCTCTAATATATGATAATATATACATTTATAGATTTTTATGTCTTAAATCACCCAACATTACAAGTTTATAAATAAAACCCGCTTAAAACGTCAAGTTTATATATATATATATATATATATATATATATATATATATATATATATATATATATATATATATATATATATATATATATATATATATATATATATATATATATATATAAAATTTTCCAGCTTTTTCAGAGGTTTTTCGGCCTACTTTGAGGCTGTTTTTGACCAAGCTCCAAAACGTTTTAGGCTTTGGTTTTCTAGGATATTAAACTACTATATACAAAGGATTTTTAGAATCAAGAACGGCCATTTTCCGAGATGTTTAGGTTAGGGAAAAACTTGTAGAAAACCCTATGTTGGCCATTTTTGAGATGTCAAACTTTCGGTTTCCCAAATAATTTCTGGAGGTCTTAAACTCCAAAATAAATTACGAAAACTTCCAGATCTATAGTTAAGACATCGATCTAACGTTTGAGACAAGAATCAACTCATTTTGTTAAGTTATGAATTAGTTATGATTTTTCAAAGTCGATATAAATTTTATGCCGAAAATCCGCAGTTTTATAAACTTGTAATAACTTATGATTCTTGTTGTTTATTCAAAGACTACTTGTATACAAGTTATAAAACACACACATATTACTTGTTTTCATAATATTAACAATTTTATGATGTGTTTATATATTCATAAACACAATTAAAGAAACAACTTAAAAACAAAAACTAGAAACTTATAAACTTGTTGTTGTTGGTGCTTATATATATTATGCAAGACTTATATAAACATAAATGTATGATGAAATAAGTTAGTATTTACTTACTTTGATGTATTTGGAGTATGAAATTGAGAAGAAGTTGGAACTCTTGCAAGATTTGGACCAAGAACACTTGAATTTCACCAAAAACACTTGAATTTCACCAAGAACACTTGAATGAAAATGTTTGTAGTGGGTGTGTGTGTGGGATCCGGTTTTTAGAGAGAAAAAGGAAGAGTTTTGGTGTGAAAATAATGAAAAGGAAGCTCTCTATTTATAGGCAAAGTCTTGGTCTTTCAAATGGAGGTTGAGTGGAGTGTTGGATGAGATGAAAGAAGATGATGAAAAGGATTTGATTTTGATGGGTTATGGAAGTGTGAATTTACATAAAAAGGGAAATACAAGAATACATTCTAAATACATTTATACAAAAAAAAATGAAAATACATCAAAATATCTTTTAAAAATCTGCCCATAGGGAGGTACAAGTAGGCCCCTCGGAGGACGAGGACGAAGAAGAACCGATGGAAGATGACAACGCCAGAATAGATCCACCATCCCCGGCGATCCCCGCCCGCACTCCATACCACCCAGCGGTGCCATCATTCAAGTCGATTCGTCCCTACCCAAACGGCGCAAAGATGTTGTATACACCCCGAAAGAGGGTGATCACACCGAGGCGGGAGTCTATTCCCATCTCGACTCCCCAACCAAATCCCCCACCACAGCACTGACGGGTAGACGCTCGAAGATGGGGCTGGATGCCTGAGACTCTCCGTGAGTGGAGACAAGAGGAAGGAATCCCTTCCCAGTTCGAGGTCGGAGGACCATCCTCCGCACCGATCCAACCGCTCACCCAGGAGACAGCTGACCAGACCGTACCCCTGTTAGTAGCACGGTCTTCACGACATGACCTCCAAATCCGGTTACTTAACCAGGATATTGGATTATTGACTGCCCGTTTGGAGCGGGAGGAGATTCAGAACTCCAATTTGTACTGGGTTAACCAGCACGCCCTCGCCATCCAACAGGATGGCCTGGCTGAGCTTCGGCAGCGACTAGCCGAAAGCGAGGCCCGAAACGAGGAGCTAGCTCAGCACCTCAACGCGTTGGAGAAAGGAGAGACCCCTGATTTGCAAGAGTTCCAACTGCTTCTCAATTTCATACTCAAAATACATCAAAGTAAGTAAATACTAACTTATTTCATCATACATTTATGATTATATAAGTCTTGCATAATATATATAATCACCAACAACAACAAGTTTCATAAAAACTCAAGTTTATAAGTTTCTAGTTTTGTTTTTAAGTTGTTTTCTTCAAATGTGTTTATAAATATATAAACACATCATAAAAGTGTTAATATTATGAAAACAAGTAATATATATGTGTTTTATAACTTGTATACAAATAGTCTTTGAATAAACAACAAGAATCATAAGTTATTTCAAGTTTATAAACTGCGGATTTTC
>JAANYP010009040.1:0-219514 GCA_020465985.1 Centrapalus pauciflorus | reverse complement strand
TGTAACACCCTCAAACTAATCCACAATGCCACATAATTACCACATCAGCAATGATATAATATAATAATCTCTACACTATTCCCAAACATACACGCGGAAACCCGATAATTTAAAACATTATTTTACATAAGAAACTGTCACGGAATTCTCTGAATATTACACAACCTATCCAAAGTATATAAACAGTCCACAAAATGCAACTACCTCTACGCGGGTAGCTAACTCCTCGATCACAGAAATGTAAACCTACTTCGGTGCAGCAGGCCTACTAACAGTCCGGTCACCTGGAATACACACAACAACACACACAGGTCAGCTAAAGCTGGTGAGAATGCAAGGGTTAGTGTACGATTATAAAGCTCAATAATAAATAACTCAACAATAAAACGTTCAGCGTTCTCTACTGAACAAGTATATGAGATCCCACAAGATAGCTCAATAAGTACTCAACTCGCGTGGATAGGTCCACGTACCAAAATCCCTAGACCGCACAAAGCAGTCGTCAGGAACTCAAAAAGGGAACTGGGAGCGACCCAGCCGTACGGTTTAGTATCTCAACAGCTCAAGTGTCCCAAATCTCATATTTAAAACACAGTTCTCAATATAACACAATAATACGTGCATGATAATATCTCAATAAAAACTCGTAAGAAAACTCATGATATCTCATAAAAATCTCAGTAAAAGATCATGCAAGTATCAGTAAGTAATCGTACAAGTATCTCAAGAAAAACATGCAAACTCACCTGCTCAGCTAGATAAACTAAGTCTCGGTTCCCTGCCCTTTCCCTACCCTGTCAACACGAGACCCTGAAAACATAATAACACAATCTCAATATCACAACTCAACCCAACAACTCTATACACGATTCTCGACAACTCACAGGACCCCAAAGACTCGAACACAAGACTTACAGAACCCGAAAACCCGACCCAAAACCCTAGCCGCATCGCGGCCGCACTGAACCAATCGCGGCCGCGCTGGCCTCCAACCCGGCCGCGCTCACATCGCGGTCCGAGCTCGGACGCCAACCGCCTGCGATCATCTCAAGAACATCGCGGCCCGCGATCAAGGGATCGCGGTCGCGCTCACGGACGAACAGTAGCAGTTTATGCTCTGTTTTTCACAGCCAGGGGATTCAATCCCCAAACTCGATTCTGCTCAATTTTAACCACGATTATATACTCGAATTTACCCAGAAGCATGATTAAACTCAATTCAACTCTTTTTCAATAATCAACAACAGTAAATTCGCGAATTTAAGCTCAAAACTTACTTCTAACTCAAGTAAGATGATGATGACGAATTCGAAGGCTTCAATCGCGAATCTGGAGCTTCAATCTTTGTTTGAGGTTGCTGGACTTGATGATACACACAACACACACCTTAATCACTGATTTGAGAAATGAAGATAACGAAACACATATAATAAGCTCAACGTATATATATACGTTTTGAGTTAAACTCGGTCCGATACCCAAAAATCCGATCCCAATACCCAAAATACAAATTTTATATCCTCGGGTCCCAAATTAAATAATTAATCCAATGAAATAATTCCACGTACCTATCTCAAAATCGGGATGTTACAAGTCCTCCCTCATTTTGAAGATTCTGACCTCAGAATCTAACTCGAAGCAAAGAGGTGAGGATATTGGCTGCGCATCTCTGACTCTGGCTCCCATGTGGCGCTGGTACCCTTATGGTGCTTCCACCGCACCAACACTAACGCCACCTCTTTATTACGCAACCTCTTCACTTTCCGATCTGTCACTGCCTCAGGCTGCTCGGCATACTGAAGTCTATCATCGACCTCAATCTCAGACAACGGCACTCGCTGATCATCACGGGCTAAGCACTTACGAAGATGACTAACATGGAAAGCATTATGCACTCCCGATAACTCTGAAGGCAAATCCAGACGATAAGCCTGATCCCCAATCCTCTCAACAACCTCAAACGGCCCGATATAGCGCGGACCCAATTTACCTCTCCTCCGGAATCGAATAATCCCCTTCCAGGGTGAGACTTTAAGCATCACGGAGTCTCCGACCTGAAACTCTAACTCGGACATCCGGCGATCCGCATAACTCTTCTGGCGACTCTGAGCCGTCCTAATCCGCTGCTGAATCATAGCGACCTTGTCGCTAGTCTCCTGAAGAACCTCTGGCCCGCTGATAGGACGCTCCCCAACCTCTCCCCAACACACCGGAGTCAAACACTTACGCCCATAGAGAGCCTCAAACGGAGGCATGCCGATAGATGCATGGTAACTATTATTATACGCAAACTCAACAAGCGGCAAATGCAAATCCCAGCTACCTCCAAAATCAATAACACAAGCCCGCAGCATATCCTCCAAAGTTTGATTAGTCCGCTCTGTCTGACCCCCTGTCTGCGGATGATAAGCTGTACTCAGCTGAACTCGGGTGCCTAACTCTCTCTGAAAGCTCTGCCAGAATCGCGACACAAATCGGCTGTCTCGATCAGACGTAATAGATCTCGGAACTCCATGCCTCGCAACGATCTCACTGATGTAGAGGCGCGCTAACTGATCCATTGTAATAGTCCCATGAACGGCCAAGAAGTGGGCGCTCTTCGTAAGCCGATCGACAATAACCCAGATCATATCATTCCCACGAACAGTTCGCGGGAGTCTCACTATGAAGTCCATGGTGATATCATACCATTTCCACTCTGGAATCTCTAATGGCTGAAGTTTGCCATGCGGCTTCTGATGCTCACTCTTAACTCTCAGACACGTCATACACGACTTCACATACTTCCCCACATCCCTCTTCATCCCTGGCCACCAATAATGAACTCGCAGATCTCTGTACATCTTCGTACTGCCCGGATGGATCGACAATCTAGACTTATGGGAATCGTCTAGAATCAGCTGTCTCAAACCACCTACTCTGGGGACCCATACTCGATCACGGAGGGTCATCAGACCTCTGTCATCTCTGCCCAATAACTCCAGCTGACCAGCTAACCGCTCCCTCTGCACATTCTCACCCTTCAGCCCCTCCTCCTGAGCTAACCGCAGACCATCAATCAAGGTCGACGTGACCTCTAATCGAGAAGCTCTAGATATAACTGTCTGCTCATAAGATCTCCTGCTCAAAGCGTCTGCCACCACATTAGCTTTCCCCGGGTGGTACTGGATGTCACAATCATAATCCTTTAGGAGCTCCATACTACGCCTCTGCCTCATATTCAGCTCCTTCTGACTGAACAGATACTGCAAACTCTTATGATCGGTAAATACGGTAAAACGCGTCCCATACAGATAATGCCGCCATATCTTCAAGGCAAAGACTATGGCGTCCAACTCTAGATCATGCACTGGCCGACTCAACTCATAGCTCCGAAGCTGTCTCGAGGCATAAGCAATCACCTTACCTCTCTACATCAATACACATCCCAACCCAGTGAAGGAAGCGTCGCAGTAAACTGCAAAATCCTCTGAACCCTCTGGCAACGCTAGAATCGGAGCCCTACATAACCGACTCTTCAGCTCTAAGAAAGCACTCTCCTGCTCCTCGGTTCACACAAACGGCACCGACTGTCGCGTCAACATCGTCAAAGGCCCCGCAATCCGCGAGAAATTCTCGATAAACCGTCGATAATATCCGGCCAAACCCAAGAAACTACGAACCTCTGACACAGATGTGGGCTGGCCCCAACTCATAATCGCCTCGATTTTTGCTGGATCCACCTTAACGCCCTCACTCGTCACCACATGCCCTAAGAACTGCACCTCTCGAAGCCAGAACTCGCACTTCGAAAACTTGGCGTATAGCCTCTCTCGCTGCAAAGTACTCAGGACCTCCCTCAGATGCTGGCTATGCTCCTCGCTACTCCTCGAGTAGATCAGAATATCATCAATGAACACAATCACAAAACGGTCGAGCATCGGCCTGCAGACCCTATTCATTAGGTCCATAAACGCTGCTGGGGCGTTAGTCAGCCCAAATGGCATGACTAAGAACTCATAATGACCATATCTGGTCCTGAATGCAGTCTTAGACACGTCCTCATCTCTAACTCGCAGCTGATGATACCCGGAACGCAGATCAATCTTCGAGAAGAAACTCGCCCCCTGCAGCTGGTCAAAGAGATCATCAATCCTCGGCAAGGGATAACAGTTTCTCACCGTTACCCTATTAAGCTCTCTATAATCTATACACATACGCATCGTCCCGTCCTTCTTCTTCACAAATAACACAGGAGCTCCCCACGGCGAAGAACTGGGGCGAAAGAACCCTCGATCTAAGAGATCCTGCAGCTGCGTCATCATCTCGCGCATCTCGGTAGGAGCTAACCGATACGGCATACGCACAATAGGAACGGCCCCGGGAACTAGGTCGATCCTAAACTCAACCTACCGGTCCGGCGGCAGACCTGACAACTCATCCGGAAACA
Source organism: Centrapalus pauciflorus (assembly GCA_020465985.1). NCBI lineage: Eukaryota > Viridiplantae > Streptophyta > Magnoliopsida > Asterales > Asteraceae > Centrapalus > Centrapalus pauciflorus. The sequence goes on along the minus strand of JAANYP010009040.1, from coordinate 215,085 downwards.
CCTCCGGGAAATCTCTAACCACCGGCACATCACTAACCTCCCTCTTCTCTTTCTTCGAATCTACCACATAAGCTAAATAGGTGGCACATCCCTTCGCCACATACCTCTGCGCCTGCGCCATCGACACAATACTCATCTCTCCCCTACGCCTCTCGCCATATATCATCGCTGACTCTGATTCAGAAACAGGAATACGAATCATCTTCTTAGAACAGAAGATATCTGCCTGACGCGATGTCAGTTAATCCATGCCAACAATGGCATCAAAACTACTAATCTCCATAGGCATCAAGTCTATGGAAAATCGATGGCCATCTACCTCTAACACACAATCTCCATAAAATACGGCTCACTAATACAGTACTACCATCAACACGCTCAACAATAACAGGCACAGATAACTCAGATGAAGGCATAGCAAAATAATCACAGAAGGAGGCAGATACATATGAACGATGAGATCCCGAATCAAATAAAATAAAGGCACGTAGTCCGTTAAGGATAAACGTACCAGACACAACATCAGGCGACTCACGCGCCTCCTCAGCAGTAGCCTGAAAAACTCTGCCGCGAGCCCTCGGTGCTCCACCTCCCCGAGGCGCTGACGATGACCCAGACGGCCCAGCTCCACTCGAACTCGACCCCGGAAACCCCGCACTCGGGTTCGGACAATCCCGAGACATATGACCCGGCTTCCCGCATCGGAAGCAAAGAGACTCCTGGGAAGTACATGCAACAGCTGTGTGACCAAACTGGCCACATCTAAAACAACGAAGATGCTCCCGGGCACACGGCCCTGCATGGCGGTGATGGCACCGCTGGCAATCTCTCTCTACCGACGCCGAACTCTCAACTCGGCTCCCAGAATCCCGAGATCCCCTCCCAACACTCCCCTGACTCTGACTCTGCCTCTGGCTCTGACCCTGACCCTGCTGCCGCTGCCCCTGCTGCCTCTGACTACCCCGACCCTGTCCCTGACTCTGACCGACCCTAACTGTCTATCATCCCGGCCCTGATCTCGCTGAGCTCCCGAACTCTGTCCCTGCTGCTCGGAATACCCGCCCTGACGGCTCTCTCTATAGAATCTCGAAGACCCGGAACTCTAGCCCTGACCCGATGGCTCGATACGCTGTCTCTGGGGAGCCGACTGCTCCCGCTGTCTCTCCACCTCCCGCTCTCGGCGGCGGGCATACTCTATCGCTGAGGCAAAAGTGGGGTCACGAAGCATCCCCACGAACTCTCGGATGTCCGGCCTCAATCCCTCAATAAACATAGTGACCTTCCGGTCCTCTGTAGCTACCTGATGCGGCGCGAACTGAGCTCTATCATTAAATACATCGATATACTCCTGGACGGACCTGGATCCCTGCTGCAAATGGATAAACTCTCGCTCTAACTCTCTCCTCATGTCCAACGGACAGTACTGCAGCTCGAACTCTGTGCGGAACGCCTCCCAAGACATCAGATAGGCCTCATCAACTCCCTGAGCACTGACCACTGAACTCCACCATCTCAATGCTCCTCCTTTCAGAAGGTAGGAAGCATAACTCACCCTGTCCGCTCGATCCACATGAGCTATACGAAATGCAGCCTCGACCTCTCTCAACCAATCTAGTGCCTTCCAGGCACCAACTCCCCCAAAGAACTCCGAAGGACGACCCGTCATGAAGTCCTTAAAGGACCCACGCGATGGCTGGCTAGAAGAAGCACCCGCCCCCGAACTCTGCTCTCCCTCGGGCGGAGGCACCGCGCCTCGACCCCTACCCATACTCTGACCCGGAAAACGTTCATCTAATATCTGACCTATTACAGAATACAAGTCAGATGTACGAAGGCTCCTCATCTCTATGGTCATCCCCCTGAGGCCCGCTGCCCTGACGGTCCATAATAACCTGCACAATAGAATAATAACACGAATTAACTCTACAAGACTCTACACGCTACTCGTTTATCACCTAATACTCTACTTCGGATTACAACCCAAGGATCTAAACTCTAGGGTTTAAGCTTAAGCATCCACTAGATACTTAATCTTCTAAACTTAGGCTCTGATACCAAGCTTGTAACACCCTCAAACTAATCCACAATGCCACATAATTACCACATCAGCAATGATATAATATAATAATCTCTACACTATTCCCAAACATACACGCGGAAACCCGATAATTTAAAACATTATTTTACATAAGAAACTGTCACGGAATTCTCTGAATATTACACAACCTATCCAAAGTATATAAACAGTCCACAAAATGCAACTACCTCTACGCGGGTAGCTAACTCCTCGATCACAGAAATGTAAACCTACTTCGGTGCAGCAGGCCTACTAACAGTCCGGTCACCTGGAATACACACAACAACACACACAGGTCAGCTAAAGCTGGTGAGAATGCAAGGGTTAGTGTACGATTATAAAGCTCAATAATAAATAACTCAACAATAAAACGTTCAGCGTTCTCTACTGAACAAGTATATGAGATCCCACAAGATAGCTCAATAAGTACTCAACTCGCGTGGATAGGTCCACGTACCAAAATCCCTAGACCGCACAAAGCAGTCGTCAGGAACTCAAAAAGGGAACTGGGAGCGACCCAGCCGTACGGTTTAGTATCTCAACAGCTCAAGTGTCCCAAATCTCATATTTAAAACACAGTTCTCAATATAACACAATAATACGTGCATGATAATATCTCAATAAAAACTCGTAAGAAAACTCATGATATCTCATAAAAATCTCAGTAAAAGATCATGCAAGTATCAGTAAGTAATCGTACAAGTATCTCAAGAAAAACATGCAAACTCACCTGCTCAGCTAGATAAACTAAGTCTCGGTTCCCTGCCCTTTCCCTACCCTGTCAACACGAGACCCTGAAAACATAATAACACAATCTCAATATCACAACTCAACCCAACAACTCTATACACGATTCTCGACAACTCACAGGACCCCAAAGACTCGAACACAAGACTTACAGAACCCGAAAACCCGACCCAAAACCCTAGCCGCATCGCGGCCGCACTCAACCAATCGCGGCCGCACTGACCCTATCGCGGTCGCGGCCGCGCTGGCCTCCAACCCGGCTGCCCTCACATCGCGGTCCGAGCTCGGACGCCAACCGCTTGCGATCATCTCAAGAACATCGCGGCCCGCGATCAAGGGATCGCGGTCGTGCTCACGGACGAACAGTAGCAGTTTATGCTCTGTTTTTCACAGCCAGGGGATTCAATCCCCAAACTCGATTCTGCTCAATTTTAACCACGATTATATACTCAAATTTACCCAGAATCATGATTAAACTCAATTCAACTCTTTTTCAATAATCAACAACAGTAAATTCGCGAATTTAAGCTCAAAACTTACTTCTAACTCAAGTAAGATGATGATGACGAATTCGAAGGCTTCAATCGCGAATCTGGAGCTTCAATATTTGTTTGAGGTTGCTGGACTTGATGATACACACAACACACACCTTAATCACTGATTTGAGAAATGAAGATAACGAAACACATATAATAAGCTCAACGTATATATATATATATACGTTTTGAGTTAAACTCGGTCCGATACCCAAAAATCCGATCCCAATACCCAAAATACAAATTTTATATCCCCGGGTCCCAAATTAAATAATTAATCCAATGAAATAATTCCACGTACCTATCTCAAAATCGGGATGTTACACGTAATTTTCTGAATATATCGGCTCAGTTACGGTTCACATATTTGGCTTCGAAAGGTTAACCAAAAAACTGTTTTTTTTTGGGTTTATTTTGTTATAATAATAGACATGATTCATAGTCCAATAAAAACTTTAATCTACAAACCTAAAAGGAGCCCAAATAATGAGAGGACAACCCAAATGAGGTGATCGTGTTCTTGATTCATTTCGTACTTCTTTAACTCTAAGAATGATGGAAGCTCTTATTTATACTCAAGATTGATTACAAGCTTTACAATGACCTCTAATAATAGAGGAATGTTTTCTTCAATTGGAATAATCGGAGGAAGCTAAATTTTTGTTTTTGTTTTATTTTAAATAAACTATCATGTGTTATTATAAATTTATAATATTATGTATACTAAGTTAGTTACGACTAAAATTTGTAGCTATGAAGGATTTGAAATTGGAGCAACCAATAATTAGATCAATAAATCTTTCACGATAACGAAGACATTTGCAGTAGAAGACGTCAAGACTTGAGACCATCATGTTATTTGTCGTTTACTTTTGTTTATTTCATTTGATGATGTTCGCAAGATGTTTAAATTCCACTTTCTTGTGATGACACATTTGGATTGATAAACTCTTAGTCTATTATGATGTTGAAACTTTTAGTATCGTATTGTATTGTCAATACGTCGAATTGTTGGAAGTTAATTATAAACATTGTTAAAAATTTTGATATTGTAATGGTTAATTGAAAACCAAACCGAAAAAGTAGGTTAACTGGGAATTTAGATTTAGGTTCATGATTTTGCCGAACAGATTGTCTAGGTTAAACGTTCGAAACCCAAATTCGATCCGGTTAATCGTTCGCGAACAACCCTAATGGTAGGTAGGATGGGTTAGATAGGTACGATGACGTATGATACAATGAGTGTGTGTAGTTAGGCAGGGTTCAAATATTTGGTATATGTGGTTAGGTGGAGTGGGGGTAGACGTTGGTAGGATATGGTTAACTGGTGTAGGGGTAGGTATGGGTCAGGTTGAGGGTGAAAATAATATTATATTTTGGTTAGAAATTTAAAATGAATAAATATGAGATTATGAAATAATAGGTGGAATGAATGGATTTTAAAAAGCTTAAAAAAAGAATTGTGAAATACTAAAAGAAAATGAAATTTTTTGTTTATTTTCATCAAACATGATAATAGAAGAAATGAAAACCCTACCAGTTTATATGAAATATTGCAAATTAAAGTTTTCTTTAAACCATAAATAAATGATTTATATAACTAAAAACTATTTGTTAAAAAAAGTTATTATGAAAAAACCAATATGTTTTCACGTTTTTGTCTCTTTGTGTTTTTTTTCATAAAATTATCAAGTTAACCTTTTTTTTGGGTTTAGTGAAAATTGGACATTCGAACCTGATTTTTCAGTTTTTAAAAATCCAGTTTACTAATTATCAACAGGATTCTAATCTACAAATTTTACCAAACAAAAAAAAATTACTTGAAAACTTATGAAAAAAATGACATGAAAGGATGAAAGTCGAAAACATTAAAAACATGAAAGAATGTTAATTTTTTTTCATAAAAAAACCTTGTAAAATTTTTAAAAAAATAAAAGAATTAGCTAAAAATTATACCAGAAGGGGCGAGGAGGTTAATATCGCATATTCGAATCAAGGAAAAAAGGGTCAATGTCAAACGCCACATTTGAAAACCACCGAGATAAAAAAAAAGCCCTCTTTCGATACACAAAAACGCCGATCGCTGCGGAGGGAAGCCACCACCCGCCACCGCCTTCTGTTAACATTGGGATTCGAACTCATTTCATCACCATTTCTATCTCCCCATATCAATCAGTAAGAACCGTCTTTCTCTTTCTAGTTTTTATGTCTATACATCTCGATATCTCCATGTATCTACGCATATCAAATTAGGTGTGGGTTTTGCTTTCAAGTAAACTGCAATTCACACATGGGGCGGAAGAAGCGAAACGTCGCTATTCGCTCCAAGGTGGTGTCACCTGCTGCTAACCCTTCTCCACCGCAGCTCTCCGACGGTAACGACCTCGGAGGTGATGGTGTTGTCAGCTCACTCGCTACGGAACAAAATTTTGGTTTGAATTCGTCGGCTGTACAGGAGGTACAACCAAACCTAGATAGCGAAGCTTCGTCAGCTATTGAATTGGATGGTTACTCTGCTGTGAAAGTTGAGTGCGAGAAAGCTCTAAATGCGCTTCGACGTGGGAACCATACGAAAGCCCTGAGGGTGATGAAGGATTTGTGTGCTAAACATGAGAACAAGACTTACTTGGCGCTGATTCATCGAGTGCAGGGAACTGTGTGTGTTAAAGTTGCTTCCATTATTGATGATCCCAATGCAAAACAGCGGCATTTGAAGAACGCGATCGAGTCTTCTAAGAAGGCGACAATGTTATCGCCAAATTCTGTTGAGTTTGCACATTTTTATGCAAATTTGCTGTATGAAACGGCTACTGATGGAAAGGATTATGAGGACTCTGTGCATGAGTGTGAGCGTGCACTGGCCATTAAGAGCCCAATAGATCCTGGGAAGGAGAGTTTGCTGGATGAGAGCCAGCAGAAGATTCCTGTATCGGATGCAAGGATCGGGCATGTACAGGAAGAGCTTCGTGCTTTGCTTCAGAAGTCCAATCTTGGTACCATTTCAAGCTGGATGAGGAATCTAGGTAACGGGGAGGAGAAATTTAGGATTATACCTATTAGGAGGGTTCCTGAAGACCCAATGGATGTAAGAGTGGTTCAAGCCAGAAGGCCAAATGACATCAAGAAAGCAAGTAAGACGGATGAGGAACGGAAGAAGGAGATTGAGGTTAAAGTGGCTGCAGCAAGGCTGTTGCAGCAGAAATTAGAGTCGTCCTTAAACCAAACTGACGGAGATAAGGGTTCAGAACCTTCTTCTGGACCTGGGCAGCGAACAGGTGAACGGAGAAAGAGTGGAAAAGTGAGGAAGAATGCATCTGCTGCGGAGAGAAAAGATTGTGTTCTACCTTATTGGAAGTCAATGGGTATGGATTTGAAGAAAGGCTTGTTCAAGATTAAGATACCTGATATTAAAGCCCATTTTAAGTCGCTAAAAGATGGGCTGGCATATGAAGTCATTTCTGAAGCTTTGTCCTTTGGTTCGGGCAATAATGGTTGGAGGTACTGGATGTGCTGTCGATGCAGTGAGAAATTTGCAGACCATGATCTGCACAAGAAGCACATTGTACACAAGCACATGGATAGCTTATCACCGAAATTGCAGGCAGTGTTGCCCCCAAATGTTGATAGTGAGTGGACGGAAATGCTTCTGACGTTTTCTTGGAGAGCATTGGATGTCAGTGCTGCAGTTAGAATGATCGAGTTGCAATCAAATTCTGTAGTTGCTAACTTCGTTGATAGACCATACACAAAGAACTCAGAGTTAGTTAATGACCGTTTTGATGACAGTTATTGCTCTGATGATGCATGGGATTGTTCGTATGGACAAAAGAAGTATGAGAATAGTTGCAATGGTGTAACTGAGGGTAGCAGAAAGCATGCTAAAACTCCTGACTGTATCCCAATGGAATGTGATCAAAGTGAAGGTTGCAAAGGATACTTCAATCCTGATAGCTGGCCGTCATCTGATGACATTGAGCGAACAAAGCTACTTGAAAAAATAAAAGCTTTATTTCAGCTGCTTATTGAACATAAATGCCTTGCAGCTAGTCATCTTACAAAGGTTATACAGTTTGCAGTAGAGGAGTTACATCCTCAGCTTCTCAATTGTGGTGTGGAGCAATCACCATCTTGTATATGCTTTCTTGGAGCAACAGAGCTTAGGAAAGTGCTCATATTCTTGCAAGAACTATCTCATTCCTGTGGAGTAGGTAGGTATTCTGAGAAGGGTATTGTTATGGAAGAGTCAAACAGTGCCACACAAGTGATAGAAATGGCTGAGAGAATATTCTTTGATGACAATGGTTCAAGTCTTTTGTTGGATGAGCTATCTCTGCCTTGCAAGCTCTCTGCAACCACTTGCCAAGATAATACTGGCTCTGAGAACAGTTTAGCTCATGATGACGATTCTCTGTTGTCCTGGATATTTTCTGGCCCCACAAGTCGAGAGCAGTTGACACTCTGGATGCGCAATAGAGAGGAGAAGATTCATCAAGGGATAGAAATCCTAGAAATGCTTGGTAAAGAATTTTCTCATCTGCAGAGTTTATGTGATAGAAAGGTGGACCATATAAGCTATGAGGAAGCCTTGCAGCTCGTTGAAGATCTCTGCCTCGAAGAAGGTAAGAGAAGAGAGCATTCTACGGAATTTGTTCGTCAAAGTTATGAGTCTGTTTTGAGGAAGCGACGAGAAGAACTTACTGAACATGAAAATGAGAGTACCTGTGTTAATAGTTTTGAGGTGGAGGCCTTGACAAATGTTCTAAAAGAAGCAGAATCTTTGAATGTTAACCAGTTTGGGTTTGAGGAGACATATGGTGGTGTGAATTCTCATGTATATGACTTAGAATCTGGTGAAGATGATTGGAGAGTGAATGACTATCTCCATCAGTTGGATTCTTGCATAGAAGTTGGAATCCAAAAACAGAAAGAACAGTTATCTGTCGAGGTTGGTTTGATTTTGGGGATATTATTTATACAGAAATCTTATGCTCAGTGTATGCACTTCATCTCACTTTTTCAGAAATGCAGCTTAGCAAAATTGATGCACGGATCATGCGGAATCTCTCTGGTATGCAGCAGTTGGAAGCCAAGTTAGGTCCTTTATGTGCTCATGATTTTGGACTGATAGTTGTGCCTCTTGTAAAGTCGTATTTGCGGGTTCGTTGACCACTTGCTAGCCTCTATTTAAGCTACTGTATTACCCATACTATACACTTTATAGAAAGGTCAAATATTTATTCACATTTCCATTTTCTCAGGCACACATAGAGAATTTAGCAGAGAAAGATGCCACAGAGAAGTCGGATGCTGCCAGAGAAGCTTTCTTGGCAGAACTTGCTCTAGATGCTAAGAAAGGAACCGGAGACGTCTCAAAGCATGTTAACGACAAAGTAAAAGATAAAAGAAAGAACAAGGAATACAGAAAAACAAAGGATACCAAGGTTTAAATTAGTTCTTGTAATTGATATGATTTTATTAGACTATACAATGAGAATGTGTATGTATACTGCTAATAATACTTTTACATGTGCAGGGTACAAGCACCGAGCTACATACTTTAGCCCATGAGAATGCAGAAGTGGCGTATGTGCTTCGCCACCATGCTTTGTTGTTCACAATAGGATTTCTTTTAATTATCCCTGCTCTAATCTTATGGTAATGCTTATTTTTCTTCAGTTCTTCCGCCCCACTTGTGATAGATGGAGAACCGGCAGAAAGTGTTGCTGAAGCTGGTGTTTCTTCCAGTCAACAGGAAGATGAAGCCAGGCGTAGAAAGATCGAGCTTGAAGCTGAGGAAAGGAAGCTTGAAGAGACATTGGAATATCAAAGAAGAATTGAGGATGAGGCCAAACAAAAACATCTTGCAGAGCAACATAAAATTAACTCAAGAATCACTACAATGAACATGGTTCTGGCAGAAAGTTCTGATGTCTACAAGAAGCATAACATTGATAATCATGTTGATGATGAATGCAAACCTTTGAGGCTGGTGAGCATCTTTGTGTGGATGTTAAACGTGGGCACATGCTAATTTTATCATTCTCTCATGTTAGATGATGTAGGAGGTTGGTAAATATAGCAAGTGTTATGAGAAAAAGCATCAAAATGATTACCCATTGGGTCATTGAAATTTCATTGTGGTATGAGGTGGCTGACCGACTTCATCTTTTAGGAACATGTGAAGCAAATAAATGGGCATCTGATCCCCTTAGAAGATACCTCCAGAACGTCTATAGATGGAGTTTCAGAGAGAAATGGTATTGATCATTTGATTGTGCTCTCAATAGTCAATTCATTATGCAATTAGGGAAAATGTAAATAGTAGTTCTAATTAGGCTACACACTGTTATCTCTCTTTGTATAGGCTTACCTGATGAAAGAATAGTGGAGGATGGTGCCATTCTTACCGAGCGTAGAACAGGAAGAAGAGGCAGACGGCAAAAGAGTACAACCAAGCTAATTGATGGAAGACAGCAACCTGTGTCATCTGGAAAGGAGACTACTGAATTTGGTCAAGTTACATGTAGTGATCGTCTCCCAGGTGAAAGTAGTAAGTGCCATTTGCAGCCTCACAAGCTTTAATTCCTTTGCTTATCTCAGAGCTGTTTTCTTCCAGTTTTAGCTATCAAATGTGCATTTGTGCTTACTCAACATGTATCCTTATTTGTATTATTTCTTTTAGTACATTCTTCTACAATTTTTTTTCTCATCTCTCTCTCTACCCTTCCCTCTCACACACACATATGTAGCGTGTTTTTCTAGTGTAGACGGTACAATTATATCACAGTAAATTTAATACAGAAGGTCTAATGGGGATGCCTCGGTATTAAATTTGAAAACGCAAGAAACTGCAGGAAAAAAGATCACCAGCAAATACAAATGGCATCTGTTTATGCTAATTATGTAGTAAAAGATTGTGATCCCATGGCAGTATATTTCTTGGAACCACATGATCTACATTTGACAGAATTAGCAATAATCTATACCATGGATCTGACAGCTATTGAGAGAAGTGCTCTTCCTGGGTTTGATTAATAACCAATGCTGCAAAAGTCGCTAGGCTGAAGTCGGCCAGCCGATAAGGGGACTAGGGACTAATCGGCTTAGGCGGGGAGTAGTCAGATTGGAAATTTTAGAATTATACATACAACATATTTATAATTAGTCAAATATAAATATAATTATTTATAGCATATAAAAATATATTTAATGGGATAACAATAATTGTTAAAAACTTCAAATTGACATACTTCAAGGTTTAAACGTATATCAAGTAGTTTAATAATTGTAAATTACTTTGGTTTAAAGAATCAAATAACTATAAACATGTCAATTTAAAAACATCAAACATGTTGCTGCCTTTTTTTTATTTGTGGCTGGAAGCTGGAATCACGAGCAGAGAGAGACCACCTGGAGCCGACGAAGAGAGAGAGAGAGAGACCAATGAAGAGAGAGAGAGAGCAGAGCGAAGAGAGAGAGAGATAATGGTGAAGAGAGAATATGCAGACTTGGAGCCAAAGATGACAGAAAATGAGAGCACATAACCCTAATAGTTTATATCTCTTCTGTGTTTTTAAATTTTTTTTTAAAAGTTGACCTTTGACCACCTAGCCCGACTCTGCCTAAAGGAGGCCGATTACATGCTGTTTGTAACGGTCCATGTCGGATCATCGCCTAGGCGCTGCCCTGCCGATTTTACAACATTGTTAATAACCAATCTATTCATCAACATCTGGAAGTTTATTGGTACTTCCTATTGTGGCAACCTGATTTTCTAATGAAGTCTTGAGTGATACTTTAGTACTTTACATTAGGACACATGCAGTGTCACACACCTCTTTTATGCCTCAGTGACTTGTAGATGTGCTGTTTATCGACGTGATTGGATCAACAGAAACAAATTATAATCTGGGTACATGAAAGGTGTGCTTTTTTTACATATTCAGTAAAAAAAAGTATTTCGTCAACATGTATTATTAAAAGCAACTCCTCTCAATAGCGTATTTGTTGCCTGTTCAACACATTCTCGAATGCATCCTCAACTGTTTTATGTATTCTATTGCTTCTCTCTACAAGACTACAACGTATGGAGAACACTTGTAGAGAGCAGGAGCTCCCTTCCTCCCTTGACAACATACCTTACAAGTCCTGTAACATGAGGCAACTCTAGATGCATACGCAAGTAGTCAAAATCCATCAGTATTTGCCATAAGAGAGGAGTTAATACAACTTACAGAACTTCCCTATGTGCAAACCTTTAAATATCTGGTGCTTGGTTTTGCCACATGTTTAAATCCTGCAAAATCATTTATTTTTTGTGTGTTGATGTGCCTTCCCTAGAAACTGCACTTTGGAGTTTGGACTTTGCACACTGGGTTTCTTTATTTTTGGTAGTTCAGCAGTGTTGTAAAAATCGGCCTAGACGGCCGGCTAGGCGGCGCCTAGGCGCTGATCGGAGGGTTTCCGATGCGATTTGCTTGTGATCGGGATGATTTAGTCGGAATCGGCCTAGGCGGTCCTAGGCGGGTCAAAGTCAACTTTTTTAAAAACTTTTTTTTAATAAATAAACAGAAGATAAAAGACAAAATGCAAATTAGGGTTTGTACTTTGAAATCATTGAACAATATGGTCAAGAAGATCAATGAACATCCATCTAATATTCTAATTATAATATTAATGAACTAGAATTCTATATTTGAACTTTGAAGTATGTGTATTTGAAGATCTTAACAATTATGTTGTCTTATAAACATATTTTTGGATGTTATGATTAATTATATATATATATATATATATATATATATATATATATATATATATATATATATATATATATATATATATATATATATTTGAGTATTTATATATATGATGTATGTATAATTCTAAAATTTACATATAAAAAATCTCAATCCGACTACTCCCCGCCTAGGCTGACTACTCCCTAGTCCCCAGTCGGCCGGCCGACTCCCGCCTAGCGATTTCTACAACATTGTAGTTCAGTGTTCATATTCTTAGCAAGTACTGATCTGTGAAAACTTAGTTGGTCGATCAATGAACGTTCATTAATGATTCTGACGATGAGCCTCCCCCCCAAAATAAAAAATAAAAATTCTGGTGTATATGCTTGCTATAAATCAATTAAATTTGACTCATCGTGTCATAGTTTTGAATTGTGGCTTTCCAAGTTTTTGTTTTTTTTTGTGTGTGTGTTGGGGGGGGGGGGGGGGATCCTTATGCTGGTTTGATGCACCCCAGGCATTTCAATCTTGGGTTAATAAGATATGTTGAGGCAGACACCTGGAACAATATTATAATTCATAGTTAGTTATGTAAGCGCTCTCAGCTCTCAGTATTATAAAGATTTTAAATGCACACATCTTTGGGTAGTTTCAAATAAATGTTGTATTTGCGATTGCTCATGTTTTTTCTCACTAGGTAAAGTCCAACCAAATTTTAAGAACAATACAATCTGTAATAATGTTCAAGAAGCTGTGCACCAACATGAGTGATAAATTGAAGTTGCTAATATATCAAGTTTGCTTGGCCTGTCATCAGATAACGTCATACATCTCAACATTGAACATTGGTCACAACTCACAAGTTGTCATAATGTTAGGGTCTGTCTGTTTCCTGCATTTTTTAGTTTGTCCTTCATAGTTTTCCTAAATTTTCAGTGTGTAGATGTCCTTACGGACTATTAATTTGTGGACAAAGTGAGCATGGTCTAAATGAGATTGTAATAGAACTGATGTAAATGAATGTAAGCATTTTAATTGCTGCAGCGTTTGAAGTTAATATTTAGCTTATGGATTCTACCCTTTTACTTGACAACAGATGGTTTTCCACCTGGAGATAATAAAACAAAGATATTGAGCCTGTTGCAAGTAGAAGAGGATGATGAAAAAAGATTCCAAGCTGACCTATCAAAAGCGGTCCGCCAAAGCCTAGGTATTCATTTGCTCTTCTTCAAGAGACATGGTCGTGATTTTGATGATATTCGAGCCATTTTAATTCATAGCATGGACTATCATGATATCATCTTAATAGGACTCATGTTTACAACTTTACATATGGAGAATGCTTATAAAATGACATCAGTATTTTAATCTAGTGTTTTTGGTAAATGAAGTGTTATCTACTTTTGTTTTATGCTTAGTACAGCCTTGAAAAGGTTGTGTGCTGATTTCCATGAGAAATGTTTTACATTGCATGTTGTGTGCATTGCACTTATTGTAGAACCATAGATGTGTCCAAGGGCATACTTCAATGGTCAGTTGGTATTACTGATATGTGCAAGGGTTGGGTTGCTAGTTAGATGAGAAGGTATTGCCTCTAATCTGAGAGTGGTGTAAGGAATCACTTGGTGTGAGAAGCCATGCTAACAAGGTGGGACAATGCTGTTGTTTTATTCACCATAGGAATCTTTCAGTGAGTTCTACACTGGGTGTTACTCTCTTCTACTTTTGCCATTGGTTTTAGTCCATATTGTCTCAAACTATCTGATTATCTAATTTGTGCTTCTTGGATTGTCAATAGTAGCTGCTGTTGAGAAATGGCACACGGAAAGCAAAACACCGACAAACACAGAAAAAAGAACGTAGTTATTTGGTCTAAGAATGATTTATTCCCACGGTTGCACTAGTATTTTATTGCTTTCAGATTACAGCTTACAATTATACGTGGATGCATGTTTAATTAGTTATAGGGAAAAACTGAAACAACTCCTCTGAGGCGCTTTGCCCTCAAGACTCCTGCTTTCTAGCAGCAAATATTTCCTCCAGCATCATCCCTCACAACTTTACAGCTGCTTACAAACCTGACTTGCCATACCATACACTATAAGTCTATAGCGTGATAAAAGCACACAGCCATAAAGAAAACACCAAAGATCCCGAGGGATCATTTTTGGAATCCCAAGATGTAACAAATAACCAAGTGAAAAATGCAACATGCGGACCATTAACAGTTCTTCCGAAGTTGCAATTGTTGCGAGTATCAAGAAGCTCAAGCTATCGTCATCTATCCTTCTTGAAAACTTGCAAGCTCTTGGTTATTTGTAGTTTTGTACTATGCTATCACCTATAGACTATCTCTGGCACATAAGCTCTGTAAACAGACCAAAAGCCTAAAACCACATGACCCAAATACCTTCATATATGTGGTCACATCATAGCATGGGGACATAACTGTCCTTGAAAGGTCTGTGCCGTTCGCATGTAGATCCCAACGGTGCGGTGATGCTCCCTGGTAGTTGAGATGTTGAATTGATCAATAAATAAGAGGATTGAACAAAAAGGTGGCCCTCTTGACCAACAAGTCGAGGCTACCGTTGACAATCCATATTCCACAGGCAGAGGATCTGAATAGTGGGTATCTGCTGTTCCTGAGTTGGAGAAGATGAATGATATTTGATGGGTTAGAGAATGGCAACACGTGTATTGAAGATAAGCTATGATTCACCCCTTGTTTTGCAAGAAATTTTTGGTGTGTTTGTTGTGTACTTGTATCCTGGAAGCTTGGTTTTAAAAAGCGCGCCTGAGGCGCGCCTAGGCGCAAGGCGAGGCCAGGCGAGGGTCCTGTGGCATCCTAGGTCTGATGCGAGTCGATCGCAGGAGGCGCTCAGAGGCGCGCGCATCACAGTGGCAACAGCACAGGCGCGCAGGCGACGCCTCAGTCGCATCCTGCACACGTCGATTGAGCCTTCATAATTTTATACAAACTGTTTCTTTTTTTAATCAGGCCAGGCTTTATTCTTTTTTTTCTTTCTGTCAGCCAGCTATTTATTCCTTATCCTGCCTAAAACAGGGTAAGATATGTACCTGGAGAACGTAAAATCTTCAGATCCCATAATATAAATGGTGTTCTCGACTTTTAGTTGCTAAAATATGCTATTATTGTGTTTTTATTAGTGAAATGTATCATCAAAATAAATTAGATATTTTTGCTTATAAGGTGCGCCTCGCGTACGTGATGCCATCGCTTCGCCTCGCGCCTCGCGCCTCAGGCTCTAGAACCTTTTTCGCATCGGTGCGCCTCGCGCCTTTTAAAACCAAGCCTGGAAGTATGTACTTTCTATGGATAATACTTGTTATAAAAACAAAGAAGGAAGGGACAACATTTATTTTTGAATTATGGTGTGCTTGACTTGAAAACTATATTGTCCGCTTAACTTGGTTCATGACTTTATGCATCATACTGGGTATATGGGCCGTATTCTGGTCACTTAGATATAGCCCACAAGTTATTCAATTGGCAGCTATTCTGGATGAGATGTGTAGATCTTTAAAGGTTTGCATTTTTTTCCTGTTTCGGGAAAATGATCTTCCTAGTTCTTTAACCTCTTTTACATGTACCAAATTTCGATGTTGCTTATATGGTTTTTAAAAATTTAAAGGAGAAATTCAAAATATTTTGGTGGGTGTGGAACCTAGCTTGTGGTTCTGGCAATTAACTTCTCAGGTTACATTTCCATAAACTTCATCCCTGTATCTAGAAGGAAGATAGACTCATAAGATAGTACTGCAGTTAGACTGCTACAGAATTAAAAACCTAAACTAGAGCTGAAAACAATCCAAGATGAGCTTGACATGATGTTTTTGGGCTCAGCTCAAGCTTGATTCGGTAGCTCGACAAGCCTTCTTGATGTAGGCTTGAGTTTGGCTTAAGAAAGATTCAAGTGCTCTAATAGCTCGAGAATCTCTATCAGAAATTTAGAACTATGCTTGATAAAGCAAGATCAATTTGAAAACATGACTACATGAGTAGCTTGAAAATATCTATGAGAACGGTACTAAATTTATAGCAAGCCTGATTGGAGCTCGACCCAAAAATATGACACATACCTAGGGTCGAAAACTTGTTAAGAATAAGCGTCAATATCTTATAAACATGAACTCGACCTGTTATATGTTTCGAGCTTCGAGCTTATGTTTGTATTCGATTCGAACATTGGTCCGACCTTGAATCACTCTATAAAAGATTGTGTCATTTGCATCCCTAGTCGAAACCTCATTATTTCTACCTCTTAACTCGACAAGAATACATCAACAGGACCGTTTTTGGGAAGCTTCACAGGCTGAGACTCCCTTATGTCCTGTCCTGCATATATATGTTCGGGAACCCTAGTTGGTCTAATCATCTGAGTGGAAGGGAACTCAGCATCTTGAATTTCCCACTGAAAGTCATAGGTTGAAGAGTATTTTAGGAATTTTTACTCTGTAGTCCCTGTTCTTACTTTTTTGGTATGTTTTTCGCTTACAAATTCGGTCAATGTGATCCAAAGATTGTTCGATTGAAAAAGTGATTATTATTAGTGTTTTTTCGCCGGGGGGGGGGGGGGGGGGGGATGTTTCATGGTAATAAAATCAGAGTGCAGTTAGCATTGTCTAAAAGCACTTGAGTGATTTTGTGCCATTGCCATCTTTTTTGCTTCCTACGGGTGGTGGCCACTCGCCAAACCTTTGCGATCACATATCAATCTATTTTTCTTAAATGCCTGTGGGTATCGAAAATTTTGCTAGCTCATATAGGCCATATCGGTATGGACGCATTGCTAGTGCTCCAACTTACCCATTAACTTGTATGCATTTAAACACAATTAAGTGCGTTAAGTTCTGTCGAAACATGTGAAGTTTCTGCCAACATGTGTAACACTAACATATGCCTTTAATCATGTAGCAAAATTTTACATGAATTTCCCTTTACCATTGCTTTTGCTTGAAACATCCAGATACATTTCATTCACACAAGATATATCCTTCAGTATCTGGTTTGATGATGTCTGAAGATATGCTTGTAGATGGGGAAGACTCTTATGTTACATCTGTTGAAGTCACACAACACATTGTAAATGGAATCGATGTATATGGTCCTGGCCTGAAGAATGAAGTTGGTGAATACAACTGTTTTTTAAACGTCATTATACAGGTTGTTTTTGAATATTAAGTTTTATTAAATCTTTTATTATTATCTAAAAAATATAATTTTATGCTAAATTGTCCTGTAAATTGCAGTCATTATGGCACTTGAGACGGTTCCAGGAGGAGTTTGTGAGTACGTCTACTTCAGCTCATTTTCATGTTGGGGATCCATGTGTTACATGTGCCTTGTATGACATATTTAGCGCTTTAAACACCGCTACTATGGACTCAAAAGTTCAAGCTGTTGCCCCTACTTCCCTCAGGATTGCCCTTAGCAACTTGTATCCAGACAGTAATTTTTTCCAAGAGGTATGTATTGTTCAGCCTGAATGCAGATCATGTTTGTGTATTGGCATCTCTTCTTGTTTTTTCTTTTTGGTTTGGGTCTTTTTTTTTTTTTGGGGGGGGGGGGGGGGGGAAGTTTTCTTGTTAATTGGCAGCCTTATACTAATAGGTGCTTTCTGTTTGACAGGCACAGATGAATGATGCTTCTGAAGTGTTGGCAGTAATATTTGATTGCCTACACCAGTCTTTTATATCTGCTTTTGGTGTTTCTGATACTGAACTAGTGGAAAACAATACCATGGGCTCTTGGGATTGTCCAAATCGATCTTGTACAGCACATTCTCTTTTTGGAATGGACATATTTGAACGTATGAATTGCTATAATTGTGGGTTGGAGACCAGGCGCCTCAAGTACACTTCTTTCTTTCATCAGATCAATGCCAATGCCCTTCGTACCATGAAGGTGTGTTTTTACTTGTGTGCTTAATTTGCATGGGTAATTGGGTACACACACACACTCTCTCTCACACACACATAATAATGATTTTGCTATCTTACACTTCAGGTCATGTGTCCAGAAAGCTCTTTCGACGAGCTACTAAATCTTGTCGAGATGAATCACCAGTTAACTTGTGATCCCGAGGATGGTGGCTGTGGGAAGCTTAACTACATTCATCATATTCTTTCTACTCCACCTCACATTTTCACAACAGGTGCTCATAGAAACGTTGATGAGCTATCACCCAACGCATCGCTCCTTTGGTTTTTGCCTTATGTTAATCGTTAATATAAATTTCTCGGTTTTGTAGTTCTTGGTTGGCAGAACACCTGTGAAAGTGTTGAAGACATAAAGGCAACATTGGAGGCTCTGTCTACTGAAATAGATTTAAGTGTTCTTTACCGTGGACTTGATCCGAAGAACAAGCGCCGTCTGGTTTCAGTGGTACAGCTCTTTAAATACAGTGCTCTCATATTCACTTTTATAACTAACTCTGAATATTTCAATTTCAGTTTCATTGGCATATTTTAAATGTGATACATCGTTTATTGCTATTGGTATTCGTTGAGTATGAGGGATAATATAAATACAACGTATTTTCCACCTAAAGCATGTGAGGCTTGTATAAGTAATCAGTCATTTTGTTACTAATTTGGAGATAACAATGATGATGTACACCCTGTATGGTTATTGACCTTTTTCCTTTTTGTAACCAATCACCACAAACTTCTCCAAATTATACAATCCTGTTGCTACATTCTGCCATGGCTAACATTTTTAAAACTTTCTCCTTATAAGGTATGCTATTACGGACAGCATTATCACTGCTTTGCCTACAGCCATGTTCATCAACGATGGGTGATGTATGATGACAAAACTGTGAAGGTACGTGCTTCCCATCATTTGTGCAGTATGATTTGATCATAATTTCTTTTACAGTGTTAGACTGATATTTAATTTGTAGGTAATCGGAAGATGGGAGGATGTCCTTTTGATGTGTGAAAAAGGGCATTTGCAACCTCAGGTTCTTTTTTATGAAGCAGTAATCTAGGTATACCCGAGGATGTTACATTTATGATGCACCAAGATTTAGGAATTGAACATGGGTCTGTTGTGCAATGGTGTGTTGATGAGAAGTTAGTTGCGGAAGCTGTATTATAATATTACAAGGAAATTTTGTAGGAGATGAGTGAAGATTTGAAGTTTTGACCCAAAAATGTCAGAAGGCTGAAGGAGCAGAACTCAGTAAATGTCTTGGCCATTAATATCCGCCATAGTACTAGTAACTTTTGGAGGAAAAGGAGTCCAGATTAACATTTAAATATTCCCAACCAAGTTGTTGTCCGAGAAAATGTGACTTGTGTTTTGGGTTTACGTTTGCGACTGAGAAAACATTTTTTGGTTGGAGTCCCAGAAACTGGAAAATATGGGGCATTTTAGTATTAAGAAAGAGGGTCTGGTAAGGTATAGATGATCGATCTGTCACAAGATAAGATAAGCAAAGGAAGTGACGGAAGAAGCACAGGGAGCCTCCTGTGTGGCCATTTTTGTACTAGTGGGAGTTAAGGACTCCGGGATTGAAACATGATATATTATCTTTGCTTTGTGTCGTGTACCCAGTCTCTCTGACCAAGTCATTTCTTTGATGGTGCCATGAAGTCACCTAGGATTGAGAAACGTCCCTGTTTCCGGGCATTCTCGCTTTCAAGACTTATAATTGCTTGCTCAATTACCTTTATCTGGTTACAGCAGTATGATAAAACCAAGGTTTTCTTTTAGGTTAGCACTAACAACTAGTTGCTTTAAATTGAAAGTCTTATATATCATCTGACTGACAATTGACAACATTATTGCTCGTAAACTCCCCTTACTTGTATATCCATTTCAGTTTGAACTACAAGTGGTAAGGTCAATTAACTATATTTCCTTTTCGATTTCAACTATATGTGGAATGTAACAGTATTTTTACCTTTTCTGAAAATTAGTGATCATCTAACTTTTGTTTCATGCGAAAGGCCTTAGATTTGAAATCCTACTCTTATTCCCTGAGCATTCTTTGTAGGACAATTGTAATAGAGTACTCCTTTTTTCTTTTCTTTTCTTTTTTAATAGTGATTATTTGCTTTGAAAAAAGTTCTAAAGTAACTATAAGAACAAGAGGAGTTCATGACAGTGTAGGCAAACTCCTTTTTGAATGTGAAATTGTAGATGAAGCCAACAATATGATTATTTACGATGGGACATGATTTACAAATTGGTTTGGTGCCAACACTTTTCACCGCAGCCTTTCTTTTGCCTTGTCAACTTCCCATTACTGTAAAAATGCAATCACAAAATTCTTAAGTCATTTATAAATTTTTAACTTTTTATTGGTTGTGACAGGACACTCATTTGATATCTATGTTAGAACAAAATAACCAGTTAAAAGTTTTTTGTGACATCTATATTAAATTCAGGTACAACATCTTCATCTTCAAAAAACGTTTAAACTTTTTTTTTGAACGGCTGGTGTGGTGGTTATCGCCTAGGTCCAAGTGCCGACAGATCCTAGTTCGATCCCACCACAATCTCCTAGTTAGATTAGTTAAACTGAAGGGAAGAAATCCAAAATCCGCTTTAAGTGAGGATCGAACCCGGGTAACAACCCTTCCCAAGCCTCTTACGGAAACTTGGTGGCCACCAAGGCAAGCCCTGATGGTTAGATTAAAAAACTTTTAAACTTAACCATAAGAGATGTTAGAGAGAGAGAGAGAGAGAGAGAGAGAGAGAGAGAGAGAGAATTGGATTTGGAATTTTAAGGGTGCGTTTAGTTTACGAAAATTTTCATCTCACTTTTCAATGAAATGAAAACTTGTTTAGTTAACAACAATTTCATAAATTTTCATTTTACTTTTTAAAATACCACTTTTCATATTCACTCTCTTACTTTTCTATAACCTATCCTATATTTTTTATGCTACTCTCTTTCTCTCTCTTACTTTAATAATTATCTAACCTATTTTTCTTATTTTATAATCACCCATCTTATTTTTCTTAAAACAAAAACTTCATCATCTAAACAAGTTTTCACTTTTCATAGAATTCCTTGTTTTTTTTCTAAAAACTATAACTTGAAAACTGAAATTGAAAACCAACTAGTTTTCGTGAACTAAATGCAACCTAAACTTTTTGCCTAAAAGCTTTTGCCATCTCATATAAAGCTTTTGTCACATCATATAAACATTTGGCAGAATATCCCATTCAACTTAACCATAAGAGATGTAGTGAGTTGCCTAAGTTGTAGGAGAGGACATTATTGACATTAAAACTAACAACACCAGTCACAAAATTACTGGTGAGGATGATGATGGCCTACGCACTACAACATAAGCGATGAGGAAAATGAGCCGATTTTGAAGAAATTGATGAATTGTTTCATTTAAACAAGTTTAGTGATGAGTCGGTCTTAAATGTTCGTTGTGGTTATGAAATTGGCATTGATAGCAATGTAGATGATGATGACAAACCATCAAACTGTAGCACCTCAATCCATCATGGTACTACTCGATGAACACAATAATAAATGGCTTAAGTTTCTTATTTCATAATCTTGTATATTATTGAATAAAATCTCCCATAGACTTGTAACCCACACTCTTAAGAGCCTAAGGGGACCTTTGGATCACAAAATTGATATAGAATGAACTGAAATTTGCTTACAGAGTATTTGAAAATTTGGATTATAAAAATAATGAATAAATGTGTTTAAATTTCCATCAAAATCTGTAATTGAAAGAATTTATCATTCATGAGTATTTGTAAATTAATTTAAATTCCTAACATTTTACATAACTCATATAGTCATACTCTTAGCTAGTCTTACACACAATCTCAATTCCTTCAAATTTCATTCCGACTTAAACTCCTTAAGGGCGGCGTTGGTTTGATGGAATTAAAAGAAATGAAAATGAAAAAAATTTACATTGTGTTTTTAGCCATAATATAGTAAAAAAATCGATTCCATTCTCTTTTCTAATCCACAGTGTATTCTCAATTCTCTACCCATGACATAGATAGTCAAGTAAAATCTACAAATTGAAATAAAGATTGAAAATCGATTCTTTTGTAATATAATTTCATTCTTATGATTAGACTAAAACATTACAAACCTCTCAATTTTCTTTCCTTTGTAAGAGAGCGTTTGGTTCACAGATTCTGAAGGAATTTGATGGAAATGAAGGAATAATCCATTCCCATAGAATGTTTGTCTGTCAAATTTTTTGAAATGACAATTCCCTTTCAAACAAAACATTTTATCCACTAAATAATGCATTTTCCTTGAGAGTTATCAAGAAATGAACAATTCATATCCATGACATATCTTGTCTATTCATTCAAATCTATCATATCGACCCGACTCGATGTACCCTACCTATACCTTATTCACCCTAGCCTGCCCCACCACACTCATCCTACCCTTCTACCCACCCCACCCACCTTACCCCACCTCCAATCTACTCACCCATCAAACTTAGCATATCCATTTCCGCCCTTATATACCCACCACACCATACTTATCCCTACCCTACCCAACCCAACCCCACTCCCTACTAAACCTTACTACCGATCTACTCAGTTGTTAACCTATTACATCTCTTTCTGCCCTTACATTACACACACTCACCTTGCTTAATATCATGCTACCATATCATATCACAACACTGCTTCATCCACACTACCTAATCCAACCCCACCCATACCACCCCTGCATGACACCTAGTCCACCTTAACATTTGTTTTACGAAGAGAAAAAAATTTTGTTTTATGAAGAAAAAGAATTATTTTATGAAGAAAAATAAAAAAGAACATACTTTTAAAATATTTGTATCAATAAAAAAATTTGAAAAGTTATAAATAATATATTTTTTGTCATTTGTCATAATCATACTCCAATTCATTTGACAAATTTACAAACCAAACAGATAATAACGTACAAAGTAATTAATCTTGAATTATATTCATTTTCTGCCAACCAAATAAGCTACAATATTTGGATTCAGAAAAATTTTATGTTTTCTAAAATTCAATCCATTTGACAGATTTCATTCAAAAGTAAACATTCTGGGAACCAAACGCCGCTTAAAAGTCTTTACCATAACAAATCGATATCATAGAACATAAAGCTTTGCAATTCGCAAACACCTTATTAAAACAAACTGCTTCACAATTTATAAAAAAATTAAAATCTTAAAGAATAAATTGTAAATTTCATCCATGTGGTTTATTAAATATTATGAATCAGATCTTTTAAATTAATTTATAAAAAACTAATTTCATAAAAATGTTGAGGAACAAACACAATAAAAATTAGGTTGAATGACCGAAACAAACACATTTGATAGTTGGTCTTTGGAAAATAAGAATTACTTTATAATGAATATTCTTATTTGAGTATATATATATAAGAAGATTATATATTAAATTTTTATTTATTTATTTACAGATACTAAAACCATAGTATTAATGAATGAATCTTTGGTGTAAAAGGAAAAAAATAAAAACGAGAGTGGACATGTAGGTTGTTACTTGGTATCCATTTTAAGCTTTCATCAGTTGAAAAGTGCGGAGTTAAATGACCATAATGACCTTCCCATAGGATCACCTGACACTGACACCTGTGGGTTAGTTGGGGATAAAAATAAAATAAGGTGATTGCACTAGACTTTACTTCCTCTGGGCTTATATCATATACCCACATATATCAATTAATTACCATCGTTATTACGTATATATAGATTTGGGTTCAAATGATTACCACTAGTTTTGCAGTGTACCAGAGGTACCTGACTTAATATCATTTTTTTGTAATTTTTTTTCATAATCATGTTTAAATTAATAATACAAGACTACTTATAAAAAATCACACATAAACACACATTAGAACTATGTGAAACGTGTATGTTCATGAATTGTACTGTTGTGAACGTGACATGACTTTTAAGATGACAAAAAGTGTAAATGTATATAACTTTTTACGAATAGTCTTATATTATTTGTAAATGATAGAAAGTGTAAATCTATCTATACTATTAAAAGAGTAACTAAATGCCACATGGCATGCTCTCATTGAATTTGCCACATGGCATGCTCTCATTGAATTTGCCACATGTCGCTCTCTCATTTTGCCACGTTATTTACTGATTTTGTTTTTAAATTTTAAAGCAAATCAAATCTATGTAAATCTAATATGGATTAATTTAATAACTAACTAACTAAAATTAAGCAAACTTTATTATTCATATAATTATTATATTATACATATATAAATATCAATTTCTAAAATTAACCCATGTAATACATGGGTAATAACCTAGTGTATATAGTATACACACAATGCATCAGAGATATGTCGTGTTAAAAAAATTCTTTTTTATATTTCAATTAACATTACAAAAATGATATATATATATGTCACTCACATTCATCTTCTAAATACATTAAATCATGCATCACATAAAGTTCGTTCACATTAATGCAAATTTAAGTTAATACACGTTCAAATTATTTTTATAAAAGTAAAAGTCGTGAATTTATATGAAATTTATTAATCGTATTTATAATGTTAACTAAAAGATTATTATGAAAGACGATATCTTTTGATGCATTGCATATTGACTATATATTTAAAATGGAATAGTTATAAGATAGAAGTGGACAAAGTGGTTACTATTATAAGTGCATGTGTGGTGTGGCTATATACTGCGAAACAAAAATTATATAAATCTCTTTGTATTGTATATTTGTATTGTCTCACACTAATAGTCAAAAGTAAAGTGTCTGTGTGAAAATATAAATATTATGTATGTATTAAAAAATTAAAATAATACCAACACCATGCTTAATACATATATTGGTTTTTACAAAAATAGATGATTTGTGTTTATTTACTGTTCATACCTTTTTCCACCAGGTTGGTTCAGACGTGAGATGTAGTCATTGTTTGTCTAACCGAGCTTGAAACATGTAGAATCCCGTTAAAAGTGGGCTCAGGGCGTGAGCTCCGGGAGTCACCTCCGACGGTCAAGTCAGAATATGATCGGAGATGTAATATATCACAGTAAACGTATGTGTATATGCATGTGTAACAGTATATGTTATAGGAGAATAAATAGAGAGAGAGAGAGAGAGAGAGAGAGAGAGAGAGAGAGAGAGAGAGAGAGAGAGAGATCCATATGAGGGAAAACAAGTTCCCGTCAAGTGGATGATAACCTCCTGGAACTGATGGTGGTGTAGTCCAGGTGCTGCTGATGATGAAACAAGGCGTGTTGACTGTTGAGGGAAACCTCCTGATATACAGTCCAGCCGGCATGGCAAAAAAACCCATACCCGACGGGGAACCCGTAACTCAACCCCGATTTGACCGGGGATGGGGACGGGGAATCCCCGATTTAAATTAACGGGGATGGGGCGGGGATGGGAGACACTTTAATCCTCGACCCCGAACCCGACCCCGACCCCGACCCCGATTATGTTTTATGTTTTAATATAGATTATTATATATATTTAACTTTACAATGTAAATTATTCATTACATTTTTTATAATATATTAAACATTATTGTATATGACTTTTTTATAGTTTAAAATACTATTGTTTTTTTCATTTTAGTGGTTTTATAAATCTTTTGCAAACATTTATTTGTCTTAGTTTCGTTATAAATTATAAATTATATATATAAATAACTCAAATATGTTTGAATTGATTTGTTTTAAAGTTTATTTACATAAATTTTTCTACTAAATTACTATTTATAGTTTAAACTTAATAATATTTTAGGAACTTTAAAAACCCGATTCCCCGACGGGGATCCCCGATCCCCAATTGGGACGGGGATGAGGATAGAAACTCATTCCCCGACGGGGATGGGGCCGGGGATGGGGGAGAGGATTAAGAAGCGGGGATGAGGATGGGAACTGAGATCCCCGTCCCGCCCCGCCCCATTCTGGTAGAGTGTGGGAGAAATTTAGGGTAGACCGGTAGAAAACCTAGAGCAAGTGATGCATTGTGGAAAAAATCGTCTCCTCTCATAAAAGAAAGGAGTATCTATATATTATAATAATTGAGAACAAATCCTGCCACGTGTCAACTTTCTAATACATCACTTTTTCATTTTCCCGCTCTTTTTCCAAAAATAAATATTAACATTAATTTAAGTAACATTATTATCATTTAATTGATTTAATTTAAACTTTATTGTTGAAACTTATTATTTTTGTCACCTAAACTACAATTAATATTCATTAAAAGTTTTCAAGATTATCAAGCTAAAATAATTTTTTTTTTTAAATCAATAAAATAATAAATTTCATGTTTGAATGTCCTAAAGAGTAAATAATTTAAAAAAATCGGTAAAATAAAAAATTTAGTTTTATAATAAAAAATTTTAAAAGATTAACTTAGAGTCATCATTTTTTACCATTTAATCAATAATTCAAATATTTTGAATCATATTTTAGTCGTCTTCTTTGACTTAAACATTGACTTAGAGTCATCATTTTTTAATTGACTCAATGATTTTGCATGTATGTCATCTTTTTGTTTTTGTTTTATTGTATCGTAATTTTAAAAAAAAAATTGAAGGTTTTTAAGTGATCCCAACTCTTTATTAATATTTAATTTATAACAAATATTTTGCATCAATCCATGTAATACATGGGTATTAATCTAGTTTATAAGTAAAGCAAAATGGGTTTTAGGGTTTCAAGCAAATGAGTTGGGTCAAGAAGAAGCCCAAAGATTAATAAATGAGTTATACAATCATTTACTATATGTAACAAATACTATTCCTAAACCTATTCATAGGCGGACTTACATTATAAGGAGGGGTGTCCCGTGCAACGGGTCCCCTCCCAAGTAACTTCGTTTCGTAGTGAAAAATTTTTAAAAATTTTATATATGCAACTGATGAATTTTAAGTGTGCTATAGTATTAAAAAAATTGATGTGTGCAACTTTACTAAAAATTTTTTGATACTTCAAAAAACAAGTTGATTAACTAAATAACTAAATAAGTAATTAATTCAATAAATCAACAACATCCAATAATATTTCTAAAAATTAAAACTTAATAAACCCGATACTAAATTCTAAACCCATTAACCCGATATTATTTTCCACCCAATTTCAAACTCAATAATAAATTTAATTTTAAGCCCAATTCCTTAACCCACTTTTGAAAAAAAAAACAGAAGAATTTTTTAAATGATGTTCTGATTTGTGCGGTTGAACATGAAGTGTTTTCTATGGTGATAAATGAAGCTTTTATTGATCGATTCAAAAATATAAAACGTCAAAAGATCAACTGTGAGATGTAACCCCTTAACTTAGTAACTTATAATTCTAATAAATTGTATTTTTATGTATTATCTATTATTCTATTTGTTATTTTAAGACTTTATGTTTAATTTTAAATTATAAATACCCATGGGTGTTGACCTGACCCGACCAAAATAATCATTTTAATTTTCAAACCGTGAACGCGACGAAAATTTGTGCAACGAGTCCCTTCGGTGACTGGATCCGCCACTGAACCTATTAATTAACAAGAACAACTTCGTTTGTTTAGATCATTGTATTCGTTTAGTTAAACTTAAATAAATGAATATGAACAAATTTTTATTTGTTTTATTTGATTCGTTTAAAACCCTACGAATAAGTTGCTACAATTATCGACATAGGCGGACCTATGCTTTGGGGAGGGGTAGCCCGTGCAACGGGTCCTTCCCCAATAATCTCATTTCGTAGTGTAAATTTTTTTGAAATTTAATTTGTGCAACCTGCGAAAGTTTAACTGTGCAACTTATATTACTAAAAAAAAAAAAACTAAGTGTGCAACTTGATTAAAAAATGTATACCTCAAATGAAACAAAAAAAATTAAAAGTTAATGTCTAAATAACTAAATAAATAATAATAATATAACAAATAAAACCAAATCTTTTTATCCAAATTATAACCAATAATATTTTTAGCTCAAATTATACAAAAATTCAATGATATTTGAGCCTAGAAAGTTTGTATTTATTTGGTTTAATAATTACACTTTAATTGTTAATTGTTAATCGTATGTTTTATAAAATCTATCGATAGATAAAAGTTTTAAAATTAGGTTATTGGAAAGTGATAGTAATGAATGTCAATTAAATAATTTTAACGAATCTGATAATATCACACAATCATAACCTTCAACCCAATTATAACTAACATGCACGATCTCATTTGGTATCATTCTGGTAGATCACGAATTTTAAATTATTAAGCAAACTAAAGAGAATATTAGATTATATTTTCTATTTTAAATTTTAAATATTTATTTGTTAGCCCGGTCAATTAAATAATTTTAACGAATCTGATAACATCACACAACCACAAACACAATCATAACCTTCAAACATAAACTCAATTATAATTGACATGCACGATCTCATTTAATATCATTCGGTAGACCACGAATTTTAAATTAATAAGCAAACTAAAGAGAATGTTAGATTATATTTTCTATTATATATTATAACAATTTATTTGTTAGTTCGGTCCGACCAATATACTCATTTGAATTTTCGAACCGTTTTGTGCAACGGGTCCCCTCGGTGGCTAGGTCCGCCACTGATTATCGAGAGATATTTTTTTTCTTTTCCATCTTAAGAAATAAGAACATAAGTATGTCAAAAAGAAATTTTTTGGTCTGCTTTTGTATATATTGTACCAATAATTAATGCAGTATCATCTGATCTAGTTATTGGTTAAAACTTTTTTTAAAAAACTTTCGACGTATGTTGGATTTAGTTTTGACCATTAATTAGTAGAAGTTAAAATCCATCATTTGTATGGTTTGAAGGATTTTTCAAATCCCATTGATTTTGGAAGACTTTAGAATGTAATTAAATTTCAAATCCAACAAAATCTTGAAAAATCCATTTTTTTTTAATTCAGTGAGTTGGTGACTCAACTTTGACTCATTAATTAATACAGTATTACACATATATAGATACTACGTATGCATGGAGATATAATTAATTCATCGTACGTACATTACATATTTATTTATATATAATATATATGCATGCATATTGTCCCAAACGTGTCAAGAGCTTGGCTCGATCTCACCTCTAACACCATTTTTGCAACCCATTTCACTCGAAACAAAATGACCTTCAAGGGTGCGAAGACCACCACCACCCAAGCCTGTGCCGCCTGCAAACACCAACGCAAGCGGTGCACCCCTGAGTGCGCCCTCGCACCACACTTCCGCCCTGAACAACCCACAATCTTCAAAAATGCACACAAGCTCTTCGGCGTAAGGAACATCTTGAGAATACTCCAACAAATCAACCCGCATCACAAAACCGACGCCATGCGGTCCATAATCTATGAGGCTAACATGCGAGACTTGTTTCCTGTTCATGGCTGCCTCACTGTAATTTATGACCTTCGGTGCCAGATAAGGCAAGCCGAGGAAGAGCTTCGTAGCATACTCTATCGGCTTGCCTTTTTAAAACAACACCATGAAAGACAACAGATGACAATTTTGTCACCTGTTGCCTGTCGGGATTCAATTCCATTCGGGATGGCTGTAATACAACATGATAACACATCCCTGATGATGTTTCTTCGACACAATGTGACTACATCATTTCCAATTTCATCCTTTGACAATAATGACACGCGTATTAATGCTCTTTGGCTTCAAGAAACAAATAACAAGAGTAACGGCAACAACCATAAGCCTTTGATGTTGCAACCTTCGGTTATCGAAGAAGAAGCCATACATGAAAACGACGAAAATTTTCCATTCTTCGATACTATGGAAGATAGTCCATCATATATAGACTAGAATATATAGGAGTAACATTCGATCAATGTACTCCATGTTATAATAATCATCAAACCGTACGCTAAAAAGTCTACTTATGCCGGAGCTATATATATATTGTCGTTGTTTATGTTCCGGTTAGGTTAATTTATGGTTTATCATTTGTAATTTGTATCTCTGGCTTCTAGTTAGCTTTGGTTTATATATATTATTATCATATATTTATTTCTTCTTTGCTTTAAGAAAAGGGTTAAAGTACTCTCTGCAAGAAGAAATTTATTTTATGCAACTAAAAACAATTGGCCCGACCACTTTTATTAGGAAGTCTGTGAAGGAGTAATGAAAAATACGTACTCTCGATGGGATTTGCTTTTACTTCCTCCGTCAGCTGTGGATTTAGAAAAAATTTTCATCAGTGTCATTTTGGTAAAATATGAAAACAATAGGTGTCAATTAAGTATATTATGTAAATTTTACCAAAATTATCTAATATATTGCTTAAAATTTATTGGTGTCATGTGACACTGGTGTTAGTATATTAGATCCGTCCATGCCTTCATGTTGACAGTGAAATCAGTCGGTTTAAATACCATAAAATTGCAAAAAAGAAACGATATTAGTAAATAGAATGTTATGTGTCTCATTTTGTCATATGTGATCGATCCAACAAGAGGTAGATTTGACTATAAGGTTAGGTGAAGGGTAAATTTATTATGTTGTTATAACAAGGAGAGCTCAAATAACGTTATCATAATGGGTAGTATATATTTTCGATGTTTATTATGAAAAAAAATCCAATATGTTTTCACGTTTTTTGTGTTTTCGTCCCTCCATATTATTTTTTTTCCATAAAAAACCTCAAGTTATTTTATTCTTTTTGGTTTATAGTAAAATTTTGACATTAGAAACCGGTTTTTCAGTTTTTAAAAAAACCCGGTTCACAAATTATAACCGATATCTAATGTCAAAATTTCGCTAAATCAAAAAGGAAAAAAATAATTTAAGGTTTTTTTATGGAAAAACATAACATGGATGGACGAAAACGTAAAAAACCTAAAAAAAATGTTGGTTTTTTTCGTAATAAACTCATTTTTTAAAAGGCAAAAACAGTTGAACACATTTAAATATTCATGTTGTGGTGGGTTATCATTTATGGTCCAATTTGAATGGAACGGGCTCAAACCCAAAACGGGAACCTTTATGATATGGGTCCACGGATTAGGTTTGTTGCTCAACCCATCTAATCGGATTCACACAATTGATGTATATTTGTCAGGAGGTGGAGATGGCCGTCGACCGGAGGCTTAAAGCGGAGGAGTACTGTCCTCCGTCTATGGCGAAGCTGAATAGATGCCTGAGTTATATTATATCAGTATGGAATCAACCAACTGGCTAGGTAATTAACAACTATGAAGTATGAACTATTCATTCTCACATTGCTTATTGGAATTGCTCTAGAAAATGTAAAGACTGTAGTCCGTAGACTTGGTCGGTCTGAAGTCATGGTGAAAATGAATTACATCTTTGATCTATAAGGGTGAAGAAACGTGGCTCTGTTGGCAAATTACCGGCAAAATCTCGAAATTGCACACAACTCCACACATAGGGTTTGTCTGTCACTGTGCGAGTGTTTCAAGAAGGTTATTTAATTTGTCATCCTCTGTTTGTTAGTGTCAATCAAGTGTAAGCACTGGAATTTAGGCGAGATAATACTTGAGATTGCTGCTTTTACACAACTTAAAAATTGTGCTTGTGAATCGTGGACTTGAGACTGATGAACACCTCGAGAATAGGTCAAAAGAGTGACTCGGTGCATTAAGGCTTACGGGGTTTTGGATTTGGACTTTGGAAGTGATTATTGGAACAGAAACAAAAACTGAATCTCAGCACCTCCTTTGGAGAATCAGTATTAAATTTTAGTTTGATCCATCAAAAGTCACAACAATCAGGTTTTAGGGCAGCTCATTGCTTTTTTCTTGAAGTCTGATTATTTTGATCCTTAAAAATCAGAAAATAAAATTCATAATAAAAATTTAACCAACGCGATCCTTATCGATTTAGATTACATCCGAAAACTCCCTTAGATGGCCCTAAAAGTTTTTTTTTTTTTTTTTTTTTTTTTAATGTAGATGGACCTCCACTCATGCTCAATCCAACTCAATTAATATAATGAAATGTGCTTATTTGGTTTGGGTTGGAAAACATGTGTGGCGAGATGTGTATGCTGTTATCATGAAAGTTAAACATCCAGAATGTCATAATGTTTGCTTGTACAAGAAAGCCAAAATATTTTCAACTTGCATTGACTAATCTTAATGGACAAAGAGGACGTCGTGATGACACATAGGGTTAGCAACATAAAAATATATGCAAGTAGAAGCATGCATGAATTCTGGAGGGAGGGGGTTAGTAAATAGCTTTTATTTGTCTTTGATATGGATCATTTCAGTTTTTCATACTAAAGGTTTACCCTACCCGACCCATGTGTGTATGTGTGTCCCCGTGTGTGTGTGTATTTATATATACACACATGCATATATACATGCACACACACATATACATACATACATACACACACACATATATATGTATGTATATGAGTATATCATGAAGTTTACTTTGTTGATATTGTACAAATTTAGGCTGGACAAGGTTTTCCAAATATCTGAAGTAGTGATCCAATTAACAGTGATCAAACCCAAATTTTGGTTTGAAACTTGGTTTTGTGTTCTGATACCAAAAGGATTCTCAAGGACTACTGGGGTGTTTCATCGTCCAAATATCATGGTTGGAATCATTGAGATCCTCTTCATTTGCATTCTCTTGCTGCTGCTTCTTCGTTCTTCACCATCTCCAATTTGCAGCAACTCAAGTCCGATTCTAGTATTCCATTTATATCTGTTTGTGTTCGTTAGAGCTGTCTCAACCATTGTTTAATTTGTGTTCTGGTTTTGGTGGACACAGGCCAATTGAAGCCTTGTTCTGATAACAGGACCAGCTGTTGTGACTCAAATTTCCCTCAACCTCCTACTGGTGTATGTCTGGAGAAACTTGGAAATGGTTCCTATGTCGATATGGTTCCACACCCAGATGGCTCAAACCGAGTTTTTGTGTGTAATCAAAAAGGTAAGATATGGTTAGCTATGGTTCCTGAGGTGGGTTCCTCACAGAGCTTGAAGATAGATGAATCAGACCCTTTTCTTGATTTGAGTGACCAAGTGCAATTTGCAACCGAAATGGGACTTATGAGCATAGCGTTCCATCCAAATTTTACTAGTAATGGCAGACTTTTTGTTGCTTATAACTGTGATAAGTTTCAGCAGCCTGGATGCGAAGGCAGATGTTCATGTAACACCGATGTAGGTTGTGATCCTTCCAAGCTTGAACCTCTTCAAGATACGTATCCTTGCCAGATTCACATTGCAATCTCCGAGTTCACTGTTAACAGCACCACCACTTCTACAAAACTTTCATGGGTAATAAAGGCTAAAGATTTGTGATTTCATAAATACCAGTACACTTTGATTTATACCTATTATTTTATTTGTTGGGTTTATTTTAAATACAAGTGTGATATATTGAATGAGTCTCATGAAAAAAATGGAGGAAACAATATTGATTGGTCAATTATATTGAAAATTAGGAGTGAATTTAATATGGTGGAATCTCATGCAAAAGATTAAGAAATGAGATGGTCTAGTCTTGTGGTAAATTGCACTGCTTACTTCAAATTTGTTTACAGTTGATATAAAAGTAGAATTTTAAATTTGAAAGTGGTAGTTTGATCTATAAATGATGAACTCAGATCATGTTTTCTTTATCATATTTCACCGAGGTGGTGTGCTAGTTGAACAGTATTTGTATGTTTGATAAAAAAATATATGGTATACGTTGACTTTTACAGTCAAACCTATAACTTGATTGGGTTCAATGTTAACATGATTTTGTTAGAAATGATCTTCCATATTAATTGGGATTGTAGCATTTGTTCTATCATGTATGTGGTCATCAAATTTTTCAAAACCTGACATCAATTTCAAAGAATCAAAATTGAAATTAGTATGGTTGACCATAAAATTGATGAACTCATATAATGTGTTATTGATCATATTGTACAGAGGGGCCGTGTTAATTCGGTTGAAGTGAGGAGGATATTCACGATGGGGCTTCCACTTGAAGCATATCATGCTGGCCAGATTCTCTTTGGCGCTGCTGACGGCTACTTGTATGTCACCATTGGAGATGCTTCGCATGATTCCGATCCGTACAATTTTGCACAAAACAAGAAATCGTTGATTGGAAAAATATTGAGGCTTGACATAGACAACATACCAAGTAAGCTCTTCGCAAGTACTTGGTGACGTTTTGATATTCTAGAACACCTTTGCATCTTCAAAGTTCAAATACTTGTTGCATCTTCTTATCTTATCAATTTTCTACTGTTTCTAAGATTGGGTTTTGAGATATTTTTTAGCCAAAATAAGATTAGTTGTGAAATCATGTACGGTCATTGCAGGGATTAGTATGATATCTATCCTCTTTTGTCATGAACATGAATTTAGGTGCAGACGAAATAAGCATGCTTGGCCTATGGGGAAACTATTCAATACCGAAAGACAATCCTTACTCCACTGATAAGGAACTTGGGCCAGAGATCTGGGCCTTGGGTTTTAGTAATCCTTGGCGCTGCAGCTTTGATTTCGAAAGGCCTTCTCGCTTCATGTGTGGAGATATTGGGAAGGTATGCTTTAGCTGTAAAACATTGACATTTTGTCGGTCTGACACTTAACTCATATAATAATATGATGAGAAATGAGGAGGTAACTAACTGTAAGTAAAAAGTACAAAGTACAAACATTGATTCGGGCTGTATTATCTACTATTGTCGGATGGGTAAAGCAAAAAAAAAAAGAAGAAGATTAAGTAAAAAGAAAAACATAAAAGGGGGGAATAGGTCACTCCAAAATATATCAAATGTGTTTAACCTCCAAAAATTTCAATTGAATATACTAATTATTTATAAAAATATGATAAATAGACAAAAAGCCGAAAAGGTGTTGTCGGGTCATCCCAATCTAGCCTGAACCGTTTTGACCCTTACTAAAACCTTACCATCTTGACCCAAACCCATGTTGACATGTTATCCAGCCATTCAATCTGCCCATTTTGCTGCCTCTAGACCCACAAAAAGGAGAATAAAAGAGTATTGTTCTTTTTTTTTTTTTTGGCGTACTTCATCTTTTGGTTGCATGTAAGCCATCATAGACGATTTTGAATAAATGCTCAAGTAGAATTATATGTCCCCGTCGCATTTACACAATTTGTCCAAAACCCTTCTCGCTTGTAAACTGTAGCGTTATCTTGGCATTATTGCAGGAATGATCTGTTTGCTACGAAAAACTAAATACAATGGTGTAAAACTCATTTACCAGAAAGGAAACATGTACAGAATGAAATCTAAGCAGTTCTAACTTTTCTAGAACTTATCAGCTTACACTTCCATGTTACATTTATAGGATCGTTATGAAGAGATAGATCTAATCAAGAAAGGTGGAAACTATGGATGGCGTGTTTACGAGGGGCCCTATCCGGTTCATCCATTGTATGCTCCTGGAGGGTACACTCAGCCAAGTTCCATAACTCCCATATTTCCTGTGGCAGGATACAACCATGACGATATTGACTCGACCAAAGGACCTGCATCTGTAATGGGTGGTTTTTTCTATCGGGCTACCGCTGATCTGTGCTTGTATGGCTGGTTAGTATACTTAGGGTTAATTACTAAAAAGACTATCATGTTATCAGTCATATCATTCGCCACTTTGACTAATGATGATTGATGAAGATGGTAACCAATTAACAAAGTTTTAAATGAAATTACAATCCTAAATTGGCAAATGATGTATGATACGTTTGTCATTTCTTGAAAGTTGGTTTTTTTTTTTCCTCTTGAACTCAATAAAAAGGGGTGTTTGGATGTGTTTTTTCAAAGTGATTACTGTGACTTGAATAACCAAGTCTATTAATTAATGGAAGTGATGGTTTTCTTGATAATCATTTTCATTCAACTTGTGACCTGCTTATTATATTCTGATTTTTTACCCTGTATAATCAGAACACCAAAACCTTTCCAAGTCACAATAATTATTTTAGATGCACATCAAAACACCCTCTTAGCCTATGACAGGGTGACAAAGAGAATATGCTCATTTGCAGGTACATATATACCGACTTGTACAGTTATGCTATATGGGCAGCCATTGAAACCATTGAAAACAGTGGTAATTTCTCTACTTTCAATATTCCTTTCAGCTGTGCTGATGACTCACCGATGCAATGTGAGTTCAAGCCGGGGGTACATAAAGTTCCTGAACTGGGATACGTTGTGTCGTTGAGTCAAGATAACAACAAAGATGTGTACTTGTTGACTAGCAGTGGTGTGTATAGAGTTACGGCTCCAAGCCGCTGTGGGTACTATTGCTCCAAAGAAAGGTATTCTAATTCAACCAGAGTCCCCACATCTAGTGCCTTTATCAAGGCTGCCGATCTGATAACACGTTTCGTCTCTTTTCTGGTTCTTGTTTTTCTTTGATTTCTTGATGGAAAACCACATTTTTCTTGTGATTCTATTTTAATTCCTTTAATGATATTTTTTACTCTTAGAAGGGATACAATCTATTGAATGGAAACGTAGATCGACCTCTAACTTGCCCAATGTTGATGTGTGTAGTCATCGTCATCTTAACGGAAAATGCAACTCGTAAAAGAAATATCCTCACAAATAGGGGCGTTGAAAACAAATAATTAGCGATTTGAGTTATTGCAGTCTCAATAAAAAAAAAAGTGTGATTTTAATTAATATACGTAATGAGGAACTCAAATCCTATAAGTTTAGTCAACCATATTAATATCTGATTCAAGGGTGTTTGGACGTGTGTTTTTCTTTTTCAAATGATTATGTGATGCTGAACAGACAAATATAATGTAACATTATACTATAAAAGATAGTTGATTGTGTTTATGTGTCAATTCACTAATTTTCAAGTGAGCAATTTATAACTTGTTTTAATCATTCTGTTTTAACTTAAATATTTTGTAACTCAAATATTTTGTAACGTTAATACATTTCGAATTAATTATAATTTTTAAGTAAAATATATAAATCATAAAACTTCACATAAAGATTTATATGTTTTCATTTAATGAAGCGCGTACGTTTGGATTGTATACCTTGACAGATACATTTTGGATTGTATATTTTGTAATTAAATTGAAACAAATTAATGTAACAAAATAACTAGAAGAAAACAAATAAACCAGTAGGTGTAAATTAAAATGTATTACAGTAATAAGTTTCAATTTCTAATCAATTATATGTTTTTTCATAAGCTTGTGAAATTTTATGTTTTTTGTTTGATCCATTCAAAATATACAAGTTTTTATCGGTTCGCATAATTTTGTATTTATTCGATCGGTTAAATTGAAAATCTAAATGGTTTGTTGATTGGTCCATTCAATAAATTTTAAATTCAGGATTATTTGTTGGCTTTTTATCACAAAATTAAAATTAGACTGATTGACTGATTGTTTATCCCATTTAGTTAAATTGAAAATCAGAACTGTTAATAATTTTTTTGCTTAAAAATATTAAACGTAATATTGATTGAAATTTTACGTTTGGTTAAATTATAAATCGAAATGGTTCGTCGTTTTTTCAATCGAAAACATTTAAACTTAGATTAATTGGTCGTTTTTTATATTCTGTTATGTTGAAAATCGAAATTATTCATCATTTTTTTGAGTGAAAATGTTTAAAAATAAATTGGTTGGTCGTTATTTCCGATCAGTTAGATAGAAAATCAAAATGGTTTGTCAATTTTTTCAGAGTGAAAACATTTAAATTGGTTGGTTGTTTTTTCATTTTTCTAAACTGAAAATCGTAATGGTTCAACGTTTTTCTAATAAAAACATTAAAAATTAGATTGCTTGGTCAGTTGGTTGTTTTTTCCATTTGGTTATATGTAAATTTGAGAGGGTTGGTCGTTCTTTTCGATCGAAAACACTTAATTAGATTTGATTGGTCTTTTTTCGGTTGGTTAATCATTTCGCTTAGAAGATCAAATGGATTGTATTTTTAAATTTTAAATGTTTTCGTTGGGAATAAACGACGAATCATTTCGGGCTTCAATTTAGCCAAACGAAAAAACAACCAACTAGTCTAATTTTTAATGTTTTTGATTGGAAAAACGATTAAGATATTCAATTTAACCAAACTAAAAAAATACCAACTAGTTTAGTTTTAAATATGTTCCCTCGAAAATAAGACGGACCACTACCGATTGGAAATAACGCCAACCGCTTTAGTTGTAATGTTTCAGTCCGATAAAACGATGAACCATTCCGATTTTTAATTTAACCAAATGGGAAAAATTTTCAATCTGACTAATTTTATATTTTTTCGATAAAAAAAACGACGGATCATTCCAAATTTAATTTTTCTGAAGGGATTAAATAACAAACCATTTGTATTTTATTTAACTGATAAAATAATATAAAAAAATTTCCCATTTATATTTTTAAATTAACAAAAAAGATAGAATTGAACAAACTTATTTAAAATATATAACTGATTAAAAGTTGAACAAAATAAAAGAAAATATAAAATTAAGCAATCCGATTATAATAAATAAAAAATGCATTACTACATACAACATAAAAGAACTAGAACTAAAAAGAATAAAAAAATAATATTTTTTTGTTTGTATTTGTTTTTTGTTTCTAAACGAGGAAAAGAGCCCGCACGTTGTGGCGGGAATAAGAATATGTTCTGATGATTAATTAATATAATCGAAATACGAAAAACAACGTATTTACATATAAATGACAATTGAAGTCAATCATGGACACAAAGATAATGACTTTGAAACAACTAATAACACATTTATCAAAAGATCGAATTCATAAAATTTAGTAGCTTAGTAATAGAATTTGGTACAAGCATTTCCTCAAACGAATGGTGTGTTATAAATATTTCAACTATTAAGATTAAGATCAAGTAGGAGACAATCCATGTTATATAGGTTCAAATCATTAAACAAATGGGTACGGAACATGATATCTAACAAAATTAAACACATCATGAAATTGGAAAACGCAATGTGTAGCATCAGTTTCTCATAGAATAAAATTTTTGTTAAAAAAGTTACCATCAACTTGTCATAATTTGATTGTAATCTAAACGAACCCGATCTTGATCCTTTAAATGCTTCTGTTCATAACCAATTAAATAAAATTAGTTGAAACTTGAAAGCACGTAGAATTGGAAAAATAAAATATGAGTTTGGTGGTTTATTCTTTGCCTTATTCATGACCTGAAGGTAGAACTGCTCGAACGCTTCATATATAGTAGCAGCAGCAAGGAAACCAAACCCTTTAACAATGGTAGTGACTTCGAACGGCAACTCACCCTCATACCTAAACAACATTTGAAAACAAAAACCTGAAAGGAAATCGAATCCTTTTACAATGGTAGTGACTTCGAATGGCAACTCACCCTCATATACCTAAACAACATCTGAAAAATAAAACCTTCAATGATGATTGAGCTACCCCTAAAACTTCCTATTTGAACCAGAAAACCTTTAACCTTTGAACCCATCGATCTAAACCTGAAACCTTCAACCATGAAACCGAAACCCTCGACATTCAAACACATCGTCTTGCTTGCAATTGGATTTCAATTTAGCACCACTGGTTGTCGAAGATGATGGTTAGGCCTCGATTTAAACTACAAACTAATGCAAGGAGGAAAGATGGCGGCAGTTGCAATGAAAAATTGAGATGGGTGCTGCTATAAGAGAGCAATGATGGCTGCATGGTGCTATTAGGAGAGTAGGGGTGTGCAAAAAAACCAAAACCCAAACCAAAACCCAAAAAAACTGAAAAACCGAAACGGAAAATCCAAACCGTTTGGTTTGGACAATGGATTTTCTCAAATCGAAAATCTTGGTTCGGTTTCGGATTTGTCATACACAAAAACCAATAAACTCCAAACCGAACCAAAAGTTATATAAATATTAAAACTTTGTTAATTCGAATGTTTTGTTACTTTATTGAGAAATTTTTTAGTGATTCATTCTTTAAATTATTGGTTTTTATTTTATTTTTGTCTTTTAATGACCATTTCATATGTTTTGTGTTGTTTTTTTAAGCCTAGATTTTATTTTTTTATTGAATTTATGCAATAATTAAATTTATTATTGTTAAACTTACTAATATACAACAGGTTTATGAATGAAGGAAAAAAATTATGAAATATAAAAGATTAAATAAAAAAAACGAAATCCAAACATAAAAACCAAAGTCCAAACCGAAAATCCGAAAACCGAAAAAAACCAAATAGTTTGGTTTCTAAAATCCAAAATCGAAAGTTTTGGTTTGGATTTTGGTTTTTAAGGAAATCCGATCTAAACCGCCTTTTGTTCACCCATAGAAGAGAGGAAGGACAAGTCTAAAAAAACTAAAGGAAAAAAAGTTGTTCAAAAATCAAAATACAAAAAAAAAAGTCAACAATGCTTGCTTAGTTGCTTATGAATAGTTCCTTGTGAATAGTCTAGGAACAATACAATTCCCTTGGGAATTGTTATATATAGTAATGATTAATAATATATTTTTATATCTATTTGTTTTTTATTTAAAATAAAGAGTTGTTAATAACTTGTAATTAAAACCGTCAAAAGTGTAAATATAAACAAGGTAAATTGGGTATTTAATTAAAATTAAGGCCACATGGAAGAACATGACATTGGAATGGTACCGAACTTTGCATCATTGACACACCGCCCCCTCCTCATGGCATCAGCATGCAAAACCATGGCATCGACATCTGGAGGCCGAACACTTTCAACCATTTCACACACACACACATATAATTATTTATATTTCATTACTCTTTATTATACATACAGATTTTTTTATTTTCTTAAATTAACACAACCAAAATATTCTCTGGATTTTTTCATTTTTATCATTTCAAATTTTAAAAAAAAAACAATGAACATATTTGAAGTGTTCAAAACATTGATCTCAACGTTGATCCGGTTAATGATTTTGAAAATAAATATTCGGACCAAGACTTTGCGTAATTCAGTTTTCATTTTATTGTTTTTTATTTTAACGAGTTATTGAAAACCCGCGCGTTGCTGCGGGGTCTGAAATATTAATTACAAAAATAAATATAAATACAAATACGTTTCAAACAACAAAACACAACTGAACCAAGATCGAATAGTAAATTGGAAAGCTGATATAGATTCAAAACACAATACAAATGATACTGTTAGTTGGTTCTTATCATTGACTTTCTAGATTTCGCAATGCTAAAATTACAAACAATGTCTTATTAAATCGGATCAGAACCATAATTAATTAAATAATTATTCATAACCATAATTTGAAATTTTGACATTGATTAGTTTTAATCGTCAATTTAAATTGTTGGTTTTACTATCAAATAAAATAAATTTATAATGGTAATGTCTCTAAAACATCGATTAAGGTTTGTCAACGTTATAATAGTAATGTTTAATGTTATACATGATCATATTTAATAAAAAAAATCTAAATATTAAATAGTTACATTTTAATCATAAAACAATTTCATTAGAATTTCGTATCGTACATTTGAATAATAAAATGTTTTTCATACAATTAAACATAACATAATAGTTTCAAAAGAAAACTTCAAACATAAGTATAATTAAAAAAAAAAAAAAATTAAGTGTGTAAGACAATGTTGTAATAATAAATGTTAATAGAGAACTAAACGAAAATTTATTAAAATAAAAGAAAAAAAAATGTTGGTGGGTTTCATTTGGTAAATGTATATATATAATGGTTTAAATTTAATGTTCTTATTTTAATTTTTAAATGTTATGTTTAATTTTAATATTATTAATTTAATATTTTTTATTTCAATATTTTTATTTTAATTGTTGATGAGATATATTGAATGTTTTTATTTTTAAGTTTAATATATTAATTTTAATGTTATATTTAATTTTAATATTCTTAATTTAATGTTATTTTTTTATTTCAATGTTTTATCTTAAGTTTAAAAATGAATGACATGCACACCTTCAAAATGATATAAAAAATGACAAAGGATGACAAACTGATGTGACGCTGACGTGACTACAGATTTGCTTGACATCGTCGCCAACGACTCTCTGTTGCCTGATGGATAATGGAACAATTTTGAAAGTAAACATTAACAGGCAATGACTGATTTTACAAAATTGAAAGTTTAAAGATCATATCCAAAATTTGATACAAATCACGTAGATTATTTTTGAAATCAACTCTCGTTTATATTAAAGTGATGCATTAAAAATGACATAACCATAAGAGCGATGGGAGTACTGGAGCCGTCAACCCGCGGCCTTGCCACCTCGGACCATCCCCGGCGGCTACACCACCCCGGTCAAGTGGCCCCGCCCTGGAAGGAGCCCCGCGCGGCTTCCCCTCCCCGCTCCACCCCGCCTGCCAGCTCCCTTCTTCCTTTGTCTTTATCATCCAACGGTCAAATGACTGTT
This sequence comes from Centrapalus pauciflorus, assembly GCA_020465985.1. Lineage (NCBI taxonomy): Eukaryota > Viridiplantae > Streptophyta > Magnoliopsida > Asterales > Asteraceae > Centrapalus > Centrapalus pauciflorus. The sequence continues at coordinate 172,578 of JAANYP010009040.1, read as the reverse complement.
TGAATATATAAAAAAAACAAAATTTTAATAATTTTTTTCCCTATAAATACCTATCTTCCTACACATTCATATTCACACACTTTCATCTACCTTCATATACTTTCATCTCTTCCACAAAAATCTCTCAATCTCTATACTTTTTATTAAACTCATGGATCGAAACACCGGCAAACAACCCGCCGCAAGTCGAAAACGCGACAAACAACCGGCTTCTCAATCAAACCCTTCTTTCCGCCCACCGCAAAATTATCCTTCGAATTTTACGGATAATTCGGCACCATACGTACCACACTTTTCACCCCCAATCCACAATATTACCAACCATCCCCACCCAATCCACAATATTACCAACCATCACCCCCCAATCCGCAATATTTCTCGCAAAATTCACCCAGTCCACAATATTTTTCCTCGCGAAAACTGAACGAGGGGTTCGAACATTTTTCTTATCGGGACCCCGCATCCAGAGACGATTCCGGCGAGGAGACGGTACCCGAAACTCAACTCGTCGATTCCGACGAGGAGACGATTCCGGTAAACACCGCGGCAACCGGGTCTACACGAAAGGGTCCAATGAAACCGAAAATGTGGACCTCCATCGAAGAAAAGGCTTTGGCGGAAGCCTGAATCGATATTTCCGAAGATCCAACTACCGGAAATAATAAAAAACGTTCAAATTTTTGGGGACGAATCCTCGAAAATTTTGATAGCCGAGTTGGTGGAACTAGCCGCACCACCCACCAACTTAATTCAAAGTGGAAAGACATGAACCGCAATTGCACAAAATTTGGCGGCATGTTTAACAACAATACGATGCAGCGACGGAGCGGGGAAAACGATTACGACGTTTTCAACAACACCCAAGAACAATACAAGACCCTCAATAAAGGTAAGCCGTTTCCACACCAATCGGCTTGGGAGGTGCTTCGACGTCATCCAAAGTAGAAGCCCGTTCCACAAATGGATGATTTTGTTGAGCCGCAAAGAAAGCGATCCAAAACTTCCGAATCTAACACGATCGGAACACCGTCTTCTGATGCGGCATTTTTAGGTGTTGACATTGACGAAGATGACGAGGGCGACGCGAATCTTCAGGAGCTTGAACGACCATGCCGCAAGGGGAAAAAAGCAGCATCAACATCAGTCGACCCAGAGATGCAATCAAAATTCGAAAGGATTTCAACATCTCACGAGAAAGATGTTGAAGATAAATTACGTTACCGAGCACTACTTGCAGATTTGAAACGATCAAAACAAGAAAAAGAATTGGAGTTGAAAGAGAAAAAATATAATGCGTACATTGCGTCACTGAGTGAACAACAACATGAACGTGACTTGGATTTTTTCGTTCGGCCACACGACCATCTACAAGGTACTGCTTTGGAAGCCGTATTGGCCCGCAAACAAAGCATTGCGGAGCGTTGGGGATGACGACTATAGTTTCGTAATTTATTAGTTATGTAATTTTTTTAGATTTTAGGTTCGTAATTTTTTTAGTTATGTAAATTTTTTTAATTTTTAATTTTAGTTTCGTAAGTTTTTATTTTTTAGTTTCGTAATTTTATTATGTAAACTTTTAAATATTTATGAAATTAATTATTTTAGATTTAATAATTGTTTTCTTAATTAAAATGTTAAAAAAATTAAGAAAGATGGAAAGGTTAAGAAACGTGAGTATTTCCTAGTTAGAAAGGTGGGAAAGGTGGAAAGAGAAAAACTGATGCGGCGCTGACGTGTACAGAAAGATGGATTTCGGGATGGTGGGTACTCCCTTAACTCTAACATATAGGTAGAAACCTATCACAGAACAAATTATTACGATCTGAACTACAGTAGTCAATGATGATTTATTTTCTCAAAAGTCAAAACAAACCACAAAGAAAATAGGCGTCTACAAGTAACAACAGTAGCGACGGCGTCGTTTTTGTGCTTAATCGCCTATCGTTTCCCGTACTCAAAGCCCTCGCCTTTGTCGAGCAGACACTGGTTTTTCCCTCACACACCTACAAAGCACAAACACCCTTTCTGCCCTAATCTTCTTCTTCCTTGCACTCTACTCCCATTTTTTTCCTTTCAAATCAAACCCTTCAACCTTTTTGACCCAGTTTCTTACACTTCTCTATTCTTCAATCTTTTCAAATTTCATTACTCTTTTTGTTGATATCCTCCAAATAACCCCACAAAACAGAGGGGAAACAAGAGAGTTCTACTTCTATGTTACCTGATGATTATTTCGGGCTCATGATTATATCTTCTTGAAAATACTCATCAGGAAGCAGATTACTTTCGAAATAATTCGTGTTGAATGCATTTAGTGATCTCTAATGTGTAGATTCCGTAGATAATCATAATATTTAGCCTTTACTCTTCAAGATCCCCCCCACCATGTCCGACGAGCAACCCTCTTCTCCGATCCATACCAACGACGAAATCAAGACCAATAACATTGATACAAACGGTAGCAATGTTGTTGTGAGGAGACAAAGGCCTTCACGTGCATGTACTGCTCGCTCGGCTGCTCGAATTTACGAGGCTGCAGTTGCCGAAGCGGCGGTTGTGGCTGCTGCACGCAAGCAGAAGCCACGCCGGCGACCTTCTCGGAGAGAACTGGAGGATGAGGAAGAAGCAGAGGAGGAGCCACCTCCTTCTCCGCCCAATCCGTACAGTAACATCATTACACCGTTGGTCGGAGAGCCAGAGCCGTCGCAGTTGCCGCGGTGGAATATTAGGTCTATGTGGGAGTTGGCCTCAATTCTTAATTTCTTGAATGTGAGTTCAAAACCCAAAAAAAATGATGAAGAAATGTTTAGTAATTTGTATTCATTGGTATTATATTGAGTTGTGAAGTAAAGTTTGTTTTTGTTTTGCAGGTTTTTAGGCCTCTTTTGAATATTAAAATTGAATTCTCCGTGGAGGAGCTTGAAACAGCTCTGATTTCACCGAATGGTACTTTGGGTGAAATACATATTCCTTTGTTGAAGGTTGGTATACAATGTGCTATGTGAATACAAGATGAAAGTTTAAATCTTGCACAATGTTGGTGTACATTCTTCATGAAATCCATTCTTTTGTATATGCATTTCTTGCGAGCTCCCAAAAAGTACGTTGCTTTTGTTAGAACCACTTGTTGCATCGAATTTCAGAAGAAAAAGGTTTTATCTTTTCACATGACTATGACATTGTAGCTTCTGACTTGTGTTTCTTGGTTTATTTGGTCTGCTTGTGTTCAATGATGCTGGTTTATTAGGGATTCTTTGATTTATAGGAGTAGATTCAGCAAATGATAAATAGATAGAATAGGTGGTATCGGATGCAGGTTTAAAGCGATCATAATCAGTTTTATTTTTTGGCAAAACCTGATTATGACTTTCTGATGATTTAGGGTATTCTCAAGCCTCTTGGAAAACCTTTTAACTTACCTATTTTCTTCCTGGTATGCTATATTTTGCTATCCAAGTGTTGTCAGAGGACATTGAAGCACTGGTCAGTTCGAACTCGAGTTTGACTTTTATGGGTGAACGCCGGACGGTTATAGCCTTATAGGCATGTTAGTTAGATGATGGCGTATACTGATGCAGCATATCATTTATGTTTATGCTAGTTTGTTGGTCAGGGGTGACATGTATTTCTTTGCTTTAGGTGGATAAGTGTGGGAAGTTGGTTATGTCTAGAATTAAACTTCATTTGAGTGAATATTGTTCATACATCTTGTTCAAAGCAATTGCTTTCTGAAGATGTTGACAGAAATGAGGGAAGGAAGAAAGAGATGGGAAGAAATGAAGAATAATGTTTCATTGGTAGGATTATTTGATAATGCAGAAGTAGTAAACCTATTTGAACTTATTGCAAGAACATGTATGCACTTGGGGCGGCTTTGGCAAGCATGATATCAAGTGAATGCACTAGATGCACATGTAGTCATAGTAGTAGGTTGACGATACCTATGTTTGATGCTAGAATACTAATACAGTTGACTGGCTTGGGTGTTTGAATGTGATGCAATTCTTATTTTGGCCCAAAAAATAAAAAATTAGAGTCAGTTCTCCATACACTAGAAAGCTTCAATATTGAGCAATCACATCGAATCCAAATGCCCCAATATCATATTGGTCAAACAAATTTTTGTTTATTGTTGTCGATTCCTATGCCATATGTCCCCTCCTCCCAAAAGATTAGTGGTTCTCATCTGGTTTAAATCTAAATGTAAATCATGAAGATAATTTCTTTCTCTTATTTGTTAATCTTAGACTATATATTATGGGCACACACACATTATGATAGGGAATTATATTAGAAGATTATTCTAGAAAGGGTATATTAGTAATAATATTAAGAGTTAGTTAGTTGGGCAAATCTATAAATAAAAAGGTGAGTGAAGTGAGAGGTGTGCAGAGACATATTTTAAGGATTTGGTTAGCTCATTGCTTTGTAGCTTTGATGGATCTCCAACCTTTCGGTTGTGAGAGAGGGGATTCCCCTGGAACAATCATCTGATTGTGATTTACTTTCTGTTTTCCAATTGATTTCTGTAATTCATCTTCATCAATCTATAGCTTCTTCCTATTTGAAATTCTCAATTTGTATCACATTAACTGTAGCATTGTGTTTCATTGCGGACGTTATCAGCATTATTTTGGTTAATGTTTTTCTGTTTAGGCAATACCTCCAGTTACTCGGATGGCGCTAGGACAAAACACGTGGATTACGGTTTTGTGCAGAAAGCTAAGAGATTGGTGGCATTGGGTACTCTTACGAATTTAGTTTACCATTTTGGTTTTATGTGGCGTCTCTAATTACCATTTTTGGTTTGAAATTTATTGCAGGTTTCAGAGGGCGAGTTACCTATTGTTGCATCTCATGGGTAAGTGATATCTGGAAATCCATATAGGATAGTTGTATTTGGCCTTTGGAATCACCCGTAGTTTACCCATTTTTTGTTTTTCAGGGCTGAAATTGATACATACAACCTGCTTGATCCAGGTGTTCGTGTGGTCATATTGAAAGCCTTATGTGATATTCGTGTTGAGGTAACATTTTCTGAAGATTGATCGACTTTTCAAACCATGGTTCTGGAGTTTGCAATGAAAATAAACAGTCATTCTTTCAAAAAAGGCCAACTAAATTCTACTTATAAGATGAGCTATTTTGCATAAATATTGCCAAACAGGATGTTTTCCTTGTTTTTTTACATTTCATTTTCATTTTCATGATATAGTCAGAAGGTCTCATTTTTTTTGGGTTGAAGACATTTTATAAGAACAGTGGTTGGTTTCAAGCAAAACAAGAAATAAAATGGTTCAAAAAGGCAATCACTAATTTCTTACTTTATAATTTACCATTCCAATTATAAATTTAGGGCGCTTCACTATAACATGCATATACGTTGACGGCGATCAGGCTTTTAGTTCTACTTAAATCTTGATAACCGTTGGTGGACTAAATATGGTTTAAACCCTGCAGCAAGATGATGTCCGGAGCTATATCGATGACTCTATAAAACACGGTGTTCCTCTCTCTGCATTTCGTAAAGAACGGACAGGTGGCGATTCTCATGGAATTTCTTACTGGTAATAGATCTTTCTGGTAATAGGTCTTTTTCAGATGGATCTTTATCATCCATTTTCTTAAGGTTTATCAACTTCTTAAATCAGCACACGCGACCTTTTAGTCGCAAATAAGCTATTGTGCTTGCAAACAAAAAAGGCACTCTGCTTTGCAAGAATTCGGAGGTTTTAGACAAATGTTCCTATCACAAGGGTTATTCAAGTATTTCCATTGCAACAGTGTCCAAGGTTGCTAAAATTTTTCACTTGATCTTCTCAAGAACATGATTACGTTGCAATGAAATTCCATTTATGATAGTTTAGGAATTTGAAAATCCATGTAAATAAACTTTTTATTGGAGGGTATTTGTTGGTGCATTTGTGTGTCTACTTATTGTCTGTTATTTGCTGTTGTGAAGGTATGAAGATGATCCAATCATTGGGCAGAGGTTATACCGTGAAATTAGAAAAGTTGAGGTGAAGAAAGGAAAGGGGAAGAATGTACAATCTGTTCCATCTTACCAGTGGGAAACGGTTTCCACTAATTTGGATGAGTTTCAAGACGTTTCTGTAAGTTCTCTGTGTGATCTTTTTACTCCTTTTTCTGCTTCTTTTTTGCTCGAAGTACCATAAATAAAACAACCTAACTCCCAAAAAAAACTCAGTATGATTCTAATGTATTCCTTGATTACTTCTAGAACTCATCAAGTTTGGCATGAATTTTTCCTTACCTTTTGAGTTTTTTTCGTCTGACTGCCAGGAGAAGCTATTTTCCAGCAAAAACAGAACTGAGGCTTCACTTGGGAAGAAACTAAAAAATGACATGCTTCCAGAGATTGAGAAGGTTCAAAAGGTGATCTACATTCTAACTTACCATATTCGACAGAGCGCTTGCTTTTTTAAGCTCGTTGTCTTACATTCTTGCGTAAGTTCTTTAACTGAATGCTGTAAAAAGGTTTATGGTTCATCTTTTTTTGGTTCTTCATTGGTGCAGAGGAAAGAGAAACTGCTAAAGAAACAACATAGACAAGCACTTCTTCTCGACGGTATGATTGTCGATGCACTTGGTCCAGGGCGATCCCTTCGTGGTAGGAAACAAGTGTCCTACACATTTGGTAAGACTAATGATGGACATGCCAAGTTTAGTTGTTTTTTTTGGTGTTTTGATTCTAATAGCTTAAGCCGTTGCATTTTCTCCCAGATGATTATGACCGATCAATCAATGAGGCAATAAAGATAACCAAGTAAGCATTCTTGACCTTCAAATCATGTCTTTTAGACTGTCACATATGCTTATAGAGTTATAGATGCAATAGCTATACTTCTGTCTAGTTATGTAAACGAGATAAGCCACAGCTTGTGGAGCCTTATGAGGATTGGGGATATCTGCTCGGCAAGCATGAATAAATTGAGCTTAAATGTGTTAAACTCACCTATCCAATTAAGCTGTAGTGCAATGTATAAATACTAAAACCATAAATAGCAAATTGGGTTGAGTAATGTGTCAAAATGGGTGCATATCTGATACATGTATGTCATAATGGGTTTGCTTGGGCTGAGCCACCAACTTTTTCTTCCCCCATTTTTGTAGTTTCATAAATAGTTAAATTATTTTGAAACAATGGTTACAAAAACTGTTATTTGTTTTATTTGAATAAAATAGCTTTGAAGGTTTGACTTGTTGAGTTGTTTCCTTTTTAGTTAATTTTTAATATTACTCATTGGACCCATTAGCTATTAAATATAATCCAATTTAGCTCATTATCATGTAAATGGTTTGTGCCCATTCTGATTATAACATGTTGGATTTATAATTAATTATTTGAAGAATAATTTGTGGTCCGTCCGAAGAGTTCACAAATTTATACAAACCGAGCCAAGGCTCAAGGCTTGAGCTAAAGACAACCCCTTAGGCTAGAGCTTATACAAGCTATATGATCTGATAGTAAGGGAGGCTGCACAAGCCGAGTCCGGCTGTTTCTGGCTTCGCAAGCGACTGACATATACTTCACAAGCCAAACAATCAAGCATAGAATCATAGAGCTTTGGTATTGGCTAGATACACCACCTTCCTATTCACTATCTTCTCAACATTTTACGATTTTGCAGAAAGAAGCAGCCATCTCCAGAACCTAGTGTGAGAAGAGAAGGTTTGAGACATGATGCATCCACAAATGGTAGATGGGGTAATTCTGCCCCCTCTCATAATGCCTCGTTCAGTCCGCCATCTCCAGACTCCCTTGACAATGATGAATGTGACGAGGATCATAAGTCAGAACAGTTGGACCGCAGGTAATCCCTGTTCTTTCAAGCTATCTTGGTTTATTGTTCTTTCCTGAAGTTGTCGTTTTACGTTTAGCAATCGTAGGAGGCAGAGGCCTCAACGCTATTCTGCACGAGAGTTTGTGGAAGCAGTTTCAGACAACGAAGCAGACATGGACAGCGACTATGATGATGATGATGATATAGTTGGTGAAGCTGTATATGATGAAGAATATTTGAAAAGACGAAAAGAGAGGAGGAAGATGTCAAGTAGTTCTGAAGGAGACGAAGAGTATCGTTGGGATGGTGATAACACAGATGACGAAGATGAAGATGAAGGAGATGAGTCTTTAAGTGCGAGCGAAGACAGTGATGACAGCCCACGAAGATTCAAGAAATTGTCAGGCCGGACCAGGCGTGAAACAAAGTTAAGATCAGTCGATCAATTCAAGGCGGGTCCTAGACGCAGTAGAAGGGCCACTCGTAACAGTATAGATTACAAGCAATATGAGTTTTCAGATTCAGAACCTGAATCAGCAAAGCCTGAAACGTCAAATAGCTCAGATAAACACACAGACACAAGTGATAAATCAGGTTTTTCAATGGGAAGCAGCGATGACACTGAAGACGATAACAATGATGATGATAATGACAATGATAACGACGATGTTAATAATGATAACGAAGATATCAACATTGACAAACCCGATATTGAAGAACACCCAAAGATTGAACAGGAAGAACAGAACGGAACTCCCATGAAGTTAGACAGTCCTGTTCAAGATGAATTTGAAAATGGTGCACAAAAAAGAAGGTTTCTTGATCTAAACGAGCTTGCACCAGGTTCTGGCTTTGAAGATGGTCTGATGAAGGATGACGATACAGACAACTTCTGAAACCATGTAGATCCGCAGGTCATTTTTAAGCAAAGCTGCAGCGCGCCACAACACTGATTGAACGATGTGAATCGAAGAGTCATTTTTCAGTGGATGTAATATTTTAGTCAGACCAGAGGCTGTCGCCTTAGATGTTGAAGACCATATTTTTTTTCCATGATCATTATAACAGTTTGTGACTTGAGGATTTTCAGTTGGTCGAGGATCTGTTGATATTATCAGCATTTGGAAGGCAAACTGTCTGTTGTATTTGGTACCAGCAGCCTCTTGAAAGGTACTAATTTCTTACATTAATGTATTATAACATTAACATAGCTTCCTAGAAATATGTCTTCTCGTTTGTGTTCGTCAAATCAAACCACTCTGCTGGTAAATCGAAAAAAGTGTTATTCTTTATGTCCGTTAGCTTACAAGAACCCACAATCAGGATGATAAATGGGACCAAACTTAAAACAGTTTTACTATGAGGGCATCCAACTATCCAAGATTTTGTTGAATCAAAATGTGTGTAGCATATTTACATAAATTTTAAAACCAGTATACACTTTGCCTGTAACCTGTTAAAGTAGCACGAAAAGCGGGATCTTTAAGTGTGTCGATATCTCCTTGTCAGTCTTTTGATCCAGTGAAGCTAGCTAGTAGCTATTGACTACAAGATATATAGCGAGCGGATGTCATCTCATGTCACAGCATTCAGGACAGCCATGAAGCTGTAATTTGTTCCACCAACACAGCATCTGTCTCGGAAATTGGTAGTGAGCTGTATGATAATCTTTAATACAGCCAAATTGACAATACTTTAAAAGGATAAGGTCTTACAATAGCAACCTACTTTTGAAAATGTATTGATATGACATGTCTACTTTTTAAATTGTCTATATGATACGTGTACTTAACTTTTCTGTATCGATATGGTCATTCTACATAATAGAGCCCGGTTTTTACATACGAAACATGGTTCTAATGGTATGAAAAACAGGGGTCTATTACAAATATGGTCATATCGGTATGAAAAATTGAAGTACAGGTACCATGTCGACATGTAAAAAAGTGGACGTACCATATTGATAAATATTCAAAAGTAGTTTACTATTGTATGGCTTTACCCCTACTTTAAACTATGAACGTCGTCAACAGCCTTTCTATGATTGAACCGCTCTACCCACATTCCCATGCGGACATCTTCCATCTTGAACAACTGTTTGCAAATCCACAGCTATATTACTTAATAGGCATATACTCATTTAACATTCATTGAGCAGATTATGCTTCTTGAACTCCAATGAGATGAACTCAGAAATATGCGATGATAAAATGTAGCCAGGACCATTTGCATATGGTGGATATTCATTCACACTCTGATTGACTGTCCTGGTATGAGTGTTCTACGCGCGATATGCATTTGAAGTCTTCTGGCCATTCCTGTACGGATATATGGACTTAGTACACCATAAACATCTACATGATTACGAGGAACATGAAAGTCGAACTAAAGTTGTACCTCGTACATTACAGCCCATTCACCGTAGCGTAAGGGTTGATGAAAGTAGATTGATGTTCCCTGCATATATGCTCGTACCATCACTTATTTTGTGTGCTTCATTAAGAACTGTATCTGACTCTTACGAATGTGTCATCATCACACTTCACGATATACTTTGCAGAAGCTGTATTAACCTGAAACAAACCATGATACCGAAAGACAAAAGTGATTACCCTTTTCCACAAAGACGCCATCTTTTACCTCCAAAAGTCACTCACCCACATATTGCAACAGTTTTCAAAACTACGATATCGCTAAAGAAATCTGCTTCTTTCTTTAGCTAGACGTTCACTTCCTTGCATTATGTCGATGCACTCTGGCATTTATTACTTACCAGTATGAGATGACTTGATAAGGAAATACAATCGTTGACAAGCAAGATGCTTCAGTTGACATTCATGAAGTTCAGAACGGTGAACTAGTGTCAGCAACAGCTTCAGAAGAGGAAGAAATCAAGTAAGAGGGTGTTTGGTTTTGCGTTATAAATGAGATTATTAGCTTATTACAATACAATAACGCAAATAATTGATTTAAAGTGTTTGGATTGCATACATTAATAAATGATTATTTGCGTTTAGCGTTACTCCTACCACACTTTTTCATAAGTTAAAAAATGTAGCTTATTTGCTTAACAAGTGATTATTTGGTCATTTTACAAGTGAAAACGCAAATCCAAACACTTTAAAAACTGATTATTTGATAATTATGACATCAAACAGCAGAAACAAGACCTAACACTACATTTCCGGCAGCACTTTTGGTTACAACTATTATCTGATTATTAGTTTCCAAAACACTACAGCACTTTTACAAACGCAAATCCAAACACCCTCTAAATCAACGAGCGCCAGCAAGAGCTTCAGAAGAGAAATCAACGAGCGCAAGCAAGAGCTTCAGAAGAGGAGTCAAGTAATTCAAAACCAGAAGTGATTCAAACACATTTAAAAAAAGATTCAGATCGATTGAAGACATATATGCCTCATGCTAAATTGCATTATCCTTAGTCGAGCCCCACACTCATGATGAAGCAAAGAAAAGCATAGAATGTAGAGAATCAAAAGACGCAAAGTTGGAAGCATTAAAGAAAAACCGAACGTGGACACTGGAAAATCTTCTAGGCGGGAAAAGGCTACTACATTGAAATGGGTATTCAAAACCAAGTTGAATGTGGATGGTACAGTTCAAAAATACATGGTAAGGTTAGTAACGAAAGGGTACGCACAAGAATATGGAATTGATTTCGAAGAAACCTTTTCTCCAGTTGTAAGGTTCGAAACAATACACTTGGTTTTATCATTTGCAGCTCAAAAAAGATGGCCGTGAAATCAACATTCCTTGGGTTGAAATGGTTCCGTCCCAAACCAGACTGTAAATCGATCGAATGCAATACTTGAGCAACATAAATTTTTTAATGCAATGTAGAAACATCAATGGTTATAAAAGTAAAAAAAAATTAAATGAATTTTTTTTTTTTTTAATTTTTTCAATGGGCTATCAAAAATATTTATAAAAAAAAAAGCAAGAGTTTAAGAATTTGTTCCTAAACCGGACCAGGACCAGGACCAAATCAGTACACTTTGGTCCAGTTCTCGGTTCATATTTTTTTTAGTTTTCGGTTTTCAGTTTGATCTAGTGAACATCCTTATTCAATAGAAGTATAGAACCATGCACTCCCCTATTTACTGAAGTAAATTCCATCATCAAACAGATGTCTTAAAATAATCCCTCCCATATTAATATTATCATGCAAAAATGGTGGAGAATGGCACAAAATGGGCTTTGGGTTTTCCCATTAATTAGTTGAATCATGTCTTTATCAAACTTGTCTGTAACTAATCAAATCACATTCAAAACTCGCTTTCACCTTTTTAATCCCAACTAATTACAATCAATAATTAATTTAACTCTGCAAATTACTTTAATAACTAATATTTAACCAATTTTAATCCCACCCAATATGAACCTATATATATTTTTAACACACTATGTACTCACTCTTTTTATCCAAATACCAACAGTTGAGCTACTAACTTTTTCATTCTCTTAAATTATTATTTAGAAAAACCATAATTACGAATCCGTTCGAGTTTTCAGTGTAATTGTCATTTTATCGTGAAAAATTTAGTTAATTAGAGCATGCTTTTCTTGCCTTTTCTTCAACTTGTCTTCCATTAAACCTTCTTTTAAGTTCATCATCTTTGAGCATTTCTATTATTAGAATACATACATACATAACTCTGAGATCGATGCAATCTTCTTTCTTTTTCGTGCGACTTTGGATCTAAACATACTATCCGGGACCATGGTGAGGCCTCCTTGTTGTGATAAGCTCGGTATAAGAAAAGGGTCATGGAACGACCAACAGGAGGATACACAGATGCTAGCGTTCGTAACCAAACAACCGACAAGTAATTGGCAAGCCGGGGCTCCAAGAAAACCAGGTGATTAGTTATTAGTTTGTCCATAAATTGATATCTTGCTAGCGTAAATCAGTCTCGGAGTTTTTATAATTTTTTTTTTTTTTTTTTTTTTGTGTTTTTGTATTCGAGGAAAAGGATTAAGACGATGTGGGAAGAGTTGTAGGTTAAGGAAAACAAACGTTACGAGGAATGATCATATTAGGCACGAAAGCTTTACGCCACAAGAAGAGGAGTTGATCATCAAGCTTCATTCCGCTATAGGCAGCAGGTACCCAAAATTTTCGTGTTTAAAAACACGAAAATTAAAAATAATGTTGTTTGGACAATTTATTTAAATTTAGAATTTGTAATGTATGAATTTATGATTTTACATACGATTTAAAATGAAATGATACTAACTATAAATTCTAATTTAAAATTGGTTTGTCATATTGTTTCGGAAATGCTAAACATAGTAACTAAGACTATAGTTAACATTCAAAAGATTCTTATATTAAAGTATCATAATATAAATCCTTTTAGGTTTCTTTATCTTTATTTACTAAACCTGTCTTACCTCTTAACGAAACTATTAAGAAGTCATTTTACCTTTGAATGAGTTCTTAATGATTCCATCAAAAACCACTAAAACAGTATAAAATTCATTAATTTTTTGTGGTGACGCAAAAAAAGGCTCAAAAGTTTCTTGATGTTGTCTAGATGGCCGATAATAGCGCAACAACTTCCAGGAAGGACGGATAACGACGTGAAGAACTATTGGAACACTAAACTAAAGAAGAAGCTATCGGCAATGGGGATCGACCCCGTCACTCACAGGCCCTTCTCTCAAATGCTAGCCGACTACGGCAACATTAGCGGACTCACTCGAGCCCAGACCCGAATGGGTTCCCTAAATAAAGATAACAACAACAACAACAACAAGAACAACACGTTCTTCATGTCGTTAAGTCAAGAAATCCAACAAGTCTCTACAGAAACATTATTCCCTCCTAGCTTCAACAACATTAACGGTACTAGTACTATCAAGATGGAGCCACCCGAAGTCATGAAAACCGATTCGCTTGATCTTCTAACCCAGCTTCAAGCCATCACACAAGGCAAGGACTCGCACGAGATCTCCCTCACGCAGTTCCACGTTTCGGTTGCGTCGTCTTCTTCTTCGTCGTCCAGCACTTGTTCCACCCTGAACGGAATGACTGCGCAACAGGCGTCGTTTAACTGGCGCGACTTTCTGATCGAGAACACACAGGACGACGAGAAACTGATAAACTTGGAAGTAATGGGAGAGATTGAGCTGGTTACTCCAACGATGAATATTACAGGTGGTGTTATAGAAGAAGAAGAAAAAGAAGGTTGTGATCATGGATCATTTATGGAGGCGATGCTGGATGGAGAAAACGAAATGCTCTTGGACTTTCCTGGGCTTTTGGGTGACCCGTCTTATTACTAAAAATGGATCGGGTTTCATTTATGGACTTTTAGAATAATATTGCATATATGTATGCATGGTTTATTCCATTAATTAAGTATAAGTATAGTATCCCTTTTACAATTTACAAAGTCTTTTTCCACTAAACATTTGCGGGTTTAATCAAATGTATCTACTTTTTCCCCAATCACATTAGGACACAAATGGTATTTAGGAAGGGGTAAAATCGTATCAAATAATATTTGACATAACTTTGATATTGGTTTGGTTTGGTTCGGTTTTAGTTATTGTTGATTACATATTTTTATGTTACTTTGGATTTAAGGAGCTTGGCTCTAAATTTAGGACCATCAATATAAATGGATTTTTTGTGTCACACAAGGAATTGTGTTTGATGTTGTAAGGATGTTAGTGGATTGATTTGGATTGGATTGAATCATTATACAACATAATTTGTGATTAAATTAAATAACTCATGGATTGTCATCTGATTTGTGATTCAACTAATATAAACAGATGAATCATCTAGATTAACCCCAATTATTTTACAAAATTTCACCTCCTACCCAAGCTGTACCGTACCCACATACCCCACACATTAACCCGCTTATCCATCCTACCTTTACCCTTCATACCCTATGTTAACCTACCATCCTACACGATAGAACACCCTTATCCTAACTTACCCATCACCCTACCCTAACCACACACTGCTGCTTATCATCCCAGGACCCATCTCATCGAACCATACCCCATACCCCTACCCACCTCTTCCTATCTTATCCATACCCCTAACAATGCATCTCACCTTGTCCTACACCTACCCCTCGTATAGTACCTTACTTTTACCCTAACTTGTGGCAGTGGAGGTGGTGGTGACAACGAGGGTCAGTTGATATAGTTTAGAATTATTTTAATGGATCGACTAAGACGGATCGTTGATCCATTTAAATTAATGGATTGATCTGTTAGTCGATCAACTTAAATGATATCTATCTATTCAATTAAAATAGTAAATAATGTTACTTGACACCTAACTAGAAGGCCAATTGCCGTAACTTAGATACGACACATGTAATAATCTACAATTTCTATGTTAATATATAATAAAATCAATTTAGAAAAAAAGTCTGTCTATTATCTTGGATTTCTGTTTTAAATTAGAGTCCACAACCTTTGTCTTTCCTTAGCTTTTTATCCAAGCTTTTCAAAAATGTTAAAACAATAGTTAAATTAATTTTGAAAAAAGGTTTGCCTATTTACCGGATTTTTCTTTTAAATTTGAGTCACGTTTATCTTTTTTTAGCTTCTTATACAAGCATTTTAAATTAATAAATTAAATTATTGTAGAAGGATTAATCTGGACTAGGGTTTCTTTACAACTCCATTTTCCTATTTGTTCTTAGTGTTTTTTTAATCTAAATGTTCATTTTTCACAAACCAAGTATTCATATTTTGTTCATTCTCATTTGATTATCGCTATATATTATGTCTTTTTATCCTAAATGAAATCTTCGGCCGTTTTAAGATATATTTTCATTTTTGGTTTGCAAAATTCATTCAAGAAGTATGTTTTGTTCTTATCCTGATCGGTTCCTCATTATTCGGCGAATTGGTTTCACATCTTCTTCAACTAAAGGCTTGTAATATACCGAATTTTAATTCTTATCCTACTTGTAGATTTACATCCCATCTAATTTAATTTTTTTTATAATTCGATCATCGAAGGTTAACGAATTTTTTTTGATATCGTGCAATTCAGATAAAAAATTAAACTTTTCAAATTGAAATACCCATATAATCCGCATGGATTTGAAAAAATGGTGAAACTTACACTATTATTAATTCATTGTAGAATTTCCCTATTGCATTGTAGGTTCTTGTTAAACTATCAACAAATTCCCAATAAATGTCAATAATGAGTTAACGATCTTACATCAAAAGAAATTATGGTCTTATTGTGTCTAAGTGGATTCAAGATAGAGCTTAAAAGAAAAAACAAACTGTAATAATTGCAAAAGATAATTTTTTTAGCAGTATAATATTGTTATTTTATTTGTTGATCCTGTCATAATTTTTTAAATTTATACAAATTTAAAAAAAATATTTATTTAACTATCCCGTGTAGTACACTGGTTATAAATAGTTGGATCATTAGCTAGATTACTGGATTGTTATTCTAACCTATTGAAACAATACAACGAATTAGGATTGAATCGTTTTGAATAAAAAATAATCCATGGTCTATGATGTTATAACTAAAAAAATATCATTATTTTCATGAAAATTGAGAAGTTTCATGACCAAAATAGTTAATATGAAAAATCTGTAAGTTTTCTTCAAGAATATGCATATTATTTCCTAATTGTTAAGTAAACTTATCATAAAATTTAAAAAAAATATTGCACACTGGAATTACATAGTTACCCACAACAATTTTCTTCTATTATACTTTCAGAAATCGTTTTAGATTGATCATTATCATAAATAAACTATCACTAAAAATATAAATTTATTGCAAAAAGGTAAAATATCTCACTAAAAAAGCATTAGTCAAATCTATTAAATGATCAAATTATATATATATATATATTGCTGACGGAGCAGAGAGAAAAAAATGTCCACGTGGCGCAATATTAATGCTAAAAATTCAGAAAAATAAGGATGATTTGGTACAATATAATTGGTAAAATTCATAAAATTAAAGTTGATAACTTGACGCAATATAATTGGTCAAAATTAAGAAAATAATGAGATTCCCCCCACTATTTTAGCTCGATGAGATTCCACATAATTATCCAGATTTTTTAACATGTTTAATGTTTCTGCAATTAAAATATGTAGATTTGCCGGAAAGAAATAAAAAATGACAATAAAATTTTAAATTTTCACTGTTGGAAATTGTTGCAATCTGATTTATCAAGTTAAATAAAAATAACAAATCAGATTTAATCCGCTAGAAAATTTTAAATTTGCACTGCTGGAAATAGATGCAATCTGATTTTTCAAGTTAAATAAAAATACGAAATCAGATTTATTCGGCTAATAGTATAACTGAAATAATAAGATATGCAGAAAAACACTGGATAATATCATAATTGAATACGCAGGAAAAAAGATTCAAACCTAAATAATAAATATTCTCAGCTGCATATTTATCAAGTTATCAATTCTTTATATAATTTGAAGCCTGATAATTATTAGATTTTTATATAACGAGTTAAATATAACCAATTATGAGATAAAACATGTTTTATTGAAGTTACGTACTAATATATGTACACACACACACAGAGTCAGTAGGCATTCAATATTGATAAAAAAACTGCATCAGCAGTGTCTACGTGAAGAAAACTATACCGTTTAAGATGAACTTCACGCATGTTAATCAACCAGATGAAGAGTCGAAGACGCTTTCAACTCCTGCAGAAAAAAATTGTCAGTATCTTCTTTAATTATTCTTTCAATATTTTAAAAATGATGTACATATATACTAGAATACACACATAGCATATATATATATATATATATATATATATATATATATATATATATAGGAGTGGGTTCAATGGAAAACCACTATGCACCTAAAAACTATGAAAACCTACGCATACCGTCCAATTTGGTGCATTTCATGAAAAACGCGGTGACATAATCGTAAATAATGTGATGCATGACGTGGGATTTTGATGCATCACGCATGAAATTTGATACATCACACGGGATTTTGATGCATCACGCGGGGACTTTGATGCATTTGTGATGGCGCAGTGTGGTTTTCACAAGTTTTCAGGTGCATTGTGGTTTTCCATTGAACCTCCCTCTCTATATATATATATAATATGGTTCGTGTGAGTATTTAAAAAATGTAGAGTACCGTGAGTACCTGTAAACACACGAGTTTTAGATGTGAACATGCTCCGGAAAAAAGCTTTTTTTTTTAATTTTTTTTCATTTTCATTTAGATACAAATAATGTAAGCTTATTTGTAAAAGAATTACACGCATTCACACTTCCTAGCCTCTTAAAGTAATGTGAACGTGAAAAAATTCATGTGAACATGCTTAGTGTGAACATAATTTCACAATAATTGAGTTCATGTGAACTTGCACGTTTCACATAGTTATAGTGTGTGTTGATGTGTGAACTTTTACAAGTAATATTGTATTATTAATTTAAACATGATTATGAAAAAATTAAAAATGGTTTTAAGCGAGGTACCTCAGATACTCCGCAAAACTAATGGTACTCACTTGAACCCATATATATATATATATATATATATATATATATATATATATATATATATATATATATATATATGTGTGTGTGTGTGTGTGTGTGTGTGTGTGTGTGTTCAAGATCTATGGAAAACCATCTTTGACTGGAAAACTGGAAAACCATATTAAATACACATGTTCATTACGGTAAAATGTTAAATTTTATGCACAACTACAATATACATATGTTCAAATGTGTATTATTATTGACTAGTTCACATAATTTACATGTTCATTAGGATAAAATGTTCCATTTCATGCAAAATAACAATATGCACATGTTCAAATGTGCAATATGCACGAACATGTGTATATTACGCATTTTTGCATGAAATTAAACATTTTGTCTTAACGAACATGTAGATGATATGAATTAGTTAATCATAATGCAATTTTGAACATATGTATATTATAATTTTACATGAAATTTAACATTTTATCATAATGAACATGTGCATTTGATATGGTTTTCCAGTCTAATATAGTTTTCCATGGATCTCGACCCTATATATATATATATATATATATATATATATATATATATATATATATATATATATATATATATATATATATATATATATATAGGGGTGGGTTCAATGGAAAACCACTATGCATGTGAAAACTATGGAAACCTACGCACACCGTCCGATTTGGTGCATTTCATGAAAAAAGCGGTGGCATGATCGTAAATAAGGTCATGCATCACGTGGGATTTTGATGCATCACGCGGGAAATTTGATGCATCACGTGGGATTTTGATGCATCACGCGGGGAATTTGATGCATTTGTGGTGGTGCAGTGCGGTTTTCACAAGTTTTCAGGTGCATGATGGTTTTCCATTGCTATATATATATATATATATATATATATATATATATATATAGGGGTGGGTTCAATGGAAAACCACTATGCACGTGAAAACTATGGAAACCTACGCATACCGTCCGATTTGGTGCATTTCATGAAAAAAGCGGTGGCATGATCGTAAATAAGGTGATGCATCACGTGAGATTTTGATGCATCACGCGGGAAATTTGATGCATCACGTGGGATTTTGATGCATCACGCGGGGAATTTGATGCATTTGTGGTGGTGCAGTGCGGTTTTCACAAGTTTTCAGGTGCATGATGGTTTTCCATTGAACCTCCATCTCTCTCTCTCTCTCTCTCTCTATATATATATATATATATATATATATATATATATATATATATATATATATATATATATATATATACGTGTGTGTGTGTGTGTGTTTGACACTTATGATGCCGTTGTTTCTTCATTTATTTCTGTATCAATTCAATGAACACACACAGAGGTTACGGGACACAACACTCCGAGATTATTTAGTGTCGGAGCCTGACATTAACATGCAAACACACAATCGCACATTGCACACACACTCACAACTCATCTTTCTGTTTTTAACTTTTTCAGTAGCAATATAAGGTAGGATAAATGACGATTGATACATAAAATTGAATAACAAACATCTTTGCTAATTAAGTTACCAAGGCCGAAGGCCATTTGACCTTCTTGCCCATTTTTACGGACAGAACTTAAGCTAAACACGGCTGGACAATATAATAATACTGCCCTTATTTTTTGTTTTGATCTTATTATCCAGCAGTAGAAATGCAATGATTAATGACAATTAATAATTGCATTTGAATCACCAAACCACATAGAAATCAATTAAAGGTTAGGCCGAAGGCTAATTGGGCTTCTTGGCCAGCCATTCTCGACAAAAACATGAACTAACATACACATATGTAATTCACGCACAAAACAAAGACTTAAACCATATGTCTTTTATCTAATATAAGTAGCAAAATCAAATGGATAAAGGGTGATTTGGACACACAAATGATCAACAAACACTCCAAGATAATTATGAATTTCAGATTGGTCTCAAGCAATGATTTAAAATGATGGAAAATACTTGAAAAAACATTTAACAAAATAGCAAGATCAACAACTTGAAAAACCTTTAAAGAAAATTAAATTGAAACTGGAAACATGATATACGAGCAGTTGAGTAATACAAGTTACATAATTTTGTTCATGTAATAAGTGTCTTTATTGTATTTGAATTGCATGTTTTTTATGTTTAAAATTAGTTTGATGTATATTCTTAATTTTAAACATAGAAAGGAGATATCATAACGACATGTTGACTTTTACCGAACAATATATAATAGTTTCAATAAAATGTAATGTGAGGACTAAAATGATAAAAATATAATATTAAGAGACCAAAATTATATAACATTAAAATGTAATGATTTTTTTTTTTTCAATATTAACCCTAATATTTACGATAGATGAAACTAAGTTTAGATATAGCAAGTACAATATTAAATATATTTGATGTTGTATTAAAACTATTACAGTCTGGAATGTAAATAAAATAAACTGACAAACAAAATATATGTCTAATTATAATGCATTTTTATTAGAATACTTAAAAAATAAAGCAATCTTAACCGTATTTATAGATTTTCCAACATAAATTATTTAGAAAAAAGTTAAATAAAAAACTTATAATCTCTTATGTCAATAAAACTGACAATAATGGAGATTATAAAATTTAAGCAAACAAACCTCAAATGTAATTGCGTGTATTAATTTTCATGATAAAGTTAAGTATTTTTTTTCTTAACAAACAGTGTATAAGAGTATGTATAGTCTTTCAAAATTCATTTTTTTTGTGTAATTGTTTAATTTAAAAAAAATTTAATTTTGAAATAAATCACCCGAGCAACGCACGGATATTCAACTAGTTTAGTGGGGTGGGACGCGTTAACTGCTATAAAAAAATATTATGATGTAAACGAGACAAGTAATAAATAAATAAATGTCTTACTATTTATAATATAAATTTTAATCCAAAAAAAGTAATAAATAAATAAATGTCTTACTATTTAATAATATTACAGTAATCATATTTTTTATTTATTATTTCGGCCATTGTATTTGAATTCTCTTAAAAACATGTTTCAGACAAATCATTCCTGATTTTAATGACTTTATTTATTGTACCTTATAATTTTAAAGACATTTTTAACAAAATAAAAAAAAAAACAAAATAATAATAATTATTTATTTAGTAATGATAAATTTTATAAATATACTTAACTAGAATAGTATAAAAAGAAGAATGATGTAAACGACAAAAATTAAAAATACAAAAAATACGTTACTAAAACATAAATTTATTCGGGTTAATGTTGAAGGATACCCGACCCATTTGAAAGGGCTGTTAGAACTTACAAGGAGGGGAATCAGCAAGGGAGGGAGAAGGTCGCAGAAAAATGGTGGCGATTTCGCTTTACAGAGGGAAGTTTCACCGGAGCCCCGACGTTCCCCATCAATGGCTGATGCCTACCCCTAAAATTTCTCTAAAGGACTTCAGGACTCTCCTCCACCGCCGTTCCAGAGCACTTTCTCGTCTCCAGGCCACTACCACCTCAAACCCTAACCCTAAGGTGAATTCAGTTGAAGATGGTAATCCCGGTGACAGAGTACCACCTGAATCTGAAGGACCTGCGATGGAAGATGTCTCCAAGGATGAGGGAACATCGAATGCTAATGGTGACAAAACAATTGATGATGGATCGGCGAAACTGAATCATACAAAGCAAGAGGTGATCGGTGAGAAAGGATCAAAGGGTGGTGATGAAGATGAGATTGTGGTGATACCTGGGGACGAAGTGGTGACAGTTGATGATGCTAAGGCTGTTGTTGAGGTGCCGGGAAATACATCCAATGGTGTGGATGACCTTCGACGGGAAGTGAATATGGATGCTCCATTGCAACATCAATCAGAGGCATACATTTCTTTTTATGATTCTGATCTATTCCGATATGATCTTTATATAATCTATATAAAATCTGAACGTAGAAAATCATCATGTTTTAGAGGGCTATGTTTACTTGCGACCTGTCCAAACTCCAAAGCATACACATGATTTGGATTATGCATTGTTATAATGACTCATGATTAGGTAGAAATGAAGGAGCCCTAGAAAATTGGGAGATTTTACTGGTATAAATTAGTGGCTGCAGTGTTTTGAATCTTTACTTAAAAATTTAAACTTGTATGTTGGAAATGTATGTGTTACAGAATCTCAATAGTCAATACTAAATATATCAATTGATAAGTAAATGTCTAGCCGAGTCTAATCTAAAGAGGAAACCATTATTATTACTTAATTTATTTGTGATATGTTGAGTCCCACTTAGCATTTCCTGAAATTATCCATACTAGGAAAGGTAATCAGGAGTTTCAGGTATGTTTCACAGTTGTGGAACTTAACCTGGTACTTATGAGCACTATATGCTTGGAATGACAAATGAAATATCCAAATAAAACTTGGTAACTCAAAAGGTTATTTGTAGATAATAATTGACTAGGAACTTATTGGGGAAATGCTAAGATTTTGTGTGATTTAGTATTATGAGAGATGTGTTTATTTCTCTCTTTTTTTTAATGGTATATTTCGACTAGGAAAGTATGAAGTTTTCTTGTAGTTGTGTAGGATTCATACATGATTGTATACTATTACATATGTTGGTTTAATTTCCCATCTTGTATTGATCGACCTCCTAGTTTCCTTGCGAATGCACGACTGCACGTTCTATTTCTCATCTTTTGCTTCCCATGCAAAGGGAGATATATTTCAGTAAATAATCATGTAGGATATCAATGAGGATGTGAAGTTGTGAACATTTAGTATTTTAGTTTTACGAGAACTTTTGCAGATTTAAGATAAATAGAAATGCCTTTATTTCCATCTCTTTCTTTCTAGTGTGGTAGTAATATATGACGATTAGGATAGCATCAGGGTTTCTAGTCATAGTAGGTACATGCTTCTAAATTTCTTTTTGTTATCGCACATGTAGATTAATTGAGTCATTCCGCATGACGTGTTGATGTAGATTAAAGTGTGTGCTTACCCGTTGGGCATCATGCATATGTGTGTAAATTTGTGTATTATAGATGGATGGAGAGTGAGCAAGAATCAATATTTCTAACTTTTGACCTAAGTTTGTATGCTTATTGAAGTTTCAGTGTCTTAATAAACAAATTTATCACTTGGATTGCTCTATCTTCTTTTATTTAATTCGTATTCTCAATAATTTAGAAGGACTTTTATTATTGTTTTTTTTTTCTTTTTGCTTACCAGATCCTTAATAACTGTACACTAAGTGATATAGAGAAAAGGAAAAAGGAGATTGAAGAGAAGTTGCGTATATTGAATGTGAGAAAGCATAATCTGGTACAAGTGCTGAAACAGGTGATTATATGTTCATTTCTTATTCGGTACGAGAGATTATTACCATTCCACATGCCTCGTCTACTTTTTTACGTGAGAAATTATTTTTGTTTTTTTCTGTACAAGTTATCATCACCAGATAATATTGTTTGGTCCGTGGTTCCCAGATTCTGAGTGCTGAAGAGGAGCTGCGGACACAAAGTAATGTGCAGGGTTCAACAGGCCGCCCAGTTATATCTCTCCGAGTGGATGTTGGAAATGACTCTGGGTCTATGAGTAGACAGGTTACACCACGACCAGCTTCTGAAGTCAACTGTAATGGTAATGTGGCAGGAGCAGACGCTGATGATGGCCCAAACCAAAATCTGCATTCTCGCAATTTGCCAATGAGCAGCGTCTCACCATCTTCAGATTCTCTTCATAGGAGGACCCCCTTTGCTTTGGTAAAACATAATTCACTGGATCAATTTACATGATGATGAGGGTGAACTTCGTATATATTGATGTTCTAATTTCTATTTATAGAAAGATGATGCTTTATTGTACGATGCCATTTTTGATTGATTAGATATTACTCAAGAAATTAAACGTGTAACTGGACACATACTTTAACCCAACAGTAATGATGAGATTCTCCTAATCAATTAGAACATCATCATCTTTTAAAACGA
Organism: Centrapalus pauciflorus; assembly: GCA_020465985.1. NCBI lineage: Eukaryota > Viridiplantae > Streptophyta > Magnoliopsida > Asterales > Asteraceae > Centrapalus > Centrapalus pauciflorus. The sequence goes on along the minus strand of JAANYP010009040.1, from coordinate 148,249 downwards.
TGTTCAACATGAAGTTAATGTGGCTTCTTACATTGACCAGATTTTTGCGTTATATAGTTTATATGGGAACTATCAAACATCACTCACAACATACGAATGCAGGCACCGAATCCTTCGCGAACAACTTCAGGAGTGGCTGCTAGTAGTCCGTCACGCTTTGCTAAGAGCGGTCAACAAGGCAATCCAACAAACTTCTCGACGGTATCTGTAACGGGAACAAATTATGTCGCTTCATCTCCTTCACCAGCAGCATCAGGTGGCACTTCAGTGCTAAGAGATGCTAGGCTTCCTAGTCCATGGAACTAAACTGTGAACTCCATATAAATCGAAATCTTACAGGTGAACATTGCAGATGCTTCATCCTTGTCATTGACTTTCATATAGAATTTATGCTCTTAAAATTGTGCTTCCTAAACAATCTTGTAGAGCTTAGAAAGAGGTTGATAGCCCTTGTCTACTAGACTGAACATGAAGCTGTATGTGGCTGTAAAATGTTCGTTTGTTAAATGTTAATGCATCTAGAAAAGGTTCATTGGGGGCGCGGAATGTGGTCTGTTTGCCGGTTTGGTTTTCATCTGTTTCTCATAAATCAGATGGTGTTTTTTGGTTTGGGATTTTTTTTTTTTCTTTTCAAATCCCAACCAAGAACATTTTAAAAAGAAATCCCAACCAAGAACATTTTAAAAAGAAATCCCAACTTAAGTGGGACTTAATAATTAACAATTTGATTTTCATAAAACCCTAACCAATCATTAACTATTAACAATAATATTGTACAAAACAGAGTCAAAATGAATGATTTTGCTATATTGGACAATGAGTCAAATGGGGTTAATTTGATTTTAATCCCGTTGGGTTAACCTGTGAACATGATTTTGATTTCATTCATTTTTCTAATTTTATAAATAATTGTAGTTTATTATATATCGGGTTGATTGCCAGAAAAGGTGATCAAATTTACCTTTTTTATTGTTTAAGGTAACCAAGTTTATTTGCAAAATAAAATATCAAACTTTCAATTTTTATCATTTAAGGTAATTAGTTACCTTAAAGATTAAAAATCAAAAGTTTTGTTACCTTAAACTTTAAGAAAAAATATAGGGTTAAAGTCGTAGAATAGTTGTGTACTTTTTAAAATGTATCGATATGGTACGTGTACTATTATAATTATTCATCTTACACGTGTACTTTCTGAATCGTTCAAATTTGATACGTGTACTACATTTTTTCATACCAATATGATACCTTTGGTAACCGGTTACTGGCTATACCTGTTAAGAGTGAAATTTCTTTTTTTATTAATGTTCAAATTTCAATGATTGAAGCATCAAATACACTCTCTCGTCCTTGTGATAACTTGGTAGAAGAAATCACATTGCACAGTCAACTTCAAACACCTACAGACCTCTATAGAAATCTCCAATGACGATCTCCACCGTCCAGATCGAAGAACTATGTGTTGCGAAACTTCTCCTCAAATTTTACACAGATCCAACGGTGAACAAGTTCGTGCCGACGATTCTCCCACAACTGCGCAAAGCTAGACGAAATAACCGGTCATAAAAAGTAAAGGTATCACATAAACAATATAAAAAGTACACGTACTATATCGATACACCTTAAAAAGTACACAGCTATTGTACGACTTTAGCCCAAAAATATATGAAATTGGTTACCTAATATGATTACAATATAAAAGTTTGATCAGTTTTTAATTGCAGATGAAGTTGGTTTTCATAAATGATAAAAAGTGAAAGTTTAATCTTTTTATTGTAAATAAACATTGTTATCTTAAACGATAATAAAAGTACAATTTTTTTTTTGTCAATTAACCCTTATATGTATTATGTAAATAATAACTGTAGTTTATTAATAAATAGTTTATTAACTTGTGTATTACACAAATATTTTTAATAAATAATTATTGTTTACTTAAAATATATATAAACTTAAAACGAAAACATATGGATATTAAATTTTTTTCTCTAAAAATTAGAAAACAAAAACATGATATTATTATTTATCATGAATTATTATATTTTTAGATTTCTAGAATATATAAATAGTGGTTAGTTTTTTTATTTAAAACATACAAGAATGAAATTATTATTTGTCATGAATTATTATTTTTTCTGGTTATTATTTTTTTTTTAATTTTTCAATGATATTTATAAGTAATGTTACACCCTCAGAACCCAGAAAACTGTTACGTCATATCATCATAGGTGGCAACATGATAATACAATAACGTAATATTCTCTAGTAAAGGTTACACAAATCTTGGCTTATTAAAACTTTAATACTTTGCATAACATAACCTTGATATCCCTTGATACATATAATTGAAGTCACAAATACCTCACTAGTTTACTTTCAAATAACGATAATGATCACTTGTATTGTTAGGAAGTAAGAATCCACGAAAACCCTTTTATATCCCCTACTTCTAATACACCAATGTAACATTTGTCTTTTGAATCTCTAAGATATACATTTTAACTCAAACATGTAAGCTAGAAGCTCGTGAATACATGAGTGTTAGGCTCTATAGATAAGACTTGATCGCAGATAAGCATATCACCTAACAGATACATGCAACACAACACTCACTCGTATGCACATCACTCATCCATGATACATCCAACATTAAGTATGAGATCTAGAAGCACGACTGGTTTAGGGTCAGCCAACACGCTCAGAACTCAACTCTGGTGGGGGAGACCCCTATGGCTAACAGACTGTGCACACAACAGTGGTTAGCAATAAACACCCGTTAGGAGCGACCTGACGATAAACACGACCATATACGGTACCACTCTTTCTCTTACTCAGATTGTATAAAAATGTATCACAATAATAGGGAAGGAAAATAAACTCATACCTGAGGTGCAACTTCTTTTTTTGTAACAAAATTAGGATAATGCACGTCACATATAGAAACTCAAAGCAGAAGTTGTGTATCTCAAAATTACTCATGTATTCACATGGATAGTAGTAACTCAATCATCACAAGCCTTGGTAATCATTTCTTGACCGGACTCGATCTCTGCCTGTCCATGAATGTACACGGATCGAAACATATCGTAATCACAACTCAATTGATACATACACGAAGCTCTCATACCGATAATATAACTCCGATAGAAATTATACAACTTAAATAGTCCTCGTAGCCTAAAACTCAAATCTGTCCATAACCATGGGGATCTTGACCGGCCTCTGGCCATCGCGACCGCACTCAAGTCGCGGGGGCATTGCTCCATCGCAAGGCATGATCCTCATTTGGGGCGTGCTCTTCAATCACAGCCCGTGCTCCTCATGTTGCCGCCTTAAATCCATCGCGACCCGCGATTAGAGGGATCACGATTGTGGTCTACGTCGAATAGATTTGGTCTTTTACTTTGTTTCTGTCCAGACCAAGGCAAATTGAAAACCAATTAAAAAAACTTTGTATTGCGGATGGTTTTACTCAAAAACACATTTTTTCCCTATTATAATCTAGGAAATCTATGCTCGATTGTGTGCCTAGGGAGACTACGAATAACAATTTTATCCAATCGAGCTTAGGTTTTCTAACTTGTAAAAGGAAAAAACTGAGTAATTGTTCCTCTTGTGAAGGTTATAACGTTATAACGATTGCTATATTTCACTGATGGTCGCTGATATTGAAATTTGACAGCTAGGAACATCAATGCTATGACCGCAATGAAAGACAATGGTGTTATGGTGGTTTTTGCAACCAAGGGAGGAAAGAATGAGTAATGAAATAGTGATTTGTGAGTATTATAGTAATTCTGTATGAATAGTCTGTTTTCTTGTTGGTTATCTTACAATAATCTTTTAAAATAAATTAATCCAAATCAGATTATAAATTTCCACTGAAAATGATTAATTACAACTTGAACTCACAACAATCAAATAATAAATTTCAAACACAATCCCAATATCTAAACACGTTTTTTAATCTTTTTTAGGTGAAAAATCTTTTTTGGGATCGTTGAAATAAAGTGAAAACTCACGGAATTTTGTTGTCTTCATTTTTTTTTTTAATGGTTTTTCTAATTTTAGAAAAGAGTACCATCGATTTTAATATTAGTGAGATCTAATCCACTTTGATTTAGCCTTAATTAAGTCGCTTTTAATTATTACAAAAAACATTGTTTTCGTATGTTGTGGACCCAAAAGATAAGAGTGAATGGTTGCCATCGATGACGTGGTTGCATATCACCATCAAAATCACAAAGAAACATGCCCAATTTTCATGACTTTGGTTACATGACACGTAGATTTTATAAATTCTTTGAAAAATTTGATCTTGAAACAAATCACGTTTCACCAAAACCTTTTACACAAAAGGGGAAAGTCGGGTAATATATTCCAAGTGATGATTGATTTATTTGAAAGTATGAGTATCAAACGTTTTTTATATTTTATATATTGAAGTATCTTCTAAGTATATTTAAAATTTTTTTTTGAAAAAAATACTTCTAAATGTTTTAACTCCGTACGGCTATATGTTTATGAAGAACTATAAAAAAGGTTGGTTTACATGACACACAACTTACGAGAGTTTAAACTCATGATTTCTTAAAAGTTTTAACTTCTTTTATGCATAAGTTGTATTTTGGATGAATTTTTTCACGAGCTAATTAATTGTGTTTTTTCAGTTACAAGACTAATCTTAAATAATTATGATTTTTAGTTTAACTTATATCAATTTATATAATTACCGATATGTAGTTAAATAGAAGTTAAAAAAAAAAAAGAAAGAAAAGAGTTACATATTACGATTACTATATAAGAATTGTAATATGTTCAAAATGAAGTCCCCATTGATTATTTTAGAATTTTAACTGTTATCCTTTTATGCATTAACGATTGGTAGATGTTGATCAAGAAACTCGATCAAAACTATTTAAAATTGAATGTTTGATTTGAGTTTCCCATTAAAATTTCAATTACGTATTGGATATTACATTAACTAACATAAAAAATTATGTTACGTTAATTGATAAATAAATATTATATATTCTTGACGTTTGACCTTAAAAAAACTACAACCTCTTAGTCTCGACAATGGCTTCAACACTTGTTGTCGATGGTTGATAGATGGTGGTTTTTGGTGGTGATGTAGCATGTACAAGTTGTTAGTGGTTATGATCTATCGTGTGGAGTGAGAAAGATGGGGTAAAGAGAGAAGACTGGTGGTCGCGGTGCCCTAACGGTGTTGGTATAAAAAGGAGGGAGGGAGGGAGGGAGGGAGAGAGAGAGAGAGAGAGAGAGAGAGAGAGAGAGAGAGAGAGAGAGAGAGAGAGAGGAATGAAAAATACGAACTAGTAACTTGATCCTAAACACAATTTTATTTTTAAAGTAATTTTTAAGAAATTCTTATTGATTTTTAGTTTTATAAAAAACTAAGACCGTTAATTTTCGTTAACTAAACACAACCTTAATTTTGTTGACGTGTCATCAACAAAACTCACTTATACACTGACAAAATATTTGGAAAAGAGAATATTATTTTCACCATTTTTAGAGATTAGAGAGGAAGTATCTTAAAACACACTTAACTTTTGGACGAATCTACACTTATGGTCTAGATAAGTCTCGTCAGTATTAATGATTTGGTATGTAAAATCTCATTAGACTTAGTATATACAATGGAGAGTTGGTTTATATCACATTCCATTGATTTGGTTGACTTAACTAGCGGCGACGTATGATACACCTCAAGACAATCACTTCTTCTACATTGGACAATGATGTATCATAAGGCTAATAGAGAGAAGACACTCATACACTACATTCTCGAGGACTTATTTGCATCAATATATCCGATTTATTCAAAGGATCTCTCTTCTCATATAACTATGTTTGCCCAAGGAATTGCCAAGAAAAACAACACTACCCTTATTGTAAAGACCTAAAGATAAATCTATATATTGCCACTTTGACTTGCGTTACTAAAATATAACATTTTTAATAGACTTGTTTAATGACTGTATATCCAACTTGTTTGTATTATCACATTAACATCAATGCTAAAATAAATAACTATATGAAAAAGAAAAACATCAAATACATTTGTGAAAACTATTTTTATTTTTTTTTAATTAAATAATGGCTTTCCTCTTGAGGTAAATTAGAACCTTAAAGTTTAAAGTCACATAGATGCCAAAATCAAAGCCAATTGGCACTAGTATTTATGGGTTTCTATTTTAGGTAATTTTTGATAAGGCATTTCAACATCTTTTATGAAGACCAATAAATTATTGACACAAAAACATCAAATAAAAGTCATAATGCACCACTCACAATGGTCTTCATTCACTAGAACAAATGGTGTTATTCCATGTGCAATGTTATACCAGTGTGATGGTGATTGTGAGGTTAAAGTTGTTAAAAGAACTTTATATCCGAGTCCAAGAATTTTGGAACGTGTCAAGTTAATAACAAAAGGCATTTAATCATGTTTAGAATAGATGATAAATAAGCAATCGGTTTTTTTTTTTTTTTATTCTTTTTAGTTATAAGTTTTTGTTGTCTAAAGTTTAAGGTTTGTATTCAGCCTTAATCATGTCATTTTTCCTCTTGGGTTATCTTCGATCTCGTCTCAAGATTGTCTGAGTAGTTCATGTCGACCTAGGATAAATTTTGATTATAAATGTTAAAGATCGAATATTTGCATTTGATCTGAGGAGAAAGCGTATGGAATTGGAACATATGTGGTTCGTCCGTCACCCGATTGCTTATTTTAATCCCGGGTAGAAATAATCATGTGATGCATGATTTCATATACTTATGCAGCGCACCTAGAAGTTACCACTTAAAAAAAACTTTTTTGAAATTTTTTTATAAACTTGTTTTAATTAACATTATAAACATCATATGTAAATTTCACATACATTCACATCACATATTTCCTTAAAAATGATGTGAACGTACACTTACATAATTTTTACGTATATGTGAACGTACATTTATGTGATGCATGATTTCATATATACTTAGAATGTGTGAATGTACGTAAAACTGATATAGCATCTTTGTAATGTTAATTAATACATTTTTATGAAAATTATTTTTAAAAATTACTTAGGAGTGGTACTATCTTGTGCATTGCATTATAAGTGGTACTCGCTTGAACCTATATATATATATATATATATATATATATATATATATATATATATATATATATATATATATATATATATATATATATATATATATATATATATATATATATATATAGGGTTAGGTTCAACGGGGCACCTGTGTGCATCGTGCAACTTAGGAACCTATATACACCGTTAGATCTAGAAAATGAATGGCTAAGATTACAATGGCAAAAGGGTAATAAAGATGAAATTCGTGTATGCATCATGATGCACGGTTCACATATTAGATGTGCATAAGGGTATTTTGGGAAAAAATAATATATCAAGTCAACTCAAAATTAAATTTATATTGATTGAATATTTAATTCAATAATCAAGTATTAAATGCTAATAAATTTATAAAATACACTTCTAAAATTATAAAATTTCAATTGAACAAAAATCCAACATTATGCTTCATCATCTTCATTGACTGTGCATCTTCGTATTCATCTTTCCCAGGTTATGCATCATCGTGTTCACATGGGGCACCATGTTATGCATCATCGTGTTTATACTTTGCATCTTCGTATTCATCTTTCCCAGGTTATGCATCATCGTGTTCATCGTGATGCATATCTGAAATTTAAACGTGTTAATCATCGTCTTCAACATGTTCATCATCATCTTGATGCACCGCTAATGTGCATCACGTTTGAATAAAAAACATCAACATTCATCCTTTGAGAGAGAGAGAGAGAGAGAGAGAGAGAGAGAGAGAGGTGGGTAAGGGAGGAAAGTATGGAACAAAATAGGGAAAGTGGTTAATGATATTATTTAGTTTCCTATTTTCTAACTAATCTATTAATTAAAAGATCAATTAATTTTTTAAAATAATTAGTATTCCCGTATTACCCTTATTGCATCCTTAATAAATAGGTTATGCATTTTTGGTTCACACTGGTTCCCAATGCATCGTGGTGCCCCATAGAACCTCAATATATATATATATATATATATATATATATATATATATATATATATATATATATATATATATATATATATATATATATATATATAGGGTTGGGTTCCGGTAAGTACCGTGAGAACGTGAGAACCACTTCAAAATGCACAAATTTGTACATCAAATGCACAAATTTTAAAATTAAAAGTTTTACTTAAAATCATTATTAGTCTTAAATATTAATAAATATCATAATTTAACACTAAACTTACATCCAAAAATTATATTCATTAAATTATAAACTAAATGCACAAATTTGAACATCAAATGCACAAATTTTCTTAAAAGCACAATTCGTACATAAAATGGATAAATTATAGCATGAGATGCGTAAATTTTTACATGAAATGCATAAATATATCGAAAACATTTAATTTTAGTATAAAATGCACAATTTTATACAGTGTATGCACAATTTTTAGAGTGGTTCTCACGTTCTCACGGTAATGAGGGGTTCTCATGTGAACCTATATATATATATATATATATATGTATATATATATATACAAACATCATCTTATATATACAATTTTCCATCAAATGATATGTCTTTATTTGTCAATGGAAATCTTATGGGGAGCCTCTATCTCGGCAATGAAATATATGGTATAGGAGAGTTTCATATGCACCCAAACCCAGCCAATAGGCCGGACAACAGAATATTGATCGAGCCATCCCTTCACCATGACCAATTGACCATGCATGGTCATAACTCATAGGACAATCACACATGCAACAATTCTTTTATGATCTTATAGAATAATTACAAATAAATAAATCAAATAGTTTATCATTTATACATTTAAACAATTGTTTTACAATTATGCATTTAAAAACCATTTCAATTAAACACATATTATAATATGCAGGAGGACCGATCCTGAGTATTTTCATGCCCAATATGACATAGAAGAATAGCGGAAGCTGTGTGTGGGTGCAGGGGTGGACCCAATGCATATTAATGAGTGTTCACTTGACACCGATAAATTTTCAAAATACTTAGTTACGTATGTATCAAAAAAACTCAAGTGACACCTAGGATTTTTTTAAATGACACATATGAAAGATATATAAAAGTATTATATACATATTTAATTTGTATTTGTTGTTTTTATTACCCAAATTTATTGAAATACTATTGAGATTTAATCAAAAAAATTTAAAAGAAAAAAAACGAATAGAAAATTAGAAAAAAAAAAATAAGAGAGAAGAAGCAAATGATAAGCCCCCAAAACATTAAAAAAAAACCCCCCAAAATCTTGTAGGTTGTTAAATTTGTGTTGACAATCCGTTTCGGTGACCAGATCCGTCTTACAAAAAATATTCAAAAATCTAACTATTAAACTTACTCTACAAAAGTGACATCGATAACAAAAATTTCTGGATCCACCCCTATGTGGGTGGGGGTCAAACGATATCGGTAACTTTTTTATTTTTACGTGTTATATATATAATAAAAAAAATTGACCACTATGATTTTTGAAGTTCGATCACAATATCCTTGTTAGTTTTTATAAATTTTACATATCTAAAAAATTTGTTACAAAATCTAAGAAAATATATCACAACCTAATAGTTTGTTACCCACTTAACAAATAATTTTAAAATACATGTGTATTGAACCTTCATTTATTGAGCTAATTCATTGTTGGACACTTTATATATGGGTTATTGTTACTTACTTGTTTATTGTTTGTAAGAGTGTTATTTATTGTTTGTCTTTTAGGTATCTAGATTATTACTTTTTAAGTGTTTAACAATTAACATTAAGTTTCATTTGTTTAATTGTTTTAATTTGTTAGACAATACGAATTGATTTTTGAAAAAAATTACCAATATCCGAATTTCCATCAAGTGGAAGATCTTCTAATAATTTTTCACAAATTCCACTAATAATTGCACAATTCAATTGGTGATAAATGGTTGAGTAACTGTCGCATTTGCACCATAAAGAATGACTCAATGTTTCGGACGATGATGTAATAACTAATAATCCGTTTTCAAATGATGAAAACTCGTATGAGACATCTGTTAGAATCTAATTTCTTTTAGTTTGTAATGATTAATAAATTGTAACATTAATTTAAGTATTTTTTTATTGTGTAGTCAATATGAACTCACCGAACTTCTGAGGTGTTAAACTATTTTATAGAACCACAAACACTCGTACTGTCGCAACATGATAAATTTTGACCCCTTACGTAATTGTTGGACGCCCTCGATGTAGCGGTACGTTGCCTAGCCAACAATGTTTACACAACCTTCGATTGGTCCATCCAACATCTCCCTCTTTGTGATCATCATCATTATAAATTCAAAATTACAATTACATAAAGTTGCTTATGCAGACATTTTACATCTAAGTTCGTTTCAAATAAAAATAATAAGTCGTAATTCTTTCGGGTACCATTATAGTGAGAGAATAAACTATTAATGCTATGATAATTGATTTATTTTGTCAAAAAAGAAATATTAAATTGACATTATTCTATTCCTTTCTTCGTAGTTTTAGGAATCAATTCATGGTCAATATATCATGATTGCTTCAACTTTCATGGTTATTCTAACTATAGAAATTAATATGGTTACTATTAACCAATGGTTTAGATATAATGTTTAGCCTATTATGTGTCATTGGTCTATTGGCCCGTTGGCCCATCCTATTGTATTTATATTTCTGCTTTCGTTATTGAATGGACATGGAACTTTGATAATCAAACATGGTATCAGAGCTATAACCCTAACCCTAATTCCTCCCCTCTCCTTCTCCTCCTCCTAACCCTAACCCTAATTTGCGCCGCCCTCACCGGCGCCGCCCAACGCCGGCCGCTAACCCCAGTCAATCGCCGCTGCTACCACCCTCTGCCAACCTGAGTTTTCTGCTTCCACCATCACCATCTACCTCTGCGGCTGGAAAACCTAGCCGCCGCCTCCTTCTACCGCCTTGCATAGCAGTCGCCGCCTCCCTGCCTACCGGCGCCGCCCATCGCCGCTGCAACCATAACCCTAGTCGCCAACTACGCCACCATATCCTTCTGCGGCTGAAAACCCTAGCCGCCGCCTCCGCCTATCTCCGCCTTCACCTTGCTGCCGCCGCCCCCACACCCCCCCCCCTTCCCCCTTCACTGCGGCCGCCAACCCTACCTCGCCGGTAAGCAACCGGAAACAGCCCTTTAAATCTCTAAAATGTCAAACACACAACCCACTACTTCCGCAAATCCACCAATGCCCCAACAAACCACAACTCCAACCCTTAACGGCTATTGGACCTTTAACCCATACCCACCTCCACCTACTACGCTTCCTCAAGCATTCAGTACTATACCTTTGCAGCCACCGGCGAACACTCTTAATTCTGGGTGGTACATGGACACCGGTGCTACCTCGCATATCTCCGTGGACACAGGTAATCTTACTACTGTTTTTAATAATTCATTACTTCCGTCTATCGTTGTTGGAAACGGGGCTAGTATTCCCGCTACCACCACCGGCCATAGCATTTTGTCAACATCTCATCGTCCTCTATATTTAAAAAACGTTCTTGTCACCCCTCAGATAATCAAAAACCTTATCTCCGTTCGTCGTTTCACTCGTGACAACAATTGTAGTGTTGAATTTGACAAGTTTGGTTTTTCTGTGAAAGATCTCACGACTCGTCAACAACTACTACGTTGTGACAGTGACGGCGACTTGTACCCGCTTTCCACCATCAATCAATCTGCTTTTCTGTCTTCCAGTCACACAACCAGTCACACCACCTGGCACCAACGCCTCGGTCATCTGGGAGACGATGTGCTTCGTTTTTCTCATTTCTAGTAATTTCATTAATTGTAATACTACCAAACCTTCAAGTTTGTGTCACGCGTGTCAACTAGGCAAAAATGTCAGACACCCTTTCTATTCTTCAAGTATTGTCGTTAATGAGTCGTTTGATATAATACGTTCAGATTTATGGACATCACCTATTACGAGCAATGGTGGCTTTAAGTACTATGTTCTGTTTCTTGATCACTTTTCTCATTTCCTGTGGGTGTATCCTCTTAAAAATAAAAGTGATGCGTTTGTCAAGTTTCAACAATTTCGAGCGTACGTTAAAACTCAATTTCAAAAAGAAATCAAAGCGTTTCAGTGTGATCATGGTGGTGAATTTGATAACACACCTCAACATAATCTCTTTCAAAGTACTGGCATCCAATTTCGTTTCTCTTGTCCTCAAACATCCCAACAAAACGGAAAATCTGAACGCATGATTCGTACCATAAATACTTCCATTCGCGCTCTCCTATTTCAAGCTCACTTACCGCATCGGTTTTGGGTGGAAGCCCTATTCATGGCTGTCCACTTACATAACATCCTACCATCCACTACTATCCAAAATTCCATCCCTTTCACGAAACTTTTCAACAAACCTCCCACCTATTCCCATCTTCGTGTCTTCGGATACCTCTGCTACCCCTACACCATTCCATTTCACAAGCTCCAACCTCGTTCCACCCCCTGTGTCTTTCTAGGCTATCCAACCAAACACCAAGGCTATCGCTGTCTCGACATCGCCACTCACAAAATCATCATCTCCCGTCATGTTAATTTTGACGAGTCCCAATTTCCCTTTCCCACCATACCATCAACCACCACCTCCCAAAACACACTCCCTATAGATTCTCCTGAACCTTCCCCCATCGCTCGCTCCATTCTCACAAACCCAACTTCCGCACCCACACTCATCCCCACTTCTCCCAATTCTCCAGTCTCCTCTTCGGTCCCCTCTCCTCCTGATCAATCATCCCAACTCTCACCTCCTCCACCTCATCCCATGGTCACACGCTCCAAATCTGGCATCACTAAACCGGTCAATCGTCTCAATCTCAATGTCTCTCACGTCGCTCCTCTTCCTACCTCTTACCTCACTGCTCTTCAATCCCCTGACTGGCAAAATGCTATGAAAGACGAATTTAATGCATTACTTAAAAACGGTACGTGGAAACTTGTCCCGCGGCCACCAAAAGTTAATATTGTTCGTTCTATGTGGCTGTTTAGACATAAGTATCATGCTGATGGTACTCTGAGTAGGTACAAAGCCCGTTTGGTTGCAAATGGACGGAGCCAACAAAAAGGAGTTGACTGTGATGAGTCTTTTAGCCCTGTGGTCAAACCTGCAACAATACGTACTGTCCTGAGCCTTGCGGTCTCTCGTGATTGGCCCATTCACCAATTAGATGTCAAAAATGCCTTCCTTCATGGCAACCTTTCTGAGACCGTCTATATGCATCAACCACCGGGGTTTAAGCATGCTACTCATCCTGATTATGTCTGCCTCCTGCAGAAATCCCTATACGGCCTCAAACAGGCTCCACGAGCCTGGTTTCAACGTTTTGCTTCCTTTGCCACACGTGTTGGGTTCATTCACAGCAAAACTGACGCCTCACTTTTTATCTTCCGACGTGGGTCTGAACTTGCATACCTCCTCCTGTACGTTGATGACATTATTCTCACGGCTTCGTCTACGGCTCTTCTACAGCGGATTATTGCATTGCTTCACATAGAGTTCGCAATGACTGATCTTGGTTCGCTAAATTATTTTCTGGGCATTTCCGTGGTTCGCAACTCGTCCGGCTTGTTCCTCTCCCAATCCAAATATGCCATGGAAATTCTCGAGCGTGCTCACATGCTTAATTGCAACTCTTGTCGCACTCCAGTTGACAGTGAAAGCAAACTTGGTCCGGATGGCACTCCGGTCTCTGATCCTGAATTATACCGCAGTCGCAGGTGCTCTACAGTATCTTACATTCACTCGCCCGGACATAGCATACTCTGTCCAACAAATTTGCCTCCACATGCATGATCCACGAGAGCCTCATCTAAATGCTTTGAAACGAGTTCTGCGCTACATTCGTGGCACCACTGATCTTGGCCTCCAGCTTTTCCGGTCTCCCTTGCTTCAACTCACAGCCTACACAGACGCTGATTGGGCTGGGTGTCCGAGCACCCGTCGATCCACATCTGGATACTGCGTGTTTTTGGGTGACAACATCATCTCTTGGTCATCCAAACGTCAAAATACCACCTCTCGCTCCAGCGCCGAAGCCGAATATCGAGGTGTCGCTAATGTTGTCGCTGAAACTGCATGGATTCGTAACCTTCTGTGTGAGTAACATCCTCCCTTGCAATCTGCTTCAATTGTGTACTGCGACAATGTTAGTGCTGTGTACCTGTCTTCGAATCCTGTTCAGCATCAACGCACGAAACACATCGAGATTGACATTCATTTTGTCCGTGACAAAGTGGCGGCCGAACATATTCGTGTTCTTCATGTTCCTTCACGCTACCAGTATGCTGATATCTTCACCAAAGGTCTACCGTTTCAACTATTTGCTGATTTTCGTTCCAGTTTGAGTGTTCGTCCTTCTCCCCCTCAAACTGCGGGGGACTATTAACCGATGGTTTAGATATAATGTTTAGCCTATTATGTGTCATTGGTCTATTGGTCCGTTGGCCCATCCTATTGTATTTATATTTCTGCTTTCGTTATTGAATGGACATGGAACTTTGATAATCAAACAGTTACTAGGGTTTACAACTTTACATCAAGATTATCTTTATATTTATGAGCACACTTTATGAACCAAGAGTAATGTGTCCGGCGTGGGCCTTTGTATTAGAATGCATTGATAAGGTAAGACTGATGTGACGATGACAATTTTGGTGAAGATGTTATGATATGGCATCATAAACATGACATTTATATTATTGGCAAGTCGACCAGTTACGTTTTCACAACTCTCACCAAAGATTTTCATGAGAAACTATTACATTAAACTGGTTGATTAACTCGGGAAAATTCTAATAAACACCAACAAATCAACAATATAGAAAGTTGAAGCTTTTCATAATATTCTAAATGTACAAACACATAAAACATATACATCATACCAAAAGACTAATCAAAATGGGAAGCTTAGACCTTATTTGTTTACCTCTTAATGGTATCATTAAAAAGTCATTTTTTCTTAATGATTCCATTAAGAAATAAACAAATAATTTGCATTATGCAACATTCTATCAAAGGATTTGCATTATGCAACATTTTCATTTTTCAGGATTATGTCAAAGATTTTACGTTATCTTTTAGGAAAAGTCCATTAATCTGAAAAAAAATGCAATGTAACTGGGATTTAAAATCTTAGTGGGGAGGCTGAGTTTTTAAATAACAAAGAATAGTGAGATTTATGAAATCTTGAGATTTTAAATCCTTACTGAAATCGATGAACCAAACACAGGATTTTGAATGCAAATTCCAATTAATCACAAGAAATTCGCGAACCAAACAGTCGGTAGTTGAGACATGAGATTCTTCAAATGTGGTTTTTGAATTTTGATTTGGTTTTAAATTATTAAAAAAAAGTTAGATGATATTAAGATGGAGGGGGTCAATGTTTTAATTATTTCCTATTTGATTAATAGACACATCAATGAATAAGATGGGCCATGAGATACACTAGAAAGGGAAATTACCAAATTGGGCATGATTTAAATTGGACTTTATAATGACCTCATCTGCTTAACTTGAAGTAAGGAGGGTGAGATTGGGAAGTTAGGCAAAGGATGGTCCTTTATCTTATCACCTTACATTTGGGTACTGAGGTTTGTTATAATATACTTCCTTAAATAAATGACTAATCAATTTGGCATTTTAGGTTTCTTTTTCATTAGTTGTACACTTGTACAACTTTGGTACCTATTTTCCCTATTTAATAATTTTTTACTTTAAGTTAAAATACTTTATTATGATTAAAGGAGTCCTATATTTGTATTTTGTATATGATAATTAAACATGAATAATGCACACATAATACACTTTAACTGTAGAATCTTATGGTCTAAAATGATTATTATGTCCACATAAGTAAGAGTGATATATAAGCACAAGTTTGTTGTCAACATATCATATTCTATTTTGGGGTGTTCAAACAAAATCGGAAAACCGAGTCAAACCGCTTAAACCGCTTGATCCGAAACCGAAACATTATGGGACGGTTTAGGTTTTTATTTTTAGAAAACCGTGGATAACCGAATCGAACCGATTATATATATATACAAGTTAGTGACATCTTGTAGACATTCTAATACATTAAATACTAGATTTTCAAATGATTTTTTGTTTTAATTGTTTTATTAAATAAATTTAGTGTAACTTTTAAGATTTATAATCAAATAGTTTACTATAACTTTGAAGTTAAAAAGTATTTGTTCTTAAAAAAGATATAATTCTATAATTTTATTTAACTTTAAGCATATAACGGTGTACCGTGGACTGAACCGTGGGTAACCGGCTTGTAATGGGTAACCGACAAACGGGTAACTGAAACCGGAAACATGGTTCACATGTTAACTACAAACCGAACCGTACACACCCCTAATTTTATTATGCCAAGTAAAAGCAATAATCAAATACGGTTGTCATAGCATTCATATATCAATACAAGTCAAGTGAAGGAAAATGAACAGATAAATCAAGTGGTGTCTCAACTGGCATAAAATATATGTCAGTTATTACAATCTTTCACTCACATTTATCGTCATTTATGCCAATTAGTGATGTTTTGTGAAACTTGGTTACCTTTTTGAAGGTTTTGTGAAACTTTATACATTTTTCCAGGGTGATAAATTTTTTTAATATTTTAAATGTATATTTAATAAAACTATAATACCTTTTTTGAGAAATTGCCTAATTAAACGTTAACTTTCAGAGTTAAAGAATCTTTTTCCAAACATACAAGGTCATGCTTACAGGGCGGACTAGCCCTGAGTAAGGTTAACACAGGCAACCGTCCAGGGCCCATTCTCAAAATGTCTATTATATACTTAAGTCAGCGATTAAACAAAGTTATTGACTAGTAATGTGTTTAGTTTTAACATTATAAGTTTTTTTATGTTAATTATCATTTTTACTTTCATTTTATTTATTTTGAATATACATATATATTTATAGGGTCCATTTTATATTTTTGCCAGGGGCCTGAAAATGATTGGACCGGCGCTGCATGCTTAACATATAGCCGCAACACATACACTCGATTATCCCAAAATAAAACTCACGAAAGACATATTATTCTCAATTTTTTTTTTTGAAAGTGCTAGATATACATGATTTATTGATTATTTAAGTTAAAGTCGTGTTTGTCAATGAGTTTTTAGGAGCTACAACTTTCGTTTTTATATATCTCAAGTTCAAAAGGTATGTTTCGATGATTGACAAAACTAGTCGGAGCTATGATCCTGAGTTTTTAGTAAATGAAGCTTTTGAAAGGTGTGGTTATTTAAGAAATAAAGCTTTTATTTTTATGACTGTGTTTGACAAAAATAGTTATAGCTGTAACTTTTCATATTAAATTGTATAAAATGACATTAGTGTAGTTTATAATCACTAGCTTAGTAAAAAAGATAAATTTGTTTGACTAAAAGTTCAATATCTTTTTGAAAGCTACTTAAAGTAGTTTCACATTTTTTTTTTTGAAAGGCTAGTTAGTTGTTAGTATTACACCCAAAGTTAGATTAGATTCACCAATGTCAGGGATTGAACCCATGACCTTTCAAAAACTAAAAGTTGAAACTTTTAAAAGTGTCAAAACTCATTGTCAAACACGCTCATATTTAAGGTTTTTATTTCAAAATAAAAGCTCCTGAGAAGTGGAGTAGTTTTCAAAAGAAGTGGTGCGTTGAAATAGGATGCGTTTAGCAAACGAGAATTTTCGGCTTGAAGTTTTTAATAAAACTGAATGCTTGATATTTTTAAAAAAACACATTTTAGAGATGATAATGTGTTTAGATGTGTTATGAATAGTTTTTGCGCTTTCATTTTCACTCCCCTTGATATCATAGATTTGGATGACTAGATTGAAAACAAAATGTGAAAACCTCATAAATGTGTTTTCAACTTTACTTGTAGATTTGAAAGTTAAAACTTAAAAACCGAAAACATCAAAAAACAATAAATCTGGACATGTTTTTCAAAAACCATTGTTTTCAATAAAATTTTCAATGAAAACAGATTAAGTAACGGATTAGCTTTTTGTCAAACAAATTTATCTTTTTACCTTTCTAACAATTATAAACAACTTCTTATTAATATTAATGTTTTTTTATACTCCTTCCGTCCTAAATTAATTGTCCATCTTTCTTTTTAATTTGTCTACATCCATAAACAGTTAACAAAATTTTGTTAGATTTCCAGTTATGTCTTTCGTTATGTGGTCTAAAAAGACCGACTTTAAAAAAAACTAATAATTAAATATAAAATTGTCAATTTGTAAGATTAAAGGATATAACCATTAGGTGAACAAATAATTTCAAACGAAAAAGTATTATCTAATACAAAAAACTATATCTATAGTTAGTTTTATCAAACATATTTGAAATCTAATTATTTTAGAAATTTTCACAGGCACCCCAATTCTGTGCAGTTTACTTTTGGATTCTTCACAATATTCTAACACAGCTCTCGATTACTAATAACACTACAAACAGGGGCGGGGCCACATAGTGAGAAGCGGGGGAAAGGCTCCCAACGATTTGCGTATATTTGACGAATTTTAGCCTATGTGTTCCAGAATATTAACACTACGAATATCTTATACAACCTATGCTCCCAACGAAAAAATTTCCTGGATACGCACCGACTACAAATCACAGATGAGATCACAAATCCAAACTTTCCTGTACTCATAATGTCTCCCTTTTTATAAATGGTGGTCATTTGATTGAGCTTACTTAAAGTGCGCCGTCAGTGCATTACACTCCATCCCCTCTCTCCCTCCCACTCCTACTTCTTCGTATAATACATACATACAAATTACAATCTCTCTCTCTCTCTCTCTCTCTCTGTATGTATGTATATATTAATCATCTTCAAATTCCCCATTTGTATGTATATATTATGCAAGTTGAAGTTGGTATGATAGATAGATGATTGTAACTATTAAAGAAACGATTTTGCTGCAAAGAAACAAGAATTTGGGAATCAACCCAGATCACCTCAGTCAAAACCCGTATCAAAATTTCCATCTTTAGTCTTCAACCTAACGCCCCAATTAATTCCCCCCTCACTTTCATATACACTTTCTATTCTATATACACATACATTCATTAATCTTTATGGATCCACCCATTATTAATGAGACCTCCTTCTCACCCGCCAATCCTTCCTCATACACTTTAACTGGGATTTGGCCTTTTAATTCTATCAATGCCGCTCCTAATGATGCTTTAGGCCTCAAAATGGGCACTCTTATTACTCGATTTGGGGACGAGGAATCCACCGTCACGGAGATTGGTGGTGGTCGCCGGAAGCGGAGGGATGCCAATTTTGAAGATGAATCTTCAAAGACTGTGTCTACCAGTAGTGGCAATGAGTTGGTAAAAATTCTTCTTCTTCTTCTTCTTTTTTTTTAACTCCCACAGAAGATGTATGTATAGGGTCTGAACTTTAAAATTGGAACTCTTTTAATAGTAACATTAATTGAAGAACTTTGTTTGATCAATTTTGGTTTCTGAGACATGGATTTGGAGTTTCCATGTATGACCCCTTGTGTGTTCATTTCTTCTTTATGTGTCTCAATTTGTAATGATTTTTGATCTTACTTAAAATCTCCATTTGAAAATTGAAATGTTTAAAATCTTGTAAAAAATGATTTGTGTGAACTTGGAGCTTTGAATTGTAATATTTATTCCAAATGATGAAAACTGTTGGTTGGATGAACACTGAAGTTTACTTCTTTAATTTTGATTCATGCTTTTGTATAAATCAAGGGTGTGTGATTAATTAGTGTAAAATTCTAATTCATTGGCTTCTTTGCTTCATAATGTCTCTCTTCTTATTTTGGGGAATAATAATTTTTACTGTATTGAAATGAGAAGTATTTACGAAATTGACAGAGAAAACTGAATGGTAAAAGGATGAAGATATCAGGATCCAACGACAAATCGGGTGGTTTGAAAACAGATCGAGAAGCGAGTTCAGGTGCAGCTAGCAAGGCTGCTGCGGGTCAAACTGAGAAACCTACAGAACCACCTAAAGATTATATCCATGTTAGAGCAAGAAGAGGTCAAGCCACCGATAGCCACAGCCTTGCCGAAAGAGTAATTCTCTTCCACTCTCTACAACTAGATTCATGTGAATTTGACATTTACTTGGTTCTTTAAATTCATTGTTTTCAGGCTAGGAGAGAAAAGATCAGTGAAAGGATGAAAATTCTGCAAGATTTGGTCCCAGGATGCAATAAGGTGTTCGTGCATACAATAATCGTACTAGTGTTTTCTCGAATTTTATAGCGAAGAAGGTGATGAGATTGACTTTAATCTTGTTTATTAGGTTATAGGAAAAGCACTTGTTCTTGATGAAATCATAAACTACATCCAATCATTGCAACATCAAGTTGAGGTAATACTTTTATCAAGTTATCGCCTAATTAGTGATGAATTTGACTCCATAATATCCTTTTTTTTTTATGTTGTAGTTCTTATCTATGAAGCTTGAAGCTGTAAATGCAAGGATGAATTCCCCCGTAGAAGGATTTCCTACAAAAGATGTAAGTTTTGGTGCATTGATATCACATACGATGTTTACTTAAGCTTTCTTTATAGTTTATGTATCTAAGTATCTTCATTCAACAAGAGACTCGATCTACCTCTATAAGTAGATGGTTATCATCGAGAACTATCTTATCTCTCGAGAATAAATCATTTAGTTGTTTGTTATCTTCAATCATTATTCATTTGTTTGATTCACCGTTCAAATCCATATTCCTATCAAATATGTATCATAGCAATTTCTAGGACCAACAGGTGCCAAGAAGTTTTTTGAGTACATATTGCTATATTTTTGCTTTTTAAGTTAATGTGGTATTTGTTTTTTAAGAGGTTAAACGTCAGAAGTCTGAAAACCATGTCTGAAATTAAAAGGAGGCCTTCAAATCTGAAATTAAGAGGATCTGAATTTTAATTCAGACTAGTCTCTTTCTCTTAAAATTCAGAGGTTGTAACCTCTTAAGTCTGAATTTAAACAAACAATACAAATCAAGTTAAGATCTGACTTCAGACCAAATTCAGACCCTCTTAATTGAAAACAAACACACCAATCTTTTTTAAGATCATGTGATTGTTATCTTTTGGACCCTAATTGAGACCCAAAGTCCGAAACTAGGCTTAAACATATGTGTCTTGTAGTTGAGAGTATCAGTTGAAGTTGTGAATTTTGATGCCTGGTTATTGTGTTACTTAAAGATATAAGTAACAGTATCTTTGTACATGCCATTTTATAGCTTGGGCCACCACCACCACCACTTGATGCAACTGGACTCTTATTTGGCTCACAATTAGCAAGACAATTCGGGCAAGGGTCCCAGCCCGAGTGGCTTCATATGCAATTAGGCAATAACTTTGGGCGAACGGCATGAACCCCCCGACACAAGAACTTGAACATTGTTAGCCAATCAGAAAGAAACCAGGAAGCCCTATGAGCTGCACCGATGTACATGTGCGATTGCCTGAGGTATCTCCATTCTATATATAGAAAGTTATATCGTAATCAGACTATTATTGATACTTAAGGTCTTTGTATCATACCCATCAGTAGAAAGCTTTATTATTGACAGATCAAGTGTACTTGCACTTTCTAATCTTAGCAAAGAGCTTCATTATTGAATGTGGTACTTGGCAAGTCCTTATGTTTCTTTTGTTTTACTGTTTACTTGGATCATTCGACGTCACTTTGTGATCATGTTTCTTCGTTAATTGAATACGAACGAATTCATATATAAGTGCATTAGATTTTGATTAAATATGAGGTGGGTGTTATAAATTACTGAGTAATCATGAACTGTTGAACGGTTTAGAAGTTTAATTAACAAGTATTATCAAAAGAAGAAGTAATGGATACATATGCTAGAATTTGAAAGTGGTTTCCTTTGTGCTACAAGAAAATTTGAAATATAGATTAAAAAGACATTATTATACTTTAGATTAAGCTAGAATGCTGGTGTTAGGAATTTACTTTTGTTATTGGTTCATATTGGTAATAATATTTTTTTTTGATAATTTTTTTGATGCATTATCTTGATAATTATAATTTTAATGTTGGGATTGAATAAGTTAATAAAAATATTTGAAACTCAACGTAAGTTTTGTTTTTTTTTTCATCATATAGTTTTTAAACAAAAGGAACATGTAACATAATCTATCATAGTACTTGAGTAATGAAAATTTAATAAATAGCAATTACGAAACATTACTTTAAATGAGAACTAAATGCTCATATTATTGTATATAAGGTTGAACGGTATAACACTGCCGCTAGGCCGGCGTCTTGGACACGTGGGAATAATATTGCGTCTTGAACGATATAACACTGCCGCTAGGCTAGGCCGGCGTCTTGAACGGCATAACAAAAGGAACATGTAACATAAGCTACCTTTTTTTTTTTTTCTTCTCAAAAGTGGGTTAAGGCTAAAAGGTTTATAGAATTGGGCTTAAAAATTAAAAGGGTTAAACGCAAAAAATAACAACTATCTTTCACTTTTCTAACGATTATAACAACAATCTTTCTTTCTTAACGTTTATAGCATTCACCTTTCATTTTTTTAACGTTTATAGCAATTAACCTATTATAACAGGTTAACTGCAAAATATAGCAACTATCTTTATTTTTTGACGATTATAGCAATGATGTATTTTTAGCGTTTATAACATTTTTGTTGTTCTATTATTATTTGTTGTTATTATTAATATTAAATTTTTTTACCAATTTAACTTTAAACATTTTTAAATTTTGTTTCTCTAAATTATAAATTATCTACAGGAATAATTAGAAAAATAAAATTTTAACAATGATTTTTTGTATTTAAAACCGCACATTCGATTCTCAGTTGCATACAAACCGCATCATGCATACCCTTATTTAGTAGAGTTTGTTAACGAGACTTCAAATTAAGATATATTAGTCGTCTATAAGAAAAATATGTATGAAAATTAATGTGTTATCGTGTTTATTTTAGAACAGGATACCACAATTTGAATTTGTTTAAAATAAATAATCAGTCACGTGTAAAAAAATATTATTAACAAAAATCAAATTTTAACAATGGTTTATTTTAAAAATAAGTTGTTATAAATCACTAAAATATTTCATTGTCACAATGTCACGTATCTTTTATATTATAAAATCCCTACGACTCGTTAGAATACACTAAATATATCCAATTAATAATTGTTTATTTTGTTGATTAATCCTATTGATAATTTATAATTTAGAGAAACAAAATCTAAAATGTTTAAAGTTAAATTGGTAAAAAAATTTAATAATTTATTAACGTTAAAAATACATCATTGATATAATCGTAAAAAAAAAAAATTAAAGATAGTTGCTATTTTTTGCAGTTAACCTGTTGGTAACCTGTTATAACAGGTTGGTTGCTATAAACGTTAAAAAAACGAAAAATAAATGCTATAAACGTTAAGAAAAAAAGATTATTGCTATAATCGTTAAAAAGATGAAAGATTGTTGTCATTTTTTGTGTTTAACCCAAATTAAAATTAGAGTAAATTACATAAATGGTCCCTGTGGTTTATAGCAAATTACAGGTTTCGTCCCTAACTTTAAAAAATCATACCGGTAGTTCATATTTTGAAAACTTATCACACTTTCAGTCCCTAAGAAACTCAATTTTTTAAAAATTCCAATTTTGCCCTTATAATTTAATTTCACAATTGGTCCCTAATTAATTAAATTAGTTTTTTATGTTTAATTATTTGTATATTTATAATTGTTTAATATATAATATTTTAGTTATTAGTGTAATAATTTAATTACAAATTTATTTATGTATTTTAACTATGAATTAATAAGATTATTATTGTTGTTGTTGTTGTTGTTGTTATCTATATTCATTCGTTTTGACAAAAATACTTATTTTGTTATTAATTTTCATTTTATTAAAAATTTCCATTTATCAATGTATTTAATTAATTTACTCTTCTTATTTTTCTATATTAATTTTTAAATACCATTAATGTTGTTTTTGAAATTCTAAACATGAAAATATGTACATTCATTTATAAATTTTAAAAATCATTCATTTTTATTTTATAGATTTATATTAGTAGAGTATCGTATATTTTGCATATGAAATAGTGTTAGTAAAATTGTATTATTTCTAATTAACTTCAACAAAATTGTACTTATTAGCATTTTAATTTTTTTTAAGAGTGTAACATAGGGTTGTAAAATGAACCAAACGAATAAACACACCATCGTTTGTGTTCGTCCGGTTCATTTATAGCCTTAGTGTAACATATCATTTCGTGTTTAATAAATGAACTTCCCGCAACGGTTTGTGTACGGTTCGTCGAACGTTTGATTTGTTTCCAGACATACGTTACACTCATAAAATTTTTAAAAATGCTAAAAAATTGCAAGCTTGTAAAAGTTTATTAGAAATAATCCAGTTTACTAACACAATTTTATATGTAGAATATATAATAGTCTACTAATAAAGTTATATAAAATAAAAATGAATGATTTTTTAAATTTATGAATGAGTGTACATATTTTTCATGTTATGACTTTAAAAAAAAGCATTAATAGCATTAAAAAATTAATATATTAAGATAAGAAGAGTATATTAGTTAAATATATAGATGGATGGGAAAATTATAAAACAAAATCTGGTAAAAAATAAATGTTTTTGTCAATACGAATGAGTGCAGATGATGATGATAATAATAATAATAACAAAACTTATTAATACATAAGTAAAATACATAAATAAAATGTAATTAAATTATTATACTAATAAGTAAAACATCATTTATTAATTAAATAATTATAAATATACAAATAATTAAACATAAAATAATTTATTAGGGATCATATGTGAAATTAAATTATAAGGGCAAAATTGGAATTTTAAAAAAATTGAGTTTCTTAGGGACTGAAAGCGTGACAATGTTTCAAAATATGGACTACCAGTGTAATTTTTAAAAGTTAGGGACGAAACCTGCAATTTGCTATAAACCACAGGGACCATTTATGTAATTTACTCTTAAAATTATTATTGAGTTTGAAATTGGGTTAAAATAATATTGCGTTTAAAAAGAATATTGGGTTAATGCGTTTAGAGTTTAGTATTGGGTTTATTGAGTTTTAGTTTTTAGAAACATTATTGGATGTTGTTCATTTATTGAATTAATTACTTATTTAGTTATTAGGTAATCAACTTGTTTTTTGAGGTATCAAATTTTTTTAAATAATTGCACACATAATTTTTTTAATATTATAAATTGCACACATAAAAATTCCTCGGTTGCACACATAAAGTTTTAAATTTTTTTTACTATGAAATGAAGTTATTTGGGAGAGGACTCGTTGCACGGGCTACCCCTCCCAATCAAGTAAGTCCGCCTGTGGACGGAAGGGTAATTTTACAAGAAAAAACACTTCAATTTTATAAAAAGTATCGTTCAGAACAGGATGGACCAAATTTAAGTTTGAATTATTCATTGAAGGTTGAGGAGAAGGTTTTTGCGGGGATGTAACTAGGGGTGAACAGTTTTTGGTTTGTCACCGATGATACCAAAAACCAAACCAAATCGAATCTATTTAAAACCAAGCCAAATTTAAAATTCAGTTTTGCGGTTTGGTTTTAGACCAAACCGATTATGAAACTCGGTTTTTGGATTGATTTCTAGTCTTACTGATAGCGGACCAAACCAAACCGAATTACCGAATATATATGTTTAAACTATTAATTTTATAGATCATATGGTCAATATTGATACTTCTGGTACCTGGATATTTGGGGTATTAATTTAAACCTAAAACTATATATGTACTTAATATATTTATAAATTTTAGGATTTATTTCTTTGATATAAAATATGTTATGTTTCCTTAATCTGATATTTTGGGATTGCATACTTAATTTTTGACTATTTGAGATGTTTGAAATTTTATGTTTGCTGTTTGATATTTGATTGTTTATATTTTTGTTTATAGTCCCTCAATCACTTTTTTTCTTCAAAAACCTTTTCAAAATTTAAGTAAACACAAAAATCCAATGTTTCCAATGGAGAAACAACAAAAAAATGATCATTTTAATTTATCGTTTTATTTTATTTTTGGCATCCACGTATGTGTGACATGAGTGTCTATTGAACAATCACTTAAATTGATAAAACAACAAGTATCGTGAGTTATTAAGATAAAGGATTTATGTGGCAAAAAATTTAGTTAAGGGATTTTTAAGAGATTATCAATTAGTCGAGTGACTTATAAGACAAAATAATTTAGTTGAGAGACTTAATCGAAAAAAATCATAGATTTATATAATATACATCAGCAATTTGCAACCCGCTCAACAGGTTACCAGTAACTTTTCTTGAAAAAAACACCAAATTCGTGATTTTTATTTGGTTACAGAAATTATCAAACAAAAAATTTGATTGAGGGACTTAATCGGAAAAAAAAACTTGTAGTTTAATAGTTTTTTACGAAATTTTTCGTTGATAAAATCAATCTTCTATCTACTAAAAGAGTAACTAAATGCCACACGGCATGCTCTCATTTAATTTGTCACATGTCGCTCTCTCCTCTTGCCACGTCATCTATTGATTTTATTTTTAAATTTTAAAGCAAATCAAATATATGTAAATCTAATATGGATTAATTAATAACTAACTAACTAAAATTAAGCAAACTTTATTATTTATATAATTATTATATAACTAAAATTAAGCAAACTTTATTATTCATATAATTATTATATTATACATATATATAAATATCAATTTCTAAATTAACGCATGTAATACATGTGTAATAACCTAGTTAAAAGTAAAGTTTAAAATAGGATGCTATGAACGTAATTTTGGACAAAGTATGACTGTAGGTTTATTTCTCCCGATTTTATGAAATAAGTCATATTTAGTATTGACAATAACTAACTAGCATTTTAGGAAAGTTAAAATTTATGCTAGAAGTGCAATGTTAAATAAATTTAAAGGACCACATTTAAAAAAGCAGATGAAATAAGTTGTTTAACCACCCCCATGATACATAACATTTCAAAGCTGCCCCTCTCTCTCTCTCTCTCACAGAAACCTAAAAAAAAGAAAAATCTCCCGCCGCCGGCAGATATGAGCGAACCTTGAGCAACTTCGCCGGCGTCTCCAGTGGAGCTCCATATAACGTAAATGCTAATCTTCCTTCCAGATCTTTGAATACGAACTAACAAGATCCGTAAAAATGCCGTTACAATCGGATCTGGACCGTCAGATCGAGCACTTGATGGACTGTAAGCCGCTGCCGGAGGCGGAGGTGAGGACGCTATGTGATCAGGCTAGAGCTATTTTAGTGGAAGAGTGGAACGTACAGCCTGTTAAATGTCCGGTCACTGTGTGTGGAGATATACATGGACAGTTCCACGACTTACTCGAGCTATTTCGCATCGGCGGCAGTGCTCCAGATACTAATTACCTGTTTATGGGAGATTACGTTGGTTAGTGTTGTATGTTTTAATTACATGTTTCTTTCGAGATTAGATTTTGTAGATTGGTTCAAGTTTGATTTGTCATTACGGCTGATGCAATTTAACTTGTTGAATGATGATGATGTGTGGTTGAATCTTCTTAGTTGATATGTCTTGATTTGAGTCATGCAGATCGTGGTTATTACTCGGTGGAGACTGTCACACTTCTAGTGGCACTGAAAGTTCGTTATAGAGATAGGATTACGATTCTTAGAGGAAACCATGAGAGCCGGCAGATAACTCAAGTGTAAGACTTCGTTTCTTTACCTTTATATTCTATTATAACTAGAAAGTTTATGGGTTGTTTTTTGGTCTTAGTTTATTTTCAAGATTAACATTTTCTTGTACCTTTTGTTTTGTAGTGAACATCCCAAACACTTGCTTCTTGCAATAGATAACTTTGTTATAAGATTTAGTAATGTAAATTACAGACCAACTATAGTGTATAATTAAGACACAAAGTCTGGTAAAGTTGCATTTGGATCCAAACAAAAACCAGCATGCAATGCAGCATCACAAATCCCATGGATGACTTTATCCTTGCCTCCTTGGTTACATTTTATAAACCATAAACTATATGCCTATATCACCGATACAGGGGACAAAGTTTAACATTGTTCTTCTAAGTTAGAAATATCACACACACACACATTGCAAGGAATTACACACACACACAACGAACCAGCCACAAGCCTTATAGGTGGTAGATCTTCTGGTTCAAAGTGCAAACTTGTACAGTTGTACCAACTAACTTGCTACGGTTAGTCTTAATGTGAACTGATTTTTGTCTTGCACAAAATTCTCCTCCTCGGATTGGAGTCTAGGAAAAAGGGTGCTTCTACCCTGTATAGCGTGCATTGTCATGCGCTCCAAATTATGATTGGCAATGCAATTGTCTATTTTAGTCTTCTTTCCCAGATAAAGAAATTAAAATTTGTAATTTACAATACTAAAAGCTTAGGCTAAATAAATATAAACTTAACCTGATGAGTCCAGAGAGAGAAAAAAGTGGTAAGTCATAGCAAGTTAGTTACTCTGATAGTTTTCACTAATATGGACAAACCATGTTATAGCAAAAACACGATAAAACTCAGGTTTTAGTATGTGTTCATTACATATGTTGATGCATGTCATAAAATAACCTTCTATGCCGTATGCGTTTGGTTTTGATTACATATATGCACACTGGTTTCTTGCAACCTAGGGTAGAGTATTTGTGGGAACTATCTCAATGCACAGAATGGACTAAAGAAAGTATTCATGTAGCTTCTGAAATATCAGTTGGGAAACATTTAAATTTTCTTTTACAACATCCCATCCTTACAAAGAGTCCATTTGATCTTTGCAAGCGAAAATTGTGTCAGACGAATCTAAATAATTGCAAGACCGTACTTTTAAAGCATGAGGATCAGTCAATGTTACTTGTCATATAAGTGATACATGGTGTTTTTTTCTCTAACTTTATGATGTTTATCCTTTCAGGTATGGGTTTTATGACGAGTGCTTAAGGAAGTATGGAAACGCAAATGTATGGAAACATTTTACTGATCTTTTTGATTATCTACCTCTCACTGCCCTTATTGAGAGTCAGGTTTAGCTATCTACCTTGAACACATTTTTAGCTTGGATTCTGCTTGCATCTTCTTAGTTGTCTCTAATCAATGTTCTGATTACAGGTATTCTGTTTGCATGGTGGTTTGTCTCCGTCGTTGGATACACTAGATAATATCCGTGCTTTAGATCGCATACAGGAGGTCAGTAAATAATTGAGCTCTTCTAACATTCCCATGAGGAACTAGGATTCCAGCTTATGTATGAGACATTAGTGTGTCATAACAGAGAATTGAAAAAGGATTTAAAGTTTATTTTTCGAATCCTTCTTGTACTATCGTCATATGCCCTTGTACATGTTTAATCAGCCTTTGCTTTGTTCTATGGTCAATATTTTCATGTGGAAAGAAAATACTGTCACCTATTTTTCGTTTTTAACCAATTGAAATTGTGGAACCATACATTGAAATAGCAATGAACAACTTTTTCTTGGAAGATCTCTATGATACAAATACCTTGTATCTAGCAGTTTTGGCTCTATTGTAATGTTCGTTTGTTTTGTTGAAACTTAAGGTTCCTCATGAGGGGCCAATGTGTGATCTTCTGTGGTCTGATCCTGATGATCGGTGTGGTTGGGGAATCTCTCCTCGTGGAGCCGGGTATACCTTTGGACAGGACATCGCAGCGCAATTTAATCATACGAACGGACTCACTCTTATTTCTAGAGCTCACCAGCTTGTCATGGAAGGTTACAATTGGTCTCAGGTTTGTATCATAAGTATCTAATAACCCACTTTCGCTAGTTGGCCTCTTTGTGAAACTTTCAACTTTTGCTTGCAGGAAAACAATGTTGTAACCGTATTTAGTGCACCAAACTATTGCTATAGATGTGGAAATATGGCCGCCATACTTGAGATCGGAGAGAATATGGACCAAAATTTCTTACAGTTTGACCCAGCCCCTCGCCAGGTTGAGCCTGACACTGCACGGAGAACTCCAGATTACTTCTTGTAAATTGGTGTTTGATAATATGACCTTGCATCTTTTCTGTTATATTTTTTACTTGGTAGAGAGAGAGAGAGTCTTCTATTTCCTGCAGTTAAAGACAAAACTGAATGATTGTTTCATCCATTGTTCCATTTGAGATCATTGTTTAACTCCTTTGCCCCATTTTATGTATTGTTCTTCGTAAAGCAGTCCCCCCATACGGGAAGATAAATGGTAATGGAGATGGGCAATACCCTAATATCTGAATGTTTATAATTCAGAACGAAACTACTATTTATTACATGTCATCAGAAACCGAAACAAGATAGTCAACATTATCGATGTGGTTTGTCTGTCTCTCTTATCTCGTTCACTTTGAACATTATTTACTTAGCTGCAGCCTATCTAGATACATGATTCTATTCGTTAGATGGTAAATGCCGGGCTGAGATGTTAAGCTGATTGTAATGTTCTCGATCAGGTTTATGCAAGTTCATGTCCTGAGCCTTCTAAGGTTTTGTGCTATTTCTGTAAGAAGCTCGGCTCTTTCATCACCCTTTCTGAGTGTCGATGCAGTGTGCTTCAGGTATTTATTGTTTGCTTCCGTTGTTCTCAGCCTCTCTTTCATTAGTGACACCTCTCTTTCCATGATTGCCTTCTTTTCTGCCTCTGTTAATCCATACAAAGTGAAGAACTAACAATGGAAATTTCTACAGATTTAATGCACTTAACTAGACCTGGCAATTGGAGACACGAATACACGAGTTTGTGAGAGACATGACACGAATAGACGACACAAATACATCTTTAAAATTGAGATAAAGCTTATTGCCATTCGTGTATTTGTGTCGTGTCAAATTCGTGTCTGACACGTGAAAACGACACGAATTGCCAGGTCTACAATTAACTATCCAAATAGGGATTAATCAAACACCTATGTTGACCTATAAACTGGTCTTCTGATTCGGATATTGTACAAGTACTTGGAAAAAGTATTATTAGTTAAACAAAAAGAAGAGGAATTGTACAAGTACCTATGTCTGTATCTTCGTGATCCCTTTCATTTGATGAGTGTATGAGATCTTCCAGGTTCTTCAACATACCCACAACCTGAGATCTTTCGGTTTCAAAATCTAGCGACGGTACACTTTCGGCAACTCTTGTATCCTCCCTTTCCCGAGGGGTATCGTACTCGGATTGAGATTTCATATCCTGGAAATGATCATCAGCATCTCCTTCGAATTCATCGCTGTCTTCTTTCTTGATTTCTCCATATTTTTCTTTGTAAAGCTCTAGTTCTGCTTCCATAATCTTGATATCTTTCTCTTTCTGCACAAGCATATCTTTAAGTATTTGAATGGCTTCTTCATCATACTCTGCTTGTTCCTCCATCATTCTCTGATACTGCAAAGCCTCCATTTCAATAGACGCTTTCTCGGCTTGCAAACGTGTGATCATCGCCATGGAATTGTTAGCGGCAACTGCAGAGGCGCTTCGTTCTTCGTTAAGTTCTTGATATAAAGCAGCAAGCATTTTTCTGTCCGCACGGACCTGTCTTTTCAGGTGATGAAGAATGGAATCACCTTCTACAGGCCCGTCGTCGCTAGTATCAGAAACCAAATCCAAGTTTTCGAGCGGGAGTTTTTTTGGAAGCTTGTTAGCAAATCTTGGACTATTAGTAGCTTCTGCAGGCCCTGTCCCAAAAAACTTGTTTCCCTTTACAAAACTCGGGGTTTTGCTAGATTCATCGTCCGGTAATAATGGCGCTGTGGTAGATTTCACATCGTCTTTAACAACTACATAGATCAATCAGAAAGTCATCGCTCCAGATAAAGAATGTTCTTCAAATAGGATCCGTAACGTGAGAAATATTAAACCGATTATAAGAATGGTACGAAGAACTCACTTTTGGACTCTACGTTCAATCCAGAGTTGTCTTCAGGCATATCAGGTTCGTTATCTGATACAAACCTGAGCTCCGTATACCTAATATGAGGCAAATCCGCATTCCTTGCTTCGTCTTGTCTCCATCCCATCGGCGTTAAAGGCACTCTAGGAGTTAGAGTCGGTGCAAACGCTGAATTGCGAAGGGTCGAAGGCGTCCTAACAAAAACTTTAGAAGCAGTTCTCGTCTTATAAGGTTCACCGCAACAAGAACATTTACTCATGTCAAATGCCCTAATGTTGCTGTTATTCTCTTTTCCTGTCTTCACCGGTTTCAGTGTCATCTTTTGATCACCATCCTTGGAGACATCGTCGTCTTTTTGCTCCACGGGTTTCTTAATATCATCAGAATCTGTTTCTTTGTCGGTTCCAAACGAGAGTAGACAACCCTCACACATGTTCCGAATATCGGACAATCTCCTATGGACATGACAATAAGCCAAGGAAGATATGTCTTTCTTGTGTAATTCACATATCGAGTTATTGTAGTAGGAACTAGGATTAGTCCCTGCCATGGACTTGTCAATCCGTGTGCAAAGGACACACGGTGGGTGCAATTGAAAGATGGTGGCAAATTTGTTGGAGAGATACGCAAGGAACCCGTCGATGAAAAGGGATGCTATCAGCAACCATTCGAGCACGGCGCCTACTACAAAATGTGGGAATTCACCCAATTCTTCCTCGACGAACATCCTGAATGTTCGTTTCGGTGGCGGCATTGTTGGGTTAACAAAGAGAAACCCAATCTGAGAATGGGTGAATGAATTGGGCGTGAGTTGATGAAGAATTAAAAGATGAAAAATGAACAATGATTTTGAGAAGAAAGCAATGTAGATCAAGATCCACTTGTTTCTCTCTCTAGAAATGTATGTGTGTGTGTGTGTGTGAGAGAGAGAGAGAATGTGTTTGTGTAATACTAAACAAGGTTTCAAGTGATGTGTGACTGAGAGAGTTTCACATGTTTTGGGGGTTACCTACAATAGAAGTGGTCTGTTTTTACCTGAATTAACGGTCCACCATCAATGTTAATTAAAGCAATTATTATTTCTTTAGAATCAATAACATATTCAAACATGACCATTCCAAAACTACATTAGGATATAAGATGTCTACTTATATTATATATTCATATAGATATATACAATACAAGGGTTCAATTATACATTTATGATTCAAAATCAATCGTTTTTAGTTCTTATTCTACCTCAATTATCTTTAATACACACACACAATTATAAACGTATAGTGATATATATATATATATATATAAAATAGACAAGAAAATATGTTAATTGATACCCAATTATTTTTTCATTTTTAGGAAGGGTAATATACTGAAAATAACAATAATTTTTTTTGCATTTTTACCGATTATAGCCACATTATTTAACTTTTATCATTAATAACATCAATTTTGTATTTTTTTAGTTAAAACAACATAACCTGCAACCAAACACCCTTAAATTGTAAACCAAACACCCTCAGTTGGTAAAATAGCAACAACTTTTCAACTTTTACCATTAACAACAATTAATTAAAATTTTAACCAAAGTATATAAAATATTTAAGCAAAACTTAAGAACATCAGTAAAGCACATGAATTTCTGTAGAACACATATATTATAATTGAAACGGTTGTAAAATAAAAATCAATGTTCACAAGTCGTTGAAACATAAATGATCGAAGAACACTCAACGTATCTGAAAGCATCAAATCCATAACCAGAAAAGGCAGTCAGAGTACCTCTCCAGCTGGTGGGGAGAGGCTCCACATCGAATGACCCCCGAGTTCCTTCATCCCTCTCTGATGTGGCTCTCTCTCTCTCTCTCTCTCAATTTAATTGAATTTATTGGGTAATAGATATTGGGATAAAAAAATAGATATTTTCGAGATAGAATAATAGATGAGATAAAAAGTGAAAAGTTAATGTGGCGCTAATATAGAAATTAAGAAATATGGGTATACCTATCACACTAATGGCTACATTTAACATTTCCATTAATCGAATGCAAATATGTTGCGATAGAATAATTTATGATTTTATGGAAATGGTTAAAAATACTAATGTTAACTTTTTATCCTCGAAAGTTAAAAGTGTTGATTTAAATTATAATTTTTTTGATAGTGTAATTAAAATTGTGAAATCGTGACTTTTAAAGTATGGTAAAAACCAAAAGCTTAAAAAGAACCCTAGTTGAAATTATATATTCACGGTAGTAGTCTAATAATTGAGAATAGGAAAACCCATAATAAAAGTAGAGGATGAAAATTGAAAACCATATATCCATCCAACTAAACTGTATAGAAAAAAACAAAAACAAAAAACAAAACACAATCATATATAAATGATACTCATAATATTATAATGAGTAGTTTTCATACAATAAAAAGTTTGGACTTTTGCCAAAATCATACATGTTATAGTAGAAGGTTTGGTGAATTATAAAGCAAATATTAATGTTGAAGTAACATTCCTAACATTCCTATAGATGTCAGTATGTCACAAATACTCACTTCTGTAGAGGAGTAAATCAGTTAATCACCCATACCCCCTGTACCCTTACCGGAATGCTCGGTATCACTGCTGTATATATATAGTAGATGTGTCTTTAGCTAAAACAGATAAACTTGAATGCGGAGGCTGCTCTTGGATCTGTTTCAACACTTGACTTATATTCCTTTTTCATTTGTGGGCAAAGTTTTTGAAGTCACCTGGACCAAAAGGCAAAAACGATCGACCTGAGCATAAAGTAATATGAGAGTGTTTGACATGTGTATTTGACGATGATCGATGTGCAGAGATAATTCGTCTGGAATCAAAACACATAAGATGCTTCACAATCTAAAATCTGCTCCATCCTTCAAGATCAGAGCTAACAAGCATATCTAGTGAACTTGGTGGCCGCTGGACCACCCAACAAGCATTAGAAAGACCTATTGACTATTCAGAATTATTTGGTGATGTTCTTTTATTACTTAATGGGCTTAATGGCTAGCTTGAAGTTCTTATTCACTAAGCCATGTACAGTTGTTTGTTTTAGGCTCGTTTACCGATGATGATTTATTCTGTAAGTTATTACTTATTAGCGGTTTTTCCTTTATACATTAAGCTAGATGTTGTATGACCGAAACCCAAAAGAAAATTATGTCATTCATGATTCAACACAGGCAAACATTAATTTTACATTTTCTACTTATTCTTAACAAAGTCTTTATCCATCTGAACGTACCTTTTTACCCTAACATCACTTATTCATGAAGTTCTTCTAGTTATTCTAAAACACACTTGTGTCATGTAGATTTCTAGTGGAAAATGTGTGTAGTTCCGGAAAAATTGTTTCTATCTAAAATCTGCTTTATTTGTAATGCCAACTAGAAATTAGAACAAAATAGCAGTCAAGAAATCTTCTCTATAGGCCTAGAGGATTCTTGCGTGTTGTTTAACCATAGTCCCTTAGCAAGCAATGTGCTAAGGCAGTATAAAAGAATATTTTTAAACGTGTAGATGGATCGAACTCTTATGAAAGTAGATATTAAAGAAAGCTTGATTGCTGTTCAAGTGAAAGAGAACACTTGAAATGATCAAGCTCTAAGAAAGTAGAAACTATTGTAAGCAAAATTATATCAGGTTCCCTAGTTCC
Source organism: Centrapalus pauciflorus (assembly GCA_020465985.1). Lineage (NCBI taxonomy): Eukaryota > Viridiplantae > Streptophyta > Magnoliopsida > Asterales > Asteraceae > Centrapalus > Centrapalus pauciflorus. Next base: position 112,421 of record JAANYP010009040.1, on the reverse strand, counting down.
TCCCATGATAGGATTCATTTATAGAAGCTATGTGGTTATAATTTCCTTTTTAGCCTGGTGTTTGTTTAAGGAGGTGTTCATTTGTGTACCTTGAGATTGGTTATGTGCTATTGAATGATCATAATCATATAATTATATTTGGATGTGTTCTTGTTGTTTGAAGTTATAGTAATCAGATGATCTTGTTTAAGTGTTTGGCAAATTATGATAAATTATGAAATTACTAAATGGAAAACCAAAAGTGACATTTACACAAAAAAAACCCTCAAGTTAGAACATTATTTAGATTAAAACCCCGACCATTATTTAAAATAATACATCAGTCATTTTTCATTGCACAAAAAACTCTCAACTGACTAAACCGGTTGTAATCAGTCGACCAACCATTTGTCTCCGACGACGTCTGTGTTTTATGACTCACATCCACATTTCTTGTTGATTGTTTTGTGCAATCTGTGTTTTTTGTTGGAATTTACTTTTTCAGCAAAATTCCGGTGGTCACTGATGCACTTGTCGACTGTGGTCTGTGACTTTCAATCGGTTACAACTGAATATCCAGATTCCGTAAGAATTTACCGGTTGGGGGGTTTTTTGTAATGAAAAATAGTTGGATGTTTTGATTGCAAAAAATGATCCAACTTTAGGTTTTTTTTGCACAAATATCCCTTAAAAATAGAGAGGTGTCATTGTGAAATGGGAGTAAAAAGTAAGTTATAACTGATAAACCTGGTTTTTTAAAAACTAAAAATTGGGTTCTAATAGCTAAATTCCACAAACTCACAAAAATAAAATTAACTTGCGAATTATTCTAGGTAAAAATAACACGGAGGCACAAAACACAAAAATAGTGAAAACATGTTGATTTTTTTGTGTAATAAACCCAAAATAATAATAGTGTTATATAGATCAAAAGTGCTAGAAATATAAGCTAGACTTAAGAAGTATTAAGTAAGATAGTTATATTTGGTAGTTCTTTTTTAGTTATTGAATGTAGTTATTTGGTGGTTAAATATGAAAGATGTGTTGGTTCATGAAGAGTTGCAACTATATGATAAATGTTGCATCTGTTGGTAGTTTGTGTGTATACATGTCCATGTAATTCTCTCTATAATAGAGTTGTAATTGTTGTTATTTTATTGATATAATTTTTTTAAGGTAAAATACTTTTTGTCTTATGATCATGTTCCTATTGTATTGTGATGCTTCTGCTGCCAACATAGTGGTATCAGACCCTAGTTTTGGTTCATGAATGCACATACAATAGTTTGGTGCAAATGATTGGTGTTGAATATCGAACAATTTTTTTGGTGCATTAACAGCAAATGATGGTGAATGATGAAGGGGTCCAAACAAGTGGCCTGCATGATTTTGTAACCCAAACGGGTTTGATGCCTCAACAATAGAGGATGAACCTCGAAGTTGATTGGTGGTTATAAAAAACGATGTTTATGTGTGCAACAATTTTCCTGCACATCCAACGTAGTGTTTGGTGAATGTGTGTGACATAAGTTCAGTATGATGTTTCATGCTTCAGAACGGTGATTATGTTGCAACAAGTTTCACCAACCTTGGTGATTGTGTATATCAACTATCAAGTACAACAGATTGGTGTGTTGTGCAGTAAGTTTTCTGCATAAAGATTGGTGTTTGTGAAGCAAGATTTCGGTGTAGTGCGACAACTAGTGTTGTATGTTTCTTAGTGAAAACAACATCTGGTTTGGATCCTTAGTGGATTGTGGGTTGTGTTCTTCTCCAATACATGATTGTGTGAAACCAATGGTCGTGCATGTCTGGTGTGTTTTTTTTTCTAGTCTAGCTTAGAGGGGAATGCTAGAAATATAAGCTAGACTTAAGTATTAAGCAAGGTAGTTTATTTGGTAGTTCTTTTCTAGTACTTGAATGTAGTTATTTGGTGGTTAAATATGAAAGAATGTGTTGGTTCATGAAGAGTTGCAACTATATAATGAATGGTTGCATCTGTTGGTAGTTTGTGTGTATACATGTCCATGTAATTCTCTTTATAATAGAGTTGTAATTGTTTTTGTTTTGTTTATAAAGTTTGGTGTTTCAAAGGTAAATACTTTTTGTTTTATGATCATGTTCCTATGGTATTTGTGATGCTTCTTCTGCTGCCAACAAAAAGCAAAAGCATCTTAATCTAAACATAAAAAAATTGATTAATGTGTCTTTGATCCTAAATTTCACATAGTTCCAAAACAAACATCCAAACACCCCTTAAATGAGATTTAGCTTACATGTTTAAAACTTTAATTAAGTTCTAATACAGACAATGCACACAGCAGAAAAAGATGTATCTAAAACTAGTGAAAAACAATGCTACCTGTAGTAAACAAGTAGGAATTTCTATTAATCCATGTAGCAGGAGATCAACATTCTTAAGCGTGTCCTCGGGAACTGGTGTAATCAAATAGAGAATCTTCCGAGAAATGTCTACTCCCCTCATAATTCCTGATCCATAAACAACCAAATTGTGAGAACTATTAGATAATGAGATCAAAGTATTGCAACAAATGATTTATTATTACCAAGACCGACACAGCAGGGCAAATGTTTAAAATTTAACGAGCTAATAGCCAATCCAACGACAATGCTATTTGATCTGTAGATAGTTTCCATGCATGGAACCTGATATAATGAAATAGAACAAAGGTTAATAACCAACTGTCAAAAAATGGAAGGATAATGTATTTTTAGAACTCCAGATTCAATTAACCTCACAATGTAGTTGTTTGATTGTGACAGAAGACATGAGAACTTCATAAGGAGGTTGTACAGCTAATCCGTGATCAAGCTCCTCGATTGTGGTTATACTCATGTTGCTTGGAAAGCATTTTCTGAAATATGCTAGCAAACGAAGATCTCTCAGAAGACGTGCATCATTTTGTGAGTGCACTCTGAAAAAGTAATATCATTTTCGTAAGGCAAAGTCTACATCATTAACAAAAACGATTAGGACAATATGTTCAATGAAAGTTATTAAAGCTGTGGAACTTAGATGATGATACAAACATCCATATATTAACATGACTATGTATCTATTTGTTGTGTCTAGTGATTGTATTGGCAAAACAAGGAACATGATACCAAAAGATAAAGGGATCATTAGAATTACTCAAATGGAAGTTTCTAAAAAGAAATAGAAATATCAAATATGCACACGTACGATTTTAAGGAATCCTGTGAATTGATCTCAACTATGGTTACTTCCTGAGCTTCCCCCTCTTCTAACCAAAACGCTCCAGATGGCAGGTTCTTACTTTCAGCAGATACACAGACCGTAACCACAATGCTAGGAGCAATATGTCTTAGCATGTCCACCAGTACATTAAATCCAACATCTGGCCCATGAGAAGCGGAGATCGATGATGGATCATTGCCACATCAAGCAATCAGAAAGCCATAGCAGAAAGGGAGACATAAGCATACCTTCTACCAAACCAGGAATATTGACAACCAAGGGCACCCCAATTTTAAGAGGGGGTTTAGGTTGATATTGTTCATGATAGTAATCATACAGTGCACGTATATATTCCAGATACATCTTTGGATCCTTTCTTGGGGTAATATCACCAAAGAAGAAGCATCTGCAGAGGTTAAAACATGCAAAAAACAGAAAAAAAAAACTTGGGCTGAGCAGTCATACTGTCATGCATGAATATGTTAATTTCTGGCTTTCTGCTTAGATAAAGCTGGTTTTAGTCATGTAAAAATATTTAGATACTAGACTTATACGATTATTGATGTATACAGAAGAAGCTGGTTTTACTGATCATGAGGTAAACTAATTTCCAGAAGAAGTAAAATTGATCTAATGCTCATGATAATCAGCATTTTTATGTAAGTAAACCTGATGTCAAATTTTGGGGCTAAACATTTTAATTGATGTATACAGCTATAAGCCTTTGAAGTAACAGCATGCACTCCAAATTTCAAAATATTCGACAACATACAATTTATTGAACAACTTCAAATTCACATAAATTTTGATCTGGCAGGAGTATGGGCCCACAGCCCCACAGCCATTCCACTTGAAAGGTATGTCCTGATGGTGAAAGCTGTTTGGTTAGCATGCCCAAATTCCCTCATTTTGGCTCTAATTTCAACTTTCTCCCAAGTTTAGAGATATGTGCAATTTACCTCTGTTCTCTTTGTAATGGGGATTTGAATTGTATAAAAGAAAGTAATTATTTTATCACATGCTAGATTTTAGGAGGAGAATTTCATGATGTCAGATTTAATTTTGAGATATCTTTTTATTGGACCTGCCTAATATAACAATGTCATTTCTCTATTTTAGAGGAATCATAATTATTTTCCTCATTTTCCGGTGTCATTCTGAAATTGTGATGTGTTCGAAACGAAATCGCTATTTTCTCAAATTAAGTTTTAAAGAAACAGCCATGTATGCATGTACATACATATCTATAAATACTATTATATGACTAACCAATGTGCTTCGTGCTGGTCTCTTATTCAATTTGACAAGTGTCGAAACTTTCTTTCACCACATCTGATTTATTAAATTTAAAAATCAAATCAATTTAAATCTATTATTACTCCATCTAATATTTCTAATCTATTAGTTAATTCAAATAATTATAATAATTTGTATATTTTTATGAATAATTATATTTTTTTAATTCAACCCATAGTACATGGGTATATAATATAGTATGTATGTATATACACACACATGGGTGTATATATACACACACATTACACAAGCAAAATGAAGAATCTTAACAAAATGATGAACATTAAAATAACTAGTATTCTCTTAAAATGCAGATAAACAAGGTAAAATTCATACCTCTCAGGAGCTCTCAAGCAGGGAATTGCCAGATCTAGGTTTTAAGAGAGGAAAACAAAGAAGGATGATAGATACCAATTCAAATAGCAACCCGAATTGATTATAAACATACAAATCGGCCATGTGTAGATTACTAGCTAGATTGAGTAAACGAATAACAGAATCGATGATACCTGGAGTTACTTTGTCAACCACAGTGAGCGATAAACACCCTGGAGGCGTAAACTCAGCCTGCCCTACATCTGTATCCAAATAAGCTACTCTTCTATATCTGCATTCAAATAATCAACAATGTTTATCGATCTGTATATATATATGCCATGCAAAAAGCTACCTAAAAGTAAAAACCATCAAAATCGAGACTAAGTATACCGGTTGATAAGAACGTTGAGAAGGTGGCGAGAGAAGGTTGATTCGCCGCTGTTTGGAGGGCCGCAAACTACACAAATCGGAGGTGGTGAAGTGATTGAATCGTAAGCAACGGTGTCGGCTGCTTCTTCCCACCCTTTTGGTAGGTATAATTGAGTCTGATCATCCAGTGATGAATCCATCGCCATTAACGTTGCCTTCGATCAATTCCTTCCTCAATGAGCATGCATTGGGTGTGTATGGGTCTATATGGAGGTGATTGACTGTACACACGCTTTTTATGTGTAATGTGTCCCCTGACCATAATATCCCGATTTTCTACATATCATATTTCTGTACATAAAACAAAAGAGTACAAAGGTGTTCACAGTTTACTCGGTTACTGAAATAAGACAATAATGATTAGGATATTTTTTGACGACTAATCCCTAATATATGTCATGACCAACTAATTTGTCTCGTGTCAACTTATCATTCAATTTAATACATTTCAAAACTTAAATATGTCACATGTTATTACTAAATTGAATTATAATTAAAATCCAATCTATTATAATCTAATCTAACAAATTTAATATATAATTAACTAAAATATAATAAAATCAATTTTTTATAATTATTTCATGTGTTTTATAAATATTTATTCTTATTTTTTTTTAAATTCAACTCATATAGAAAGAACAGGTTCAGTACGTTAAAATTTGGATATATAAATTTGTGTGTGTATATAGAATCAAGATCAATGAGATACCATGTTAGACTAGGATACCGGAGTACCATATTAAAACATGTTCAATACGATAAAATGTTAAAATTCATGCAAAATTGTAATATACACATGTTCAAATGTACATTATTATTGACTAGTTTACATCATTTACATGTTCATTATGATAAAATGTTATATTTCATGCAAAATAACAATATGCACATATTCAAGTGTGCAATATGCATGAACATGTGCATATTACACTTTTGCATAGAATTAAAGGTTTAAACAAATTAAACGTGATGAATATGAAAATGATGTAAATTAGTTAATGATAATACAATTTTAAATATTTGTATATCACACTTTTGCAATTTTAGTTGATATTTTTGTAATTCATTTTTTTTATTTTTGTTATATATAGAGAGAGTTAGGTTCAAATCCCTCTCGAAATCAAGTGCACCCGAATTTACCACCTTTAAAAAACTTTTTTAATTTTTTTCGTAACCATGTTTAACTTAACATTATACATATAATTCACACCATTTACATGATCTTTTTTTACCATTTACAAGATTTATTTTTTAAATTTTGATGTTGGTCATTTTGATAAAAAGTCTTATAATGTGTCTTATTCTTGTCTATGCAAAAAAAAAAATATGTGTGTAAATGATAATTCACAATCGGGGACGTTGGAATCTCATGGATACACTAATAAACCTGGTAGTGTGTGTGTGTGTGTATATATATATATATATATATTTAATATTATAAATCCATAAAATTAGTTTTGATCATATTATATTAAATCTAATTATAATCAATTAATTAACTAATTAAAATTAAATTAAGAATTAATTAATAAAGTTTAAAATGAAAGAATTAAACGTAAAATATAAATAGTTAGCAAAATGGAAAAAAATTGAATAATTATAATATTAATGGATTAACTGTGAAAAGCTGAAAATGTATATTGATCATTTTTAAAAAATTAACACTGGAAGAGACTATTTATGAAAACAAACAGTAATTTGAGGGATTAGAAAATTAACACTAGGAGAGACCATTAATCCTTAAAAAAATGTCATTGAATTTTAAATCATTAATTTTATTGATCACAAGACAAAGATTGATACTTTCAGTATCATGAATATATATGATACTCATTATAACCCAAATTTATATAAGCGATCACTTAAAACTTGACAGGTGTTACATCTTGCTAACCAACTCAATTAAAAGTGTTTGGTTTACAGAACGTTTTTAAAAATAACGAAGTTTGTGAAAAAAATAGAAAGTCAGAAGGAATTGAATGAAACCTTACTCTTTGATTGGTAGAAATGAAACTTACTATGTTTTTATTTAGTTTATAAAATAGAACGGGATAAGATGGCTACACGTCATACGAAAGGTGGACTAGAATTGAATAGGAAAGGTAGAGCATGTGGTTAAGTAGATAGGATGAGGTTGGATCGGTTAAAATAACCTTTTCAAATAAACACAAGTAGTGGTATTTTGTGGAAGGGATAATTGCGAATCTCATTTTTTGTGATTAAAACTTTAAATCATTTTCGTTGCATATAAAATCTCAAACTAACTATAAATCAGTAAATCAATATTTTATGAATGGGTAACCGGTTATTAATCCTACTTGACCGGTAAATAACCTACGTTGAATAAATTTTAATTGTTGAAACTGGTTGTCAAGTATTACACATCATTTAAACCTCGTTGATGATGTAATCTCGTTTAAAAATTACAATTAAATATTATCAACGAGGGTTTAAATGATGCGTAATACTTGACAACTGGTTTCAACAATTTAAATTTATTTCATGTAGGTTATTTACCGGTCCACATAGGATTAATAACTGGTTTCAGCCGGTATGAAACCTTCATTTACTGAGTTTTAGTTAGTTCGAGTTTTCTATTCAAAGAAAAATGGATTGAGGATAAAAACTGACGGTCAATCATCCAAAGCATGTGGATTTCCCTCATATTATGGTTCAATCCAGAAAAATAAAACAAAGACGAAAAATTGGGTACCGATGCAAAAGCAGTTTAAAATGTAAGTTTATGTTTGAAATCGATCGAGAAGAACCTTAAAGAAAGACGAAACTGAAGTATCTTTAAGACAGGAACCGTAGATGGTGAGTCGAAGAAGGCGTGGAAGTTGTTTTGATTTTTCCCAACTGGACTAGAATGAAAGGGAAATCGTAACACCGACGAGGATTAAAGAGAATCATGGTAGAAGTGAGGATGATAACCGGTGTTGAAAAGGTGTGTAACTGATTTTGATGATCGGTGACGTAAGCTCCGGAGAAGAAATCAGTTATGTAATCGGGAGTCGAAGAAGTTGAATTATCATTTATCAATGAGCTAGGGACCTCTGGACCTGCCTAACAATGTCAATTGCATAAAGCCTAAATCGGTTGAAGCTGTTCATTTACTGCATTAGTATCGTCGTTATTCTCAGGTACTCAGTCTACACAACTTTCTTTACTAACGGCTTTCTTCAATGTTTATTATTATGCATGTAGATACATCATAGATATTGTGATTGTTTACTCATAATTGACTGATTAATTTTACCAAAATTTAAGATCTGCTTGCCTTGTGTCACCAATTTATCGATTAAGCACTCATCAACATCGATGAATCATCCAATATATACGATTTTTGACTTTCGAGATATCCAAAATGATATGCAGACAATATTATATTACAGTTCATCCAGAACAAAGCTATACTGGATGATTATTGTGTTTTGCATTTATCCGATCGTTGATTGCTCTTTTATACACAAATTTGACCTACTGGCCTCTGTGTTCCTAATTTCATTAGTTGTCTTACTACTCCTTGGTTACCTGCTTAATTAGGTACTCTTTTCCCCCAAAATTTTCATTTTGTGATGTTTGTCTGCTGTTAAACACTAAAGCTTCCAAGAGTCAATAGTCTATGTGTTCATCAATTGAGACCATTGTGAGAAGTTATTCAGCTTCCAAATGACTGTCACTGGACATCCAAACGTTACGTTTCCTGCATTTTTGACAGACACAATTCAATTGAGACCATCCGGTATTACAATTAACTCTCACTATTGAAGGTCATCTGGATCTGGATGGCATGAGTATCCTCCAATTTGACCTGAGTTCAATCGGTCAGGCCTCTGGATACCAGCTCCTGTAACTGCAGGTGAACATTTCTATGGTTTTACTTGCATGAATCTCTGAGTATATGGTAACCATCCAACCGTCTTGCTATGTCGCAAATAATAAAGACATGATCAATATAGACTAGCAGCAGTAGTGTACACAGGAAAAGTAGTTCAGAAAAGTAAGTATCAATATGAAAGCAAATGATGAAAGGAACGAAAAGAATCAATCATATGATTGGTACACAATTTGAAAGCATAAAATGAAGAATATATATCCAGCTTGCATAGCTTTATATATATACCTTATGAATCGGACTCAAGACCTTTCTAATTGATGTGGTTAGTTGCGTTACTACAAGAATTTAATATATCTTATCACTAATAAACAAGTTCAATAGTCTATCCATGACAATTACAAATCATGTAATCATCTATGACTTCAAGTTGCTATTGAATTACATTTTGGATAATTAACATTGTCGGGGATCTGGAGAAATGTTTCAGTGTAGGACAAGCACGTTGATATTTCATATCGAAATGTCAATCAGAGATAGAAAGTACAAAATTCTTCTTATCATCTAGTATTTTGTATGGCTTTTATAAAGAAGATTCGACTAGCGTGATACACGATATTTTGAAATGAGTGGTAGAACCTCCATGAAAGATCCCTTTGTTGCTTCCCTAGCACCACACAAGCCTCATATAACACACAGACATTTATAGAGACATATCATCTCTTTTCTCCTCATCTGTTTTTGGATTGATTCGGATCAGTTGCGATGAATAACAAAACCAGAAGCAACAAATCTATTTGTGAGAAGTCAATGAAGCTTATGACAAACATAGTGAAAGTATCTTACATATCTATATCTAAGATTGGGCTTAGAACAGGTGCGCTTCCACAGCCACCGGCAACCCATAGCCGTACTCCATCTTTGCCTCGATACCCACAAAACCTTAGATCACAAGTCCCAATCAACAGCTCAAAACCTGTTTCTTATATGCTGCATCCAAGGGACACAAATAGGTCTTCGATGAACATGATTAAAGATGATGAAAGTGTCGATAGGGATGCCTGGGATTTCATCAGGAAGGTGCGTGAGAAAAACCTCAAGGATGCAAGTGAGATACCGAATCTTTCGGAATTCATAATGCCTCCACCACCTCGTGTCATGTTCCAGTCCTCAGCAGTTTACTAGTAGTCTCTTCGCTGCTTTCGTTTGAAGATAGAATAAAAAGGGGATGAATAATTTAAGTTTGCTTGTTCTGAATCTCTATTATCTATTGTTTTGTATACTTACCTACGGTCCGATATTACATGTACTCTCTAATATCTTCAGTTTTTAATTCATTAGTGCAAAATGTTTCCACTTATTCTGTTGTATTCTACCAATTGTGTTTTACAGAAGCCATGATTATCTTGCTTTCTAAATTCTAGTCTACTTATACTTAAGATGCTGCAAGTTATATGATCATGAAAAAGCATGAAGCAAACAAGAATCGTCCACTTATATCTTGTTGTTTTCATAAAAAAAGAACAGTTGAAGTTATATGATCTAGATTAAACGATAAATTTGGCGGGAATCTATGATGTAGGGATCTACTACCTCAGCCTGCTTATGTAAGACTACATGAGTTTATTACTTTGTTTCCTGGCTCGTTTTTTGTTACGAATGACTTAATCGCATCTGAGGGGTAATTAACCAAACAACGCCTAAGTGTAAAGTGTGGGATTCAAAGGCAACAAGGCTATTTAGACATCTTACTGAGGTAATTCTGATCAATTGGTCCACCCCCAACATTTTATTGTCTTCAATTTTTGTTTGCTACTGTTGTGGAAATTAGATTGGTTAAAGAATCATACTCAAAAAGAAAAAGTAACAATTTTGTGCTTTGATTGCTTTTGCTCTTAAGTTTCCTGTATGGTTTGAAGTGGATTACAAATGGAGTCTTCAGAACTACTTAATTCTTAAGGAAAAAAGGGAGTGCACTATTTCCAGGGAAGTATAGTGAAAAAGGTTGCTTTGTGGATGTTTCTTTCATACTTTATTAAAGATTTTTATTTATTGTCCAAATGGACTTTATCTAAGTCCATATTTGTTTAGTGCTGAATGGAATCATTAAGAGGTGGTTTAGCTTTTGAACGAGCCTTTTAATGATTCCGTTAAAGAAGTAAACAAACAACCACTAACTGAAACTTGGATGCAGTTTGAATCTTATACTTATGTATTTCTTATAAATTAATAGAAATGTGTTAATACAAACTAACAACTTTCACTCTTTCTCGAGTGGTTTTTTTGGTCTTCGAGTGTTTGTCTATTAGTCAGGTTTCTTTAAAACGCTTCACAGTAACAAAATCGGAGGATATTATGAAGGGCAAAAAGATGGGGTAAAATTATTATGTAATAAGTATGTCACGTATTAGTCCAGTCTTTCAAGAGATAGGGAATCCACCGGATAAAGATTACTCTTTTGCCTTCAATAAAGTAGTTTACCCCTCAAATGCTGAAACCCATTTGATACATCAATTGCTGTATCTAAATTTGGAAAAAGCAATAACCTTTAAAAGATTCCAGAGTCCAAGTAGTTGTCATGGAAGCGATATCTATGGTATGTAGTGGTCGGTTCAATTCGGTTAGTAGTTAAAATGTGAATCGCGTTTTCGGTTTCGGTTACGCGGTCTTTGTTTACATGTTAGAAGACGATTACTCGTGGTTTTGTCTATGGTTACCCGTTATATACCTTAATGTAAATAAAATTTAAAAAAAAAAAATTTAAACGTGCATTCTCTTTAAATACAAAGTTAGTAAATTATTTAGTTATAAATTTTAAAAGTTACAATGAACGTACTTAACAAAACAATTAAAATAAAATTTTATTTGAAAATCCCATATTTAATGTTTTAAAACGACTAAATGAAATTATAAATATAATATATATAATCTGTTTAGTTAACTACGGTTTTCTAAAAATAAAAACTTAAACCTCTCGGTGATATGTCGGTTTCGGGTCAAACGGTTCAGTTTGGTTTCTCGGTTTTCCAGTTTTATTTGAACACCCCTGGAGCCAAATAGCCAATATCAAAACGCAATTTCTGTACATACGTTCTCTCTCTCTCTTTTTTTTAATCATACACACATCTTAATTATGTACGGTTAGGAAAATTAGTGTAGGTTCCATATTATTGGAGTGTAAGATTATTAATAGAGAAAATCATGTAAAAAACAACGTACTTTCAATATTTTTCGAATAAGTAATTGCACAAAAAATGTTTCCATAAAAGTCACTCAACTTAAAAACGTTTTCGTAAAAATCACTCCAAATAATATGTTTACATAAAAGTCATTCAACTTAATAAAATTTTATGAAAAACATCTAAAATTTCTTAAAAAATATCATAAAGCAACATAATTCGTAAAAAAATTTCATGTTGAATGACTTTTATCGACACGTTTTTGGATAGGGAGTTAATCGAAAAATATTAAAAGTACGTTGGTTTTTTTATAATTCTCCATTGTTAATATTAGCGATTTGTTCTCATAGTTGGAAGGAAAATAAGAGGAAGTAAAGAATGAAAAATAAGATTTGTTATTGATTGTGTTCTTCTTTGAATGAAATGGTAAAATATTATTAACCAACATCACTCCTCGCAACAGAGGTAATTTCAACGGGAAAGTTTGACTTACAAATTAAATATATAGATGATAAGCAACTTTTGCAACATGATGTGTTGCAAAGTTACCTAAACTTAATGTCTACAGGAGCTGCAAATTCATTTGAGAGGTCCAATACCGAATGTCGGAAACTAATGCTGCTAGCATCCAAGGGGGGACATTTTTGTGGAGGCTAGTGAGATCACCAGTCGTGAATCAGACTCGATGATTGCATGAGTCCAACCTTTCTTAGCTGCATATACACTAGCCAATCGAATTGCTTGAAACTCCGCGGCTAAAACATATTCTCATTGACATTTCTCACCAAAGCAGACAAACAATGTTCCCATAGAGTTTCTCGCAACAATCCGATAGCAACATTCGGCTTCTTGAAAAAGGCATCACGATGATCCACTTCGGTGAACTATCATGTGAAACATCATTGTTAGCCGATGAAACTATTGGAGAATCGGGAGCTATAACAATTTTGTAAACATTCTTGATTGCTTGAAATTCCAAAATAACTTTAATTGGGGAGAGTGGGGATTGATTTGTTCTTGAACTAGTAAAAAAAGTGGAAGGAATGAAACGGAAGGAGGAATAAAGGGTGATTGAATTGTATGGAAAGTAATCTCTTAAGTTTATTTAACCAATAGTTACACATAATTAAATACTTACATATAAAATAACTATAAATTTTTATATATACAAAATTCAATTTTCCACTCCCTTTAATTGATAATCAATACTCTCATCACATGATTAAAAGAACTTGTTAACTTAAACGACATCATTTTCTATGGTTTCATCATACCAAAACGTCTCAAAAAATTTGTGTTCATAAACGGAGCTTTTATCTTTTCTTTCCCTGATGTTTCTTTCTAAATTTGGGAGGATGATTTTTAGAGAAATAACCTTATATTTTTCGTGGCAATAATTCCGCTGGTTAAGGCATGTTTGGTAAAATTGTAATGGATTAGCACATTTGAGTTGAGGAGTATGAAAATACAAAAGTGGAAGAAACGTTTCAATCCTCCCTACATATTTTATAAATCATCCTTTGTTTCTTGGTATTTGATAGAGAAATAGAAGAAAAAAGAAATAAATCAATAAAAAAACAAACATATCACATGAGTTTGACTTGACCGAATAGTTATTAATTTAAAATATAATATGATTTGGGTTACGCAAATCTCGAATTCAAAAGAAAAGGAAAGATCATAGGTAGAGACAGACCAAGCAGTTAGATTTAAAAAAAAAAAGTATTATATCTTATATTTAGGTGTTCTAAGCAGGAGTGATAGAAACTACCGGTTAGTTTTACATGTCGTTGTTAAAAAAGAGTTAGAATAAAAGGAACATAAAAATAAGAATAAAGTAAAAGTATATGAGTTGGGTGTTGTAAACGAGGGAGAAGCGAGTACGAGTAGTTTGACAAGGTTAAGGTTAAAAAAAACAGCAACACGTGAATCATGGAAGAAGATTTACACCTCAAATTCACATCTCGATTCATGCAATCGCACAATTTAATCAACATTTTTTATTTTGTATGTGTGCTTTCAACAAGTCGTCATCTTTGACTTTATGTAGATTTTCAAAGACGATATCTCAAATCTTGAGCATCCCCAGGTTCATAAGTCTATTAAATTTCATATAATACTAAATTAAATACTCTTGTAACATGATTTTGTGAAAACATTGCTTTGTGTGTGCCGGTATATAGGCCTAGGTTATCATTATAATTTAATTATATCTCGAGAAGTATGAAAAGCAGCATGATTTACTAATTTTTGTATTTTTTTTCTTTTGAACTGTAGAGATGTAATAATATCCATAAACCATAAATTCTAGCAAGGAGGTAGAGATATATAGTGCATACAAAATTATCACCAAGGACAAAAAAAGAAAGAAAAAGAGAAATAAACAAAAAACACAGCACCAGAAAAAAAGATTAACTAACAAGAGATTTTCGAAAGTGGGTTACTCAACCAGGAGCTCCAACACAATTTCTTACGCATCTACCCCCGAGTAGATAACAAAAAAAAAAAGTCCAAGCTTGCACCATGCCAAAGGGAGAGTGAATCGCCCGAGAATCTTGTGTAAAGATCACATTATTCCTTATCTTCCAAATTACCAAACATAATACTAAAATCGAAGCCGAAAACGCCTCCAAGGTAATACCGCAAAAGCCCAATTCAAATCCCCAACATAATAGAGTCGCACCCGAGTCACAAGAAGGTTCTTTAACACCTCACTACCTTTTATATTGATTCATTAATTTTGTATATTGATTCACTAATTTTGTACATTGATTCACTTATTTTTGAACTTGTGATTCATTATTTAAAAATTCAGAAATTAATGAACCAATGTAAAAAAGTAATGAATTGTTGATTTATCTGATCCATAATTTTTGATATATTGTTTATATATTTAAAAATGGTGAATCAATATGTAAAAAAAATTAATCATAGTGTTTCTCACACTTCTCTCTCTCTCTCTCTATCTCTATCTCTCTGTGTGTGTCTCTCTCTCTCTCTCTCTCTCTCTATATATATATATATATATATATATATATATATATATATATATATATATATATATATATATATATAAAGAGAGAGAGAGAGAGGTGGGTTCAATGTATAAACCTCCATGCATCGAAGAACCTTGAAGAACCTCCATACACCACCACAAATGCATCACAATTCCCCCGTGATGCATCGTTATAGAGGTGGTTCTCCAATGTTCTTCGATGCATGGAGGTTCTCCATTGAACCCACCCCTATATATATATATATATATATATATATATATATATATATATATATATATATATATATATATATATATATATATATATATATATATATATATATATAGAGTCAGGTTCAAAAAGGTACCTCTCGAAATCAAGTGCACCCGAAGGTACCGACCTTAAAAAACTTTTTTTTATATTTTTTTCTCATAACCATGTTTAATCTAATGTTATACACATGATATATGAATTTCACATACATTCACACTTTTTGTGTCCTTAAAAATTATGTGAATGCTCAATGCATATTGATGTGAATGGTCATCCATGTGAATGGTCATTTCACACAATGTGAATGGTGTGAATGACCATTCACATGATCTTTTTTTACCATTCACAAGATTTATGATGTTGCTTCTTTTGAAAAAAAGTCTTATAATGTTGTCTTATACACGTCTATTCAAAAAAAATATATGTGAATGATCATTCACATAAGGGTACGCTGGGTACGCTGGAATCTTACAGGTACGCTGATGAACCTGATTCTATATATATATATATATATATATATATATATATATATATATATATATATATATATATATATATATATATATATATATATATATATATATATATATATATATGTTCGAGAGGAATATCACTCATTATGCAACGCACCAGATTGTATCATCTTTAAGAAAACTTTAAAAAATATTTTTTTCATAAACATGTTTTAGTTAACATTATAAAAATGATATGTATATTTACGTACATTCACATCTCCTAACTCTTTAAAAATGATGTGAATGTACACTTTTACATTTATTTTAACGTACGTTTATGTGATGCATGATTTCATGCAATTAAAATGTGTGAATTTGCATGAAATTAATATATCTCATCTTTGTCATGTTAATTAAACCATTTTATGATAAAAAAAATTTTAGTCAGTGATACTCACTTGAACCTAAATTTATATATATGTGAAAGGGTTCAAGGGAGAACCATAATGCAACAGGAAATCGGGAAATCATTTTATAGTCATAGAATCAGGTAATGCATCACGTAGGAATCATGATGCATCACGTTCGTATGCGATGAATCATGTGTGAATCATGATGCATTGTGGTTCTCTCTTAAACCCCACTACACAGACAAGAAAGGTCTCGTAAATGGTTTTGTCATGTAAATTGAGCTTAATTAATCATTTCAAGTTTTATCAAGTGGTATATAAAACAAAACAAAAAAGATTGATTTACACAAACATATTTTAGTACGGAGCTAGGTTCTAAGGTTTTCCGTTGCACAAATCTTTAGTCATGTTTCCCATTCGAAATTTCAATTGATTAGATTAATCGAGTTGAACCAACAAATGTGTACATTTCAGTTGGCAAGATGCATTTAGAAAGATTTTGATTTTTGAAAGCTCAAACTCAAGATTTTCGTTTGTTTAATCGGAGCTTGAGCTTTTGACTAAACAATATTACATTTTTACCCTTATAATAATTATAAACTACAACTTTTAATTAATATTAATGTCATTTTATATCACTTAATACTAAAAGCTACAAGTTCAGCTAGTTTTACCAAACGCATTTATAAAAACCTAAAAGCTTTAATTCTTTTAGAAAGCTAAAGCTTAGAAAAGCTTCAGCTTGAAACTACATATAGTTGTGCCAAATATAGCTTAAGGGTTTCAGATTTTACTAGAGTAATTTATGTCAAATATATGACTAATTGAGTATTTATGTTTACTTATTATTTTATTTAGATATCATATTATATATTTATTTGTTTGATTTGAGGTTATAACATTTTGTAATCAAATTATTTTAAAATTTTTATTAATATTTAAAGATCATAAACTGCATAATCAAAAAGTCATCAGTTGCACAAACATAATTTTAGAAAAATTACACTAGGAAGCACAATTATTGATGAGGGGATCCACTAGGGTGCTACCCCTCAATACCTATAGATCCACCCTTGCTGTTGAATTTGATAAACTCAAATCAAGTTTTTATCGACCTGTTGACTTCCTGCATGCATATATGTTGAAGATTTTGGGTCGATTTTGAATTATTCATCTTAACTTGTATATATAAACAAAAAGTGCCGAACTTAAATCAAGCTTGGGCACTCCATGTCACGTTGTTTTCGCTCAAGTAACAGCAAGAAAAATCGACAGACGATTGAATGGGTTTGAGTTTACCCTAACAACTTCAAATGGATCTCACTCTCGTTCGTAGAATTGTAGTCCTATGAAAGATTAGTTCAATTTGTCTTTATTATTGTACAGAATAAAAAGTTGTTTTTGAAGGGTTGAAACTAAATCATTAACTTTTATAATATACTACACATCATTTCAATTACAAGATTCGTTCAAATGAACGAAAATATAACTAAAGGACCGTTCCTAATAAGGATCATTCCGATTCGTTGGTTTTCTTTATTACCAAGACCTGCAAGTGAAATGAAGCATCTTTTACCATTAAAAGAATCAAAACTAATGAAACAAATTTCTTTTCATGAAAAAAGGAAGCAGATAAGACCTAACTTGTGTGTCTTTATATTTAATTAACTAGTTTATTTACTTATAGTATACGAATTTGTTTCAATAATAATTTTTTAATAAATTATAAATTATAAATAATTATAAAATTCGATAATAAATTATATAAACTTTAAAATATAATGAAGTAACTCAATATTAATTTTAAATATTATAGATTATATTCGTATAGTGAAGGGTGAAAACATAATAAAATATAACTTTATTTATGATTAATAACAGTACATAACTGAAATACAATAAATTATTGGTTGTATTTATAAATTAATACTAACCTTTAAAAAAAAGTAATTTTCATTTTACAAATATCGTATATTAACCATAGACTCTATTAAACAAGGGTTGTTAATAAAATCACAAAAACATAAAACTATAATTAATTAAAATTATGATTTAAATAAAAATTTATAAATCATACATGTAATTAAATATCTACTCTTTGGAAAAAAAAAATAGATAGATTATTTAATTATTAAGGAAAAGAGATTGGACCTAACATAACATTGGCTTTAAAAAGCAAAAGAATGGTGAACACAGCATGGTTGGCAATGGCATCCCACCAACGCCCCCCATTTTAAGTGCCAAAAGTAATAAAAATCAAATCCTGAATGGATGGATGGATAACATTATCTCCATACTCTTGTCTTACAACCACACAATGAGGAACAGCCCCACATCATATCATATCACATCCACATGCTTCTCATGCTCATGGATGGTACCTAATACATTATACATATTCGTGGTGTCAATTTTGACCCAACAGGCCAAACGGTTGAATTGACCCGTAGTAAAAAATTAAGATAGAACATAACTTTCTTTAAAAATGAAACTTTATAAAACTGTGTATTAAGCAAATTGTTCATTGAAAAAAATTTTAAAATTACGTATAAATTTATGACTTTTGATCGTTAACCCGTTTGAGCCGTTTGTTTGAATGGCCTAAAATTGACACACCATTATTCCAATTAAGTGAGAAACAAACACCATCGTCTATATCCAACCTAACACATTTGATCCAGCATGTAAAGATAAGGTTGGATATTATGTTCCCTATGGGCTACGCCTACCATTCATTATTATTCACCGTAAATCCCAGTTGTAATTAAGGAACAACAATCAATTCAAATTATTGCTTCTTCTTTTTTTATTATTATTAAAAATGGGCTACAGCACACCATCCACTTCACTTGTGTAGATATTTGCTCCCATACCACTCACTACACATCAATCCCACTTAACAAACCACATATGGAACTCATGTTGTATTTAGTTCCTCTATTTTCTTCTTCAAATTACAAATCAAATATTTGAGACATCAACAGCCACCATTAGGATACAACAACATTTTATATTTTTGATTTTTGATTTTAGATAGATATACTTAACACATAGGATTGATTGATTAATTATGTAATTAAGTCAATAACTAATTTACCTGATTCACTTTCCCTTCCCTAATCTTATTTTTCTTCATGTTCAAGCAACACTGATCATGCCATCTCCTGTGTTGAACCCTGAGATCACTTGCGATTGGTTGTGATCGAATGATAGAGACAGATTAAGCGATACTACTGGTATTTGGTCAGTTTCGGATTTCTGGTTTAGATTAAGATCCATTCTTGTTGGAAACACAGGGATTGGACGAACGAGAAGCATTGATCCGTTATTGACTTGATCACCGTTGTTAAAGGTTATCGTTTCCACTGGATTCTCAAGCTGTACCGGTGGTAGAACTGGACCGACTGCCACTGGGAAGGTTGAAGTTGGGAATACACTTAAGGGAGAGCTTTGCTGTGAAGATGGTTGCACAACAGCTTGAGCTTTCTTGTCTTCGTTAGTTTTCTCTTCTTCGATTGGCATCGCGGCAACCTATTCATCATGTAGGAAGGTGTTATTACTTGCTGTAACTTGTGTGTGTTCATAGTAATTCCAACTTCATACTTTTTTGTGCATTTTGATAATTCCATAACTATGCCTAATAACAGCCTAAGTAATGGCATAACTGTGTAACAATCTAAAGAAATAATTGCTGATTATCTCATAAACAACACCTAAATTATCATAGATAGACCATCATCCTTTTATGAATCCAAAAATACTAAATAATCTCTAGGAAGCATGAGCCTATGAAAATAGGAACTAAAACAAGATTTCTATGATCTGACATGACTGTTGATTTAGAATTTAAAGGACTCACCGAATCAGTCGTGATGTCAAAGAGGCTGGATCTACGACGGCGACGATTGAGGTTGCTGCGGCGAAGGAAGTATTTCTGAGCATGGCTTGCAACTTGGGTAGGGGTACGGGTCTTCACGAAATTCCTTGAAATTCCTCTCCAGTCTCCTTTGCCTACTTTCTGCAGACCTAGGAGGAACAACTTGTGTTCATCCTCTGTCCATGGAACGCCTGTAGATTTTCAATTTCGAAATGATTAATGGTTAGCCCTAACAAAATTTTTACTTTATAAGGCCTAGATGATACGTCAGTCAAAGTTGAGAAAGTTGTTGCCAAACGCATTGGCAAACAACAAAAACCTAGCTCACAACAGGAACAATCATCTTCCATCCAGAAGTACAAAATTTACTACTACCTCTGTCCCAATTTAATGTGTCTAACCATAATAGGTAGTCAAAAAAGTACTCTGATTCTAAAATCAAATGTGACCTTATCATGATTTTGTTTAATACACAGCAATCGATTTTGATTCAAAAAGGAAAGAGATCAACGCCAGGATGAAATACGAGAACATCTAATAAAACTGGTAGTTTTCGATAAGAAAAAAGTAGATATTATAGATAAGGTGAGATCTAACCTCGTTTGCGCTCCCTACTACCATTGGATTGGTTGCGAACGGCATCGTCGGCAGAGGCGTATCCGGTGTCTGCAGCAACAGCGGCGGGGACATCAAGGTTGTTATTAGACGATTCACGAGTCGCAGGGTGTTGATACTGCGAGAGATCATTCATACTCACACTCTTCCTCATCGGATCAACCTTCACTCTGACTCCAAACAACATGATCTCACCGGCTGAGGCATCGGAAGAGAAATCATCGGCGGCTGACGAACAAGCACCGGAGTTATGAGCATTGGTAGCACCCTGCGAGCAGCACGGTGATCGTGAGGACATGATGCTGATGATGAATCCTCTCGTCGCTAAAAATTCATCAACAAATCAAAATCGATGGATGAAAGTAATGAATAATCAATGAATCAATGGGCAAGAAGAGGTAGTGATATTGAGAAAAAAGAAAGATAAAAATGAAATGAATGTGATGTAGGGAAGGGTAGGGGTAAGGAATGTGATGGGGGCGTACAAGTGTGTATAGTTAGAGATAGAGGAGGTGTGTTGTGTGTGTGTATATATAATTATATAAATATATATAATGGAAAAATGACAGGTGGGATCCATGTGGTGTGGTGTTGGAGTTTGTAACCGATAGACGTGGCAGCCAATGTACGGCTTATTATCCTCTGAATATTTCTTTTTCTCTTTTTTCCTTTCAATTTTAACTACCAAAAATATCCTTTGAAAATACTATTTCATCCTTAATTTGTGAAATTGAATAACAAAAGTTACCAATAATATTTAGTTCGGTTATCAGTTTTTATTATCTTCAACTTTTGGTTATCTGTTATTCGATTAAGGGTTCTACGAGTACCGGTTTTATCAGGCATACAACCGATAACTTGAAAAACTCATAACATGCAAATCAAGAAAATGATTTAAAAGTTCACAATGTAAAAACCGAAAAGATCATTTGTTGGAACTATATTTTTGGACAGTGAAACTACATAACTCATATGAAAACATTGTGATCGACACTTCTCTTGTCCATTTTTTATGTTTTTTTTTTGTTTATATCTTGTTACAATAAAAAGAAATATATTTTTTACTTTTCGGTTTTAATCGGTTTCGTACCCGAAATACATGTATCATAACTAAACAAAACCGCGGTACAATTATTAATTCGTTTATCGGTTCTTGCAATCTTCAATATTCGGTTTCGATTAAATCGGTTACGGTCCGGTTCCGAAACCGTTTACATCCTTAATTAAACAATCGGTCAAATCTAAAACTTGATTAGAAAACAAATCAAAATGTAATGAAAATTAATAAAAAAAAAATATTCTAAAAACTTACGTACACAATAAATATAAGAATTATAAAGCAAGTTCAATGCTACAAGTTGGAATTATAAAATAATTTAAGTGGCATTGATTGCTAGAAAACATGTGATTATAAAAATTATACTTAAATTAATAAATAAATATTACTTGCTTGATTATATTTTAGACTTACACCTATTCACCCAATAAGGTTTGATCTAAATGGTTATTATAACTTATCTCTTTATAGTTGTTGGGATTCCATTATCAACATCTATTCATAATTTATATATAATATATATAAAAGTTAGGTTGAAAGATTAAATTAGGGTTTGTGTAAATCAATTCAAACGAAACCAAACAAACAGCTGAATAATTAGAGACAATATCCTGATCAAATGATACTGGCTATAGTTTGGCATGATTTCTTCAACTTTCATGATATAAACACAAAATCAAGCCAAATAGGGAGTCGCTATTTTATCAATATCTTGATTAATGGACCAAGAACCGGATTATATAAAATCAGTCGTTGTCTCAGTTCGGTTCAATTGACCATTTCTAACCATATGGATTGTTTTTTGCTAACATATACCACATTTTAATCAACATAATAACAATATTTGTCATACTAATTTTAATTTTTAACGATATAATAATCTTAATTTTGTCATACTAACAGTATATTATAGATTTGTATATGAAGATAGATATCTTTAAATTATAAACTATACCTTATGAATGCTAAAATTATAAGTATGTAATTTATTATTTTTTAAATATGATACAAAAAATTATTATCATAATAAAATCATGTGAAAACAAAACCAAACTCGAGCATTATCAACCAAACCTTTATTAACCACAAACCGTAAGAACAACCGGTTTTACACCACCCTATTACTTACAAACCAAATCTCACTACAACAACACTCTGAGTTTTCGTCAACAGAAGAAGCTCACCCTCTTTTACAACAAACAACAACTACTCGAGTTTTCTTGAAACCGAAAGAGAAAGAAGAAAGCGAAAGCTTAGCAAAGAAGATGAATAATTCTGCTCTTTAAAACAGCGCTGCCACCCTTTCTTATATAGCCACAGATCAAGGAACCCGAACCGACTGGGTATAATAAACCCAACAGACTAACAATGCGATTTTGGTTTTCTCATCAAGAAGGGTCATTAATTTTGACAACTGATCCTTGGATAGAGACACGGTTGATAGATCATTTGTACTAGAATTGATGTTTGAAGAGGGACCTTGAGAAAGATTGCTAGTTTTCTTTTTCCAAGAGGCAGGATAACCTACAATCTCAAAGCATTTGTCAATAATTTCAAAACATCTATCAATGGTATGTCCATTTCTCAAACATTTTTTACATTTCAAATCAGGATTAGCAACAGTTCTTGACTGAGAGGTGGATTTAGAAAAAAATATGGCAGATTGTCCACCAGTTTTTTGATCACTGGTGGTGGATAGCTGATGAGATTCCTCTCTAGAGATGATATTAAAGGCACTTTTGATACTTGGTAAAGGGTCTTTAGTTAGGATATTACTCCTAATGGGTTGGTAAATACTATCAAGACCCATTAAAAACTGCATCAGTTTTAAAAGATTTGTGTGGTTTTGAAAATCTTTAGATGCTTCACATGTGCATTGTGGGAGTTTTAACATTGTGTCATGTTGTTTCCACAAAGAGCTTAGCTTATGATAGTAGTCAGACACCAAAGAACCATTTTGTGTGGGGGAGTTGATTTGATGGTGTAAATTAAACATAACAGAACCATCAACATTATCATATGTTTCTTTTAATTCTAACCACATATCAGAGGCAATTTTGGAAAATATTTGAGCATTATACCAGTCATCAGACATAGCACCCAGATGTCATGACACCACAACAGCGTTACACATATCCCATTGTTTTGCAAGCGTTTCATTTGTTGAGGGACGGTCAAGAGATCCATCAATGAACCCAGTTTTATTTTTGGTTTGAAGAGCCAGTTCCATAGAATAGGACCATGTTTTAAAATTTTCAGTACCCTTTAGTTTAATGTTAATAAGAGGGTACTGCTAATGTCACTGGCATGCAAATACAAAGTGTCACCAAAGTCAAGCCTGCTAATCAGGGTATCTTTTTGGCCTCCCATATTAAAAAAAAAAAAACAGTAAACCAAGATTACCAAGTTATAACTAACAAGTACAGAGCCACACACAAGTACACAACAATAAGAACAAACAAGACAAACGGAAATCAAGTCCTTAATGGCAGGATTTCACGAGCGTTCAAGACGCAGGTCAAGCCGTAACAGGATCCCACACTGACAGAGAATTATATAAAAAACAGAACACTGAAGAATCATGAAGAAAGCACAAATAACTCGTTTATAGGCCAAGTGTGATTCTCAGGGGCAGTTGATTCCCGATTGTACGGAAACTCCCAAGAACAGGAACTTGCTACAACACGAGAGGGTTGAGAATTTCTTACAGTGTACTCCACAATTTTTAGGTAACCCAAACACAATCAGCAACAATATCAGCTCCACAACAATCGATGTAGAGAACAATAACACTTTTAGGGTTTCGAGGGAGAACCCTAAGCAACGAACAATCAGAGAAAACATACCAACGACGATTTGGGGTTTCAAGGATGAACCCTAACCAGCAGCGATGGGAACAAGCAACAATCAGCGAAGTACCCAGTGAGAACAAAAAAACAACACATCGCCTTTTAGGGTTTCAAGAACGAACCACAAGTTTAACAGGAGGCTTTGCAACGAACACGCCCCCAACTATTCACAGGAACGAACCTGAGCTGCGATACCATGAAAACATAACCAAACTCGAGCGATTATCACAAACCATAAAAACAACTAGCTTTACGTCACCCTATTACTTACAAACCAAATCTCACTACAACAACACTCTGAGTCTTCGTCAACAGACGAAGCTCACCCTCTTTGACAACAAACAACAGCTACTCGAGTTTTCTTGAAACCGAAGGAGAAAGAAGAAAGCGGAAGCTTAGCAAAGAAGATGAATAATTCTGCTCTTTAAAACAGCGCTGCCACCCTTTCTTATATAGCCACAGATCAAGGAACCCGAACCGACTGGGTATAACAAACCCAACAGACTAACAATAAAGATGATCAGTTCCCAAAAATACAGTTTCCAAAATACACAGAACCCAACAATTAACTTGAGCCCATAAACACAACCCAACAATAATAAGCCCAACAAATATTATTTTAACATCATGTATGCAAGATTGAACTCAAAAGTTTTATCTTCATTCACGGTTGTTTTAGGTGTCTCGCTAGTTGTAGTAACTGGTAAGTACTCCCGTCAGATAAAAATACAATAGTTTTAGTAAAACATAATGATTACAACCTTAACCAATAAAATAACGGTTTTACCATTTATTACTAGCCACGTTTAAAAAGACAATGTTTTTGAATCATACAAGTGAGCGTATAATTAAAATCATATAAATAATATCATTCTATTTATGGATGTAGACATTTTTGTGACATATTAATTAGTAAATGTTAACATTTACTTACAGGGTATTTGGATTTGCGTTTATAAAAGTAGTGCAGCGTTTTGAAAACTAATAATTATATAATAGTTGTACAAAAAGTGCTGTAAAAAATTTAGTGTTTGGTTTAGCTTCTACTGTTTGCTATCATAGATATCAAATAATCGGTTTTTAAAGTGTTTGAATTTGCGTTTTAACTTGTAAAATGATCAAATAAACACTATAAGCTACATTTTTAACTTATGAGAAAGTGTGACAGAATTAATTCTAAACGCAAATAATCATTTATTAATAAATGCAATCCAAAAAGTTTAAACCAATTATTTGCGTTATTATAACGTAATAGTCTAATAATCACTATAAAAATGTAAAATCAAACATCCTCTTAACTTGAGACGAAAGAACTATTAACATATATGTATGTATGTATGTATAGGGTTGAGATCATTGAAGGACCTAATTTTGATGCAAAACTGTAGAACCAATATTCAACGCTGATGAATTCGATATTGAATATATTAAATTCAATCGATTCAATGTCGAATATTTAGTGGTAAATATTCAATGTTGAATACTAAAAAAAATTAAAATAAAATTTAACATCATCGGTCACATTATAAAGATAATAAAATTCTTGATTTTCATGGTATAATTTTTATGTTTTAAAAGTTAACAATCCTTATATTTATTTAATTTGAAAGTTAGCTGTAGGCTTCTGTAATGATCTCGTCTATATACGTATGTAGTTTGTATGTGTGTGTGTGTATTATATAGGTTCTGTTTCATAAAATCTTACATTAGGATGAAGTCCTGGAGTCGCATATTAAAAGTACATATTCATTACGATAAAATATTGTGTAATGCAAAATTGCAATATATACATGTTCAAAAATGCAATACGGTTGACTAAATCACATCATTTAAAATTTATATATTATATATTAGGATAAAGTTTTTGGAATCTCATATTAAAATTACATATTCATGACAATAAAAGGTTTGATGTCACGCAATAGTACAATATATGCATGTTTCGAAGTACATCACGATTGACTAGATCACATCAATAGAAGTTTATTATGATAAAAAAAAAATCTATTTCATGCGTAAGTGTATATTTAAACAATATGTATATGTTCAAATTTATATATATATATATATATATATATATATATATATATATATATATATATATATATATATATATATATAGAGTCAGGTTCAAAAAAGTACCTCTCGAAATCAAGTGCACCCGAAGGTACCAACCTTAAAAAACTTTTTTTTAATTTTTTTTCTCATAACCATGTTTAAATTAATGTTACACACATGATATATGAATTTCACATACATTCACACTTTATGTGTCCTTAAAAATTATGTGAATGCTCAATGCATATTTATGTGAATGGACATCCATGTGAATGGTGTGAATGACCATTCACATAATCTTTTTTTACTATTCACAAGATTTATGAAGTTGCTCCTTTTGAAAAAAAGTCTTATAATGTTGTCTTATACATGTTTATTCAAAAAAAATATATGTGAATGATCATTCACATTAGGGTGCTGGGTACGCTGGAATCTCATAGGTACGCTGATGAACCTGATTCTATATATATATATATATATATATATATATATATATATATTGTTCGAGAGAGTACCACCATTTATGCAGCGCACCAGAAGTACCACATTTAAAAAACTTTTAAATTTTTTTTTTCATAAATATGTTTTAATTAACGGGATATGGTTCACGGGAAAAACCATACTTATCGATAGAAGCAATCTAAAATTATTTTAAATTCTTTTTTCGTACACATGTTTTAATTAATATTAAAAGATCATATTTGAAAATCAATATGGTTTTGAGTTGTAAAATTACGTTAAAACATACATTCACATCAATTATCGTTCATTCACATTCATATTCATATTCACAAGTACATTCATAATTTTACTTGTCGTTTTATAAGTCGTACAAAACTCGAAACCATTTAATCATTTAATCTTGTAAATTGGGAAAAAATCAAATTTTTTTAAGAAAATATTATTATTTTCTTTCCAATCTTACAGACACCCATATGATGGTCATTGATGGTGGGATGCATTTGGATGAAGGATAAGTAGAGATAAGGTTTACGTGCACCCCAACGACCTTTATCAAGTAGTTATATACCAATCATGTTTCTTTTTCTTTTCTTGCATTCTTTTCTAAATTACTTTTTCCTAAAAAAAACTTATCTAACTAATAAAAGGTAGCTTAGAGGACTTAATCAGGCATCACAAAACCCTCCATTTTTTGGGGAATGAAAATGAGAATGAGGAATACTGAATTAAAAAAACAAGGATGAGAGTATGAGACGATGATGAAAAATACTTTAATACTTGATTAGGTTATATACACATGTACTACATGTGTTGAATTTAAAAATCTAAAGAAGAAATATTTTTAAACACATGTGAAATAATTATTTAAAAAATTGAGTTTATTAGATTTTAATTAATTATATATTAGATTAGTTAGATTAGATTATAATAAATTGAATTAAATTTGATTTTAATTTAAATTTAATTTTAGTAATAACATGTGACAGATTGAAGTTTTGACACATGATCAATTAAGTGAGGAGTCGACACGTGATAAGTTAGTTACCCAATTAATATAGTATTTATAAATGGATATAGATTTCATTGATACTAAAAATATAAACTCTTATATATACTACTTTTTTATATAAATTTTGTTTGATTTCCATTAACAGCCTCTTAAAAGGGTCTGAAGTTTAAACTTCAGATATATTATAAATCAAGATTGTTTGTTTAGGTTTAGACTTAAGAGGTTTAGAACCTCTAAATTTACCTCATAAATTAAGAGGATGACTTTGGTTTGGAAAAAATTAAGAGGGTCTTTTCTTTATTTTTACTTTACAACCCTAATTTTATATTCTCCAAACAAACAATCTTAATATCACCTCTTAACCTCATATTTCAGATCTTATGACCACCTCTTAATTTCATATGTGGTTTTCAGACTTCAGACATTTAACCACTTAAAAAACAAGGGGAAATTGCGCAAAAAACCTTTAAGTTGGACCATTTTTGCGATTAAAACCTCCCAATCATTGCACAAAAAACCTCGAACTGGTTAAAACTTTGTAAATTTGGGCTTTTTTCAAAAAATCTAAACCGGTTGCAACTTAATGACGTGTAAAACTTTTAAATACATTTTTGCGTAAAAAACCTCCAACTTGATTAGTTTTTTCAATTAAAACCCCAAATCATTTTTAATTTGATAAAAAACCTCCAACCAACAAAGATAATTACAATAGAGTCTTCACTGATTGTATTTTGATAACATTGATATTTATTAAACTTTTATTTATCAAACAAAGAATTCGTTTCCCAATGAAACCTCCACCCTCTAGGCTAGCGAACCTCATACTCTGACTATCATATTCAGATGCTAAAATGGAATATAAATAAATGAAATTGAACATAAAGCTGAACCTAAAAATGCAACTCGTGAACACAAAATGAAATCAATTCCATCGGCACAATTGAAGTTGAGATTTAAGATTAAACTAAAAAAGTTAATCGAACATACATACATAAAATAAACAACACTAATCATAAAGAGGAGATACAGTCATCGGAGTTGCCGGATGTAGAGAAAAAGAGAAAAGGTAAATATAATTGTTGCTTAGAGGTGAGAAAAATATAGTTAATGGTTTTAATCGAAATAGTCACCAATTTCGGAGTTTTTTTATGCAAAAATTCAGTTTAAGAATTATACATGTAGTGCCACGTAGGCGCCACGTAAGTCGGGTTTGCCATGTGGACGCCACCTGTGTGTCATGTAAGCATAGCAACCTATTATAACCGGTCAAGTCCTAATTTCAAAAGATTTTACCGGTTAGAGGTTTTTTGTGCAACAAAAAATGGTTAGGGGTTTTAATTACAAAAATGGTCAAACTTTAAGGTTTTTTTTACGCAATTGTCCCAAAAAAACAAATAGCACCTATTACTTATGTTTGATATAAAATATTAATGATCTATTAGTATAATCTTTAAATTAGTAAAATGTCTTCTCTTTAATCTTCTTTTTAATATGTTTTATAATAAATTTACATATTTTTGTTACTAGTACCATTCCTTACTATGACATGGAATACATGCCACACACAAGAAAGCTACATCAATGACCAAATTAAAGGATATCATTTATACATGGTGAAGTTCATATAGATACAATACAAGTTAAAGGCATAAACATTTATATATTGACAAAGGTGTGTTCATCAAAGACCTCCATTATCCATAATTAAATTGCATTCACCACCAAGGTATACATATTCATAAAGTGAGAAGAATCACCACAATGTATGTATGATCCACAAAAAAGGTATATTTGTCACAAATGTATTGTTAAAGCAAAGTAAACCAATTGACAATTGTGTTTAGAGTTTTACTCCTAGGTTTACAGATTTAGCAGTTTAGAGTTACAATTTTAGTAACTTAGCTCGTATGATGATAAATGCAAACATAAATACGTTTTTTTTGTTAAAAACAAATTCACCAATTGATCTTTTAACAGTTAAGAGCAGTAAATATAATGAAAAAAATTGCCATCATTGTAAGGAACAAGTTTTACAAGCTAAAACCTAAGGCTTCAAATTTGAACAACTACCTAAAACTTAAGAGCGATTAACTTTTTCCTTTCTATTTTGGGTCACGATTCAAAGGTTTTAATCCTTAAGTCTGCTCCCTCGCTATTATTATTTTTGAACACTTATATCCACTCATTTACCATTAAAATGTCATATTCTTCATATTTCAACATCATTTTATCAATAATATTTAGATAATCATCTTATGCTTTTAGTGATAGGTTATAATTTATGAAATATTGTTATGAAAATATGATAGTGGTACATTGTATTGCATTAGATTAATGGCATGATAAATTATAATGCATGAAACATTGATATGAAAATGTGATAGACTGCTAGTTGTACATTGTATGGCATTTGACCAATGGAGAGCATGAACTGAAAATATTGTCAATCCAATTAAAATGTAAGGTGACATTTAGTTCGTGTGATGAAATTCGATTGAATTGGGATTTAAGTTTAGCTTGTTTATCGTTTTTGATACCTAACTGTAAATGGTTAAATTTTATGTATTTTCCATCAAATTTCATTGTTTATAGGAATTTGATATTCTTTCTAACTTAAACATAAATTTAAATTCCAACCTATACATTAATGAGATTCTGACATACATTTCTAATCAATACTAATAACCATCTTCTACATTCACTGTCAACCAAATAATAACTAAAATTTAGATTACAATTCCTTCGACTTCCATTCCGTGAACCAAACGTGTGACCTAAATTCAAATATGGGTAAAACCTTCTTTTTGGTCGCAGGAAGTTTGTGTTGTCCATCAAGTTTGATATTTGTCTGTGGGATCATATGGTAGGACACAAATTGGGAGAATTTGCACCCACTTTAAATTTCCGAGGACATGCAAAAGCGATAATAGATCTCGTCGTTAAAAAAACGTTTCTTTATGTGTGTGTGTGTGTATATATATATATCATTGATTAGTAGGAGGCGAACTTTATGTTAAATAAGAGAACAACAGAAGTATACGCTTTAGGTCAACATATATCTGTTTATATTTTATAAAGCATGATATTTGTAGTCTAAACATTAGGTAGAATCTTCTTGATTATTTTAACTTTTTCTAAAACTTTTTGACTCCCTAATTGTTTTGTCTTCATATAGCTAGCGATAATATATATCAAAAGATATCCTCGATCGATGATCTTAACACCAACATTCAATTATCTTTAATAAAATCAAATTTAAAATCATATATATAGCATAATTATTGTTGAGTAGACTTTTTTGGTGATAGATTTCATGTAATTACTATGTAAAATACAAATATCACATATTTAATCTAAAAAAATCTAATTAAGCACTATATTATTCTTGTTAAATGATACTTGAAGGGATGTTTAGATGGATTTAATGATAATATATTTTAAGTAATAGTATACCCACTTGCATATATGTGGCTAACATTAAATATCTTATTATTAGCATTAATAAACTCAAAGTTGCAATAATTAAACATTATCTTGACCACTAATCTTTTTTGACTTTATTTAAACAAACCCCCACATGAAATGTGCCAATTTGTCTCCACCTTGATTTCTTGTTTTTCCCACCATATATAATATAGAAATCTCTTTCAAAACTTGATTTAGAAATAATTGTCATTAAAAAAACAAACATTAAATTGTAACTATTCATTATGAAAATTTCATTTTGGTGTTATCAAATCATTTTTTATGATATACCTAATCAAAAGTTTGATTATAGGAAGACAATATTTGATGTCCGGCAATTCGATATTTGAATCGAAGTCGTAGTTAAGAAAGTTCGATATGTGTTTTACGTTAACCAATGTGAAATATATAAGAGTTTCAAATTGCAGTGTTGTAAGTTAAAGAGCAACCATAAGCTATTTAGTTAATTAGTTAGAGTTTTCGGTTAGTTGGTTAGAAATTAGTTAGATGCAGTTAGCAAGAAGTCTATAAATAGCTGTATTTTTGCTTGTAAATGTATCAGTTTTCAATCTATCAGAATTAGATCACACTTGATCTTCTTAATACTTTTCGTTTTTCACATGGTATCAGAGAGCACGCATTTCTTTTGATTCCTTCTTTCTTCACATTTTCGATCAATAATGGTCAATCCAAGTGGAGAAACAATACATCCAGAATCAAATGTATCAAATGCTGCTAACGATCCCTTACATCTTGCCAATTCTGATCATCCTGGTATGATGCTCACCAATACACCTTTTAATGGAGGAAACTTCCTTGGATGGAGTAGAACAATTAAAATGGCGTTAGGAGCAAAGCTGAAGCTCGGATTCATTGATGGATTACTAACGAAACCAGCCCCAACCGATGCAGATTTTCAGAGATGGACGAGATGTGACTATATTTCATTTGGTAGGTTCAAGAAAGTTTCTCATTAAAGAGGCATTGCACTAAAATGTTTATTGGTTTGATCTTTTATACGGGGAAGTCTAAAAAGACACTTCCATGCCTAAAGAATGAGAAAAGTGAGAGTACATCAACCAATAAACACCCACCAACTAAGTTATATTAATTAGTGCCTAGAGAATGATAAGAAAGAAAGTCATAATTATGGTTATACCCCTATTAGGGTGTCTCTTTAGCATCACCCTTTTATACTCATCAAGAGTCTGGTCGGGTTTTCATTTTTTATAACTTTTTGACAATTCAATTTATTTATTTATCTCACTTATATTTTATTCAAGTTTCATTACTTTGAAACATTTTTTATATAGTTTTACAATACAAACTACTAAATGCAAACTAGAGTGGACACCACCATATAATCTATATAATTGATATGTTTAATTTTAAAAATATAATAAATTTAAGATTTGAACTAATAATAATCAATCTATCTAGAGTTAAGTTACATTTGTGTTCGTTCATTTATTTGGTAAAAGTAGGGGTGTAAATGAGCCGAGCTACTCGTGAGCTACTCGTGCTCGACTCGTTAAAAGCTCGAAAAAAGTTCAAGTTAAACGAGCTCGAGCCGAGCTCGAGCCTTAATTCGAGCTCATTTAATAAACGAGCTCGAGCCCGAGCTTCACATATCGAGCTCGCGAGCCTAAACGAGCTTAAACGAGCCTATATATAAATATATATTTTAGCTTAATAAATATATAATATATAGATTAAATAAATTAAAATAAAAAAGTTATATATATAATATAAAAAAGATTATATAAATATTAATTAAAAAATTAAATATATAACAAACGAGTCGAGCCCGAGCTTGGAAAACTATTCACGAGCCGAGCTCGAGCTTTACTTACAGAGCTTGAAACGAGCCGAGCTCGAGCTCGAGCCTGGTACTTTTAAACGAGCCAAACTCGAGCTTAAACGGATTCGGGCTCGGCTCGTTTACACCCCTAGGTAAAAGTTAAACGAACGAACATTACATACTCTCGTTTGTGTTTGTTCGGTTTGTTTATGGTCCTAGTTGGGAGCCAACCGTACAAGTTGCTAGTGGTGAACATTAGCCGGTTTGTAACCGTTCCGGATCGGATAAAATCCAATCCAGTTTTCTTTGAAAAAAAAAACGGTTTTTTTAATAACGTTTGGACCCAATAAAATGTAACCTATGTAACCGGTTGCTGATATAAAAAAACCAAAATTTTTTTATCTTTTTTTATTTTACACTTTTATTATGGATTTGACCATTATTCTATCATCTATTTGATAAAATCTTTCATTTGGGCTTGTACTTTTAATAAAATTAGGCTTTTTAAACTATTTTATAAATTATACATTACAACTTATATAAGTTATAAATTTATAATTATAATTAAGATAATAAAACTCCTGACAAATATAGTTTTACTCTAATCAAATATGTTTTATATTATATTTGATTATAAATACATAAAAAGTTTAAACTTATAAAATTAATGTATAAAAAAATCGGTTTTTTACCGGTTTTTTTAAAACGATTAATTATTCGGTAAAAAAGCTGATCTATCCAATAAACCAGTTTTGCCGTAACCAGTTTCGGATCAAAATCAAATAAACGGATTTTTTGTGCCCCTCTACAAGCAGATACAAGTTTCCTCAACAAGTTTTGGACCACGGTGGGCTCTTTTCCATCACTTCTAAAGGAGTGAATCCGCCCATGGGTCCATTACCCTTACCCAATAAGTTTTTTATTTTTATATTGCACAAATGAAACACGATTTTAAAATTTTCTTGTTATAGATTTAATAAAATTTCCATTCATAAGTAGGTTCCTCGTTGAACCCTTCATAGGCTCATAGCATATATAATAATATGGCTAGTATTTGTTGTATGCAGATATCCTAATTAAGAATTCTGAAACGTTCATGCTTTTTTTGTTTATCTAATTTGCCTTTTTAACAAAAATAGATTATAAAATTTTGGCCCTATTTGTTGACACTTTGGTCTATTATTTATCTATTGGGCCCTAAACATGAAAAATAGACAGAACTATTCATTCTAGATTGGACTATTTATGATTGGGTTCTTTATTATTTGGGCTAAACATAGTGGAACCATTGTTAAGTATGTATGATATTGTTCTAAATTCTAATACTGGGCAAGCAACTTCATCTTGGTCGTGAATTGGAGTTTGAATTATGAAATTAATATTTTGATAGGATATTTGGTTCTTTTTTACTTTATTTTTTTTTAATAATACGCAAAAAAAAAAAAAACTCTATCTAAACTATCATTGGTGATTTGGTATGTAAATCTTCAACTCAGAGATCCTGTGCAAGTGGTTTGTTTGTTTTCAAATTTATGTTGGAATTTAAACGAATTAAAATTTAATTTGCCTAGTATATATAGTTGTAGTTGGATTTAGTTTATGTTTATTTCTATTGTAGTTCCTACTTCATTCACCGGCCATCTCAAGTGCGTATTGCATGTATCAAAAATATTCATTAAACAAAAAAATGAATGATAATTATGTATTAAACATATTCAATAAACAAAAAAATGAATGATAATTTTACTTCAAATTATATGCATTGTTCGGGTTTAACATTACTTCTTTTTTTATTTTTTTCATTCAAAAAATTAAATAAAACTCCAACTTGGGCTAACAAGTTTTAAAAGTAAATATAGAGTAAGTAGGTACCATAGGGGAGAGGACGTGAGTTTGTCTTTCTTTATTGGTTTTTTATTTTCTTTCCTCACCCTTTTTTTTCATTTTTTATGTATTTTATAGGCCGTAAATTTTTTGCTTTGAACTTTCCGAAACACTATGTAAGTAACATTGATTAAAAGAGTGTTTACATATATTATTTTTTATGTTAAATGTAGCATAGATAAACTTATTGGTTAAGATGAGATGGACTTTATATTGCAACTAAATTTATCTTTTGATTATTATAAATTTATCATAAAATTAAACCAGTGTTTAATCAAGAGCGAGCAAAGTGGACATCCCGTCCATTGTGATAGCTGCCACCTGGAAGGCGGCCCCAATGGAAACGTTGTCTCCCTTCCCTGCTCCGTTGAAATCAATCCACAACGGGGTTTTGATACCGATGAAAACCATGACTCTCTCACATTTATTTATTTTTTTCTCTTTCTTTTAATATAAAAAAAGTCAGCAGAATTTGGGATGGAAAGATGATCAATACTGTGGTTTCAGCCAGATAGAAAAATGAAATTGATAGAAAGAAAACTTGATATAGCCAGAGGGATGGAAGTGTGAAAAGACGACCAATTCCTCCACCCTAGTGGGTTAAGGAATGATTGAAAAGGTTTCGTTCCCAACAAATATGTTTGGTTAACTAGTTTGGGTTTATAATAACATTTCTAGGAGTAACATGTTGGGTTTAAAAAAATCATACACCCACCATTAAATATACACATAACGAATTCAGTATACCAAACCTTGCAGAAGTAATTCTCTTAGGTAGCGTTTGGTTTGATGTTTGATGGAATCCGGGGTAACTCAAGGGAAAAGGTTCAATTTTAATTTATTGACACATTGTAACATCCCATTTTTTAGATAATTGCGTGGAATTATTTTAGTGGATAATTAAATAATTATATTTGTGTTGGACCAATGAGATCCCGAGTAGTGGATTGATACGTGTCGGGTTATGAGTTACGTGTTATCGGGTAATTAATTTGGTGGATTTAATTTATTGGCTCATTTATTTTATTATTATTGCGTGTTCCAATTAAATTCCGTTTCGTGGATTTAACGTGTCAAAATTGAGTGATACGTGTCTCCGAGCTAATAATTAGCGGATTAATTATCTCCTTGAGATCGTGGAATTAATTGGGTCCTAATGATATAATTTGTGAAAAAGTGATATCGGGTTCGGATTTATCGGGTTCGGGACTTGCTTAATTGAGGGATTGGATATATGTGAATGTCTGTGGCTTTATCCTCTTCATTTCCCTTATCCTCTTCCATTTCTTCTTATCCCTAATCCCAGAGAAAAATCTGAAGGTGTAAGTGTGTGTGTTTGTGTGGAGCTACAACAGAGAATTGAAGCTAATTCCCATCATCTTCTTCCTTCTCCCTTTGTGTTTTTGAGATCTTGAAGGTAAGAACCCATGATTTTGGTAGCTAAAATCTTGAGATATGTTGTATTATGTTGGGGAATTTGATCCTTGTAGTTATATGGGTCGAATATGATTGAGTTATGTGTGTTTTGTTGCTGAAAATCGGGTGAGGAGGGATTAAATCCCCTGGTTCGGCTATGGAGTTCGAAGGGCAAGATTCTGCTGTCTGGCAAAAGCGCGGCGCGCAAATTGCAAAAGCGCGGCGCGTTTTCTGATCTGCAGAAAATTTCAATAGGGTCAATAAAAGAGAGTTTTGAGTCGTTATTTGGTCGAGTCCCTTCGAGATATTATTGAATTGAGTTATTTGGGATATTGGGTCTCAATAGGAGTTCCGAAAAAGGGTTTCGGGGATCGATTGTCCGTTCGGGGATTTGTTTCGGGATTAGTTTAATTGCGATAATTATGTTGGATTGAGTTATGTTTGATTAAATTGCGTGGCTATCGAGCTCGTGTTAATATGTGAGACCCGTGATGTGTACAGGTTCTAACCGATCGCGTGCCGAGCCGCATTGAGAGTTCCTAGGTTTCAAGTCGGAATCGGCTAATCGGTGAGTACCCGAGTTCTTTTCTAAACCCCGGGATCGTTTTTGCGAGTCATAGCTGTGTAGCTGTTAGTGTATGTGTATATTGTGCAATGTGTGTGAGACAGGGACGCGGGAGCCAGGTATGATTCTATCTACCACATACGTGTTATGCGTATTTGAGTTGCAGGTGTCCGCGATATGTGATCGCGCAGGCTGACTGTCCCTAACCAGTCATGAGATATGAGACTGTATATACAGTAGTGATATTGCCAGGTCGCTCCTGTGCCTATTGTGAGCTAACCGCTGCTGTGTGCGGCCTGTTAGCTGGGGAACGGCGTCCCCTTTTGAGCAGAGATATGTGTTGTGCATCGAGTTGCACCTATGTGTTGAGATATTATTGTGTTGTGCATCGAGTTGTACATATGTGTTGACATATTACTGTGTTGTGCATGTTATATGTGTTATCGTGCAGAGTCTAACCCTCGAGTACTCACGAGCTTCCGAGCTTACGTATTCGAGTCTACCATGTTCAGGGTATCAGGAAAGAGATTGGTAGCCGGGTTTGCTGAACAGGGAATTGCGGACAATCGAGGACGGTGCATCTGCCTTGCTAGGGATTATGTTAGTGTTGGCTGTGTTAGCATCTTTTGGGGATGTTGTAATCTAGTGGATTATGTGTTAATGACAATTATGTGAAAGTTTAAATTATCAGTGATTTCGAGTTATCCTATGACATGTGTTTAATGGAGTATTGAGATGTTGCCACTTGTGTATTGTATTGACGTGGCAATTCTGAGCTCGGGTAGGGTGTTACATTGATGGTATCAGAGCTTGTGGTTTTAGTATTAAGTATCCGTGGATGCTTGAGCTTAGACCGTGTTCAGATCCTTGGGGAGTATTCTGGTGTCAAATATAAGAGGATTTAATTAACCTAGCTTAGTGTATAACGCTGGGTGATTTATCGGTGATTCTCAATTGTTTCGGTTTGTGCAGAGTATTATGGCAGATCAGGGTGAGGGATCCGGTACGGGTAAGCCAGTGGGCGACGAGTATATCCGCAGATCAGAGCTGTTTGAGGTCTTGACAGAGTTTTACAGACAACATCGTGAGCAGGGTCGGGGCTTGGGTCCGAGTCCGGGGCCGGCTGTTCAGCCAACGGTGACAGAGTCTGAGACTGGTGCTTCATCTTCTACGTGGAGGGGTGGGTCCTTTAAGGATTTTATGACGGGAGATCCACCCCAGTTCAGAGGTGAGGGCGAGCCAGGGATGGCTATGGCATGGGAGCGAGAAGTAGAGGCAGCCTTCAGAGTTGCGCATGTGGAGCCGAGAGATATGGTCGGTTATGCGACCTATCTGTTGAGGGGAGGGGCGTCTCAGTGGTGGCAGTCGATAGAGTCAGTGATGACATCTTCTGCGGCATCTGCGATGACGTGGGATCAGTTCAGGGTTGTGTTCGAGCTGCAGTACATCCCAAGAGATGAGAGACGAGAGATGGAGCGTCGATTCTTGCAATTGCGGCAGGGAGAGATGACGGTGCAGCAGTACGTGGACCGGTTCAACGAGCACTCCCAGTTTGCGACTCACCACATCACCACCGAGCAGCGAAAGGTCGATACGTTCATTGATGGATTGCGAGCAGATATCAGGGAGTTCGTTGGGATGCACGAGACTCCTACCTTCGCCAGAGCGTTAGAGATGGCCCGCATCAGAGAGCGGGAGATAGTCAAGCAGAGCGAGGATCCATCTTTTCAGCATCGGCGTGCAAGGACTCCTGAGCGGTCCTCGAGAGATCGGAGGTATTCCAGAGACGATTCCAGGGAGCGACGTTCGGGTCAGAGTTCGAGAGATAGACGAGACAGAGATAGAGACAGAGACAGAGACAGGAAGCAGAGATCAGGTGGACCGGGGTGGAGCCAGCGACCAGATAATCAGATTCAGAGGCAAAGGCAGAGTTCGCGATACATGGGGCAGAACCAGAGCAGAGACCTCGAGATGGGGGCGATAGAGGAGACAGTTCGGTTGGAGATCGGGGGTGCCCGAGATGCCACCATCGCCATAATGGGTCGTGTGTGCTCAGGTGTTATCGATGCGGTCAGCGGGGGCATGCTGCCGCCACGTGTACAGTCCCAGAGCCGTTATGCTTCCGTTGTGGGAGGCCGGGACACAGAGTGCGAGACTGTCCAGAGTCGGGACCAGCTGTGCAGGGTGCGAGTTCTAGTGGGGCCAGAGCAGAGCCGTCGTCATGATTCTAGGGCGCGGGGTCGGGTCTTTCAGGCGACTGCAGAGGAAGCTCGAAATGCTGCTGATATGATTTCGGGTATGTCTTTCTGAGCTTGGTTTGAGTATGTGTCAGTTGTGGGGCGGATTGCTGGGCTGTGTCAATGATAAGCGTATGTGTTCTGTGCGTATGAATGTTTTGTTGCATCTGTGATAATGTGATTCAGTGACAGAGTTGTGGGATAACTGTGAATGGGTTATGTGGGCTTGTCGTGTTTGGGGTGTGTTTATGGTGTTAATGTGTTGAATTGAGGAACATTGTGATGAGGGCTTTCGAGTTCGAAATTGTGCTATGTTAGTGGACTGATCTTGTGGAGTTATGCGAGTTATATGAGTAGTTATTGTGAATGTGTTTGTGATGTGCTAGTGGAATGATCCTATTGATAGTGGATCATCATGTGATAGTGGATTATCCTATCGATAGTGGATTAAAGTTCTTGTGTGTGTGTCCATATCTATGATATTGCGTTTTATGAGATGCGTTTATCTGTTGTGGTGAAAAGAGTTGAGAATTCTGTTGTGATAGTGGATTAATCTATTGAGAGTGGATTTAATCCCTTTATGAGTTTAATCATGTGTATAAGCTTGCGTTAGTGATTCGATGGAAATATCGTTATGTGTTGTGTTAGTGGATGATCTGTATAGAGCTGTGCGAATATGTGATGAGAGAGAGCAAAGGCCGATGGATTGAGATCATATGTGGATTGAGTGGCTTATGAGGTGACGCCACGAGAAGACTCTGTGAATAGAGGATACATCAGTTACAGGTATGGGAATTAGAGGATTTAACTGAGCTATTAGCGGATTGTTTAACCGAGTTAGAGATGTGAGAGGATTGTCATGCTTAAGAGTCAAAATGAAGAGGTGTATTAGTAATGATTGTGACATTGAGAACTCAAATGCGAATTTGACAGAGTTGTTGAGAAATTATATCGAGATTATGAGTCAACATTTTCGGGGAGTTAACATGAGAGGTGTGTATTTGCGAAGGAGTTGCGATAGATTCCGGGGACGGAATCTTTTTAAGAGGGGAGCATTTGTAACATCCCATTTTTGAGATAATTGCGTGGAATTATTTTAGTGGATAATTAAATAATTATAATTGTGTTGGACCAATGAGATCCCGAGTAGTGGATTGATACGTGTCGGGTTATGAGTTACGTGTTATCGGGTAATTAATTTGGTGGATTTAATTTATTGGCTCATTTATTTTATTATTATTGCGTGTTCCAATTAAATTCCGTTTCGTGGATTTAACGTGTCAAAATTGAGTGATACGTGTCTCCGAGCTAATAATTAGCGGATTAATTATCTCCTTGAGATCGTGGAATTAATTGGGTCCTAATGATATAATTTGTGAAAAAGTGATATCGGGTTCGGATTTATCGGGTTCGGGACTTGCTTAATTGAGGGATTGGATATATGTGAATGTCTGTGGCTTTATCCTCTTCATTTCCCTTATCCTCTTCCATTTCTTCATATCCCTAATCCCAGAGAAAAATCTGAAGGTGTAAGTGTGTGTGTTTGTGTGGAGCTACAACAGAGAATTGAAGCTAATTCTCATCATCTTCTTCCTTCTCCCTTTGTGTTTTTGAGATCTTGAAGGTAAGAACCCATGATTTTGGTAGCTAAAATCTTGAGATATGTTGTATTATGTTGGGGAATTTGATCCTTGTAGTTATATGGGTCGAATATGATTGAGTTATGTGTGTTTTGTTGCTGAAAATCGGGTGAGGAGGGATTAAA
This sequence comes from Centrapalus pauciflorus, assembly GCA_020465985.1. NCBI lineage: Eukaryota > Viridiplantae > Streptophyta > Magnoliopsida > Asterales > Asteraceae > Centrapalus > Centrapalus pauciflorus. The sequence goes on along the minus strand of JAANYP010009040.1, from coordinate 70,968 downwards.
TCCCCTGGTTCGGCTATGGAGTTCGAAGGGCAAGATTCTGCTGTCTGGCAAAAGCGCGGCGCGCAAATTGCAAAAGCGCGGCGCGTTTTCTGATTTGCAGAAAATTTCAATAGGGTCAATAAAAGAGAGTTTTGAGTCGTTATTTGGTCGAGTCCCTTCGAGATATTATTGAATTGAGTTATTTGGGATATTGGGTCTCAATAGGAGTTCCGAAAAAGGGTTTCGGGGATCGATTGTCCGTTCGGGGATATGTTTCGGAATTAGTTTAATTGCGATAATTATGTTGGATTGAGTTATGTTTGATTAAATTGCGTGGCTATCGAGCTCGTGTTAATATGTGAGACCCGTGATGTGTACAGGTTCTAACCGATCGCGTGCCGAGCCGCATTGAGAGTTCCTAGTTTTCAAGTCGGAATCGGCTAATCGGTGAGTACCCGAGTTCTTTTCTAAACCCCGGGATCGTTTTTGCGAGTCATAGCTGTGTAGCTGTTAGTGTATGTGTATATTGTGCAATGTGTGTGAGACAGGGACGCGGGAGCCAGGTATGATTCTATCTACCACATACGTGCTATGCGTATTTGAGTTGCAGGTGTCCGCGATATGTGATCGCGCAGGCTGACTGTCCCTAACCAGTCATGAGATATGAGACTGTATATACAGTAGTGATATTGCCAGGTCGCTCCTGTGCCTATTGTGAGCTAACCGCTGCTGTGTGCGGCCTGTTAGCTGGGGAACGGCGTCCCCTTTTGAGCAGAGATATGTGTTGTGCATCGAGTTGCACCTATGTGTTGAGATATTATTGTGTTGTGCATCGAGTTGTATATATGTGTTGACATATTACTGTGTTGTGCATGTTATATGTGTTATCGTGCAGAGTCTAACCCTCGAGTACTCACGAGCTTCCGAGCTTACGTATTCGAGTCTACCATGTTCAGGGTATCAGGAAAGAGATTGGTAGCCGGGTTTGCTGAACAGGGAATTGCGGACAATCGAGGACGGTGCATCTGCCTTGCTAGGGATTATGTTAGTGTTGGCTGTGTTAGCATCTTTTGGGGATGTTGTAATCTAGTGGATTATGTGTTAATGACAATTATGTGAAAGTTTAAATTATCAGTGATTTCGAGTTATCCTATGACATGTGTTTAATGGAGTATTGAGATGTTGCCACTTGTGTATTGTATTGACGTGGCATTTCTGAGCTCGGGTAGGGTGTTACACACATTCTAAATTATTTGATAAAATCCAATTTCTTCATAAATATTTTAATGAATCAAACGCTACCTTAAATCTACCATAATGTATGGACTAAAGCGAGTCCGTCCCGGGCGAGCGATAAGTCCGCAGCAAGCGAGTCCGTCCCGGGCGAGCGATCCCTTATTTAAACACATGACATATAAATTATGATGATAACTATTAGTCTCGTTGAAGCTTCACAAAATTATATTTTTTAGATGGGTGGATTACAAAATGGATGGGTTGATTGTAATTACTAAAAATAACTAACTTTTAAAGGATCAATTTAAAAACTATTCTAAACACTTTATCTTTGATGACAGATGATGAGATTAAGTACCACTCATTATACTCAAAGAATTCTAAGTATAAGTTCATGCAAATAATAACTCGCTAACAAGGTCCTTTCTGAAGCAGTTGAAATAGTACTTTGCTCAAAATTGCCTTGATAACTCATGCACCAAAAGTATTGCCCTTTGATCCATCATCTTGTATTTAATTCTCTCAACCATATATGTGATGTTATTGCTTTCTAATTGGTTGATAATGAAGCATTAAATGACGAGTTGTCATTAAGGTAGCAGACATAGTACAAAACTACTATTAAAATAATAATACTTTTGGTTTGCATCATTCTTTATGTTGATCTTCATCATAGGAAAGTTTGAAGTAACTATTTTGACTTTCCTTATATTTGAAATGTCCCCGCTTAAAAGTGGGCGGGCTTTGTTGCATATATATTGGAGTCAATGAGTGCACCTGTCATGGACTCACTGTCCAACTCTAATCTTGACTTCTGATAAGGACTAGCTAATCTTACACTTCAACAAGTACTTCTCATTTTCAGGTTTTACTTCTCATTTTCAGGTTTTGTCTTCATGAAATGTTGTGTTCAATGCTCAAGTCAAGTTTAGAGGGATGTTTACAACAACTACTTAAAGTTGCTGAGGAACTTCAGTCACGGAGAGTTGATAAGGACTTCAACTCTCAAGTTATTGAGAAGATCTCAATGACTGAACTTTTTCTATCACCTTTTATAAAGTATGAATGGAAGGGGACCTAATAGAAACCTTAACCATCGGTTGATGCAAACTGGTTTACGCCAATCCTCATGCACCTTACGAATAATTATTTTGGCACAATTTTATCAATAATTGACAAACAAATTGTTTTTCATGTGTTTGAATTTCTTGATAATTTGAAATAGATTTTTTTATGCAACTAGTACACCGTGAAAGGGAAAACTCCTCTCCTTGTGCTTTGTCATGTACTCGTCTACACGGATCCAAAATTTATTTACCCGTAGCACCATACTTATGTTGCGGAATGGTTGAAAATCATCATCATTAATTAATATCCATTCAAGATCTAAAAATTATAATGTGATCATGTTGATTGGATCAAATTTCAATAATACTTAACATTATAATAGAATCTACTTTTCGTTTCTTTTTTTTTTTTTTTTTACCGCAAAACACAAATCAATCTAATCTAAATCCTAAATCTACACATTTGTTCAAAATTGGACTTGAACCTCTAACTTGAGTCTCCCTTTCATCTTATTTATAATTCTTGTGGGATGGTTTTATTTTCAGCATTTTCCATTAACATAACAATACCGTGATATGTCGTGCCCTTTAATTCAATAAGGGTCTGCCTACACTTATGCAAGAGAACCTCATAAAAAGCCCATTTTGTATGGTACGTTGGAAACTGGAAAACCCACGGATGTAATTCATTAAACCGATAATCCAAACCGAAAATCAAAAGTTTAATAGGATATAGTAGTTAGCTGTAGGCTGTAGCAATATAGATCCTTCAAGTACTTACATTCACTAATTATACTATTATAAGTAACTCCTTGATCTTTCTTGCGTCAAGAGATTTTTTTACACACATTTTTTTCCTCAAAAGTCAGGCTATATTAAACTTCCACAAGGAAAAACATCCAAAGTGTCCAAGTAGGAGACGAAGAGAGTAAATTACATGAGAAGATGTCAATAAAAATTTTAAGTTTCCGTCGGAAACTGACCCATGCAAGACCAAATATCCCAATTGACTTATAGCGAGGGTTTTCTATTTGAAAAACCAAAGGCCCGAGATGTTTTACCTTAAGATCGTTCTCTAATAGCCAAAGTATACACACTTACACTATGTTTGGTACAAAGAAATAAAGCCAGGGAAATGGAAATAAGAGGAATTCCCATGTTTGTTAACATGAGAATTCCTCTTATTTCCATTTCTCTGACCTTAATTCTCTGTACCAAACGCACGTACAATATGACTCATTGAAATAGCCAAAGTACACAGACTTTGTACAAACATTGATATGCTTTTGCGGTCATAACCCGCCGCTGTGCAGTATATATATATATGGAAGATTCATCAAAATCCATTACCTTGTTTAAAGGGGAAAAAAACACGATAATATGCCTTTTTTTTCTGCAAAGGCATATTATCATGAAAATTAACAAGGTGAATTTCAATCAGTTTGCCATCATTATACATGACAGCTAGCCTTTGCAGAGTTTGACTCCTACGTGATATATAGATAGGGTGGTTGTGACTTGTGAGTGTAGCACTCACACAAGTCACAAGCAGAATATGATATAGGTATATATACACGTGAGAGGTAGCACGGACAAAGTGTGATCACGTGTCATGGAAATAAAAGTAAAAAGATAGATAGTTGATTTGGGTGGCGTACCAATGAAGGACTTTAGTAAATAACGTACCAAAAGTAGACACGGATCAAAGGAATAAAGGAAACCCATGTGACTCACCAATCACCATACATGTATTTTCCTCTCCTTTGTTATTATGATTTACCCAGGTTTGTTTTTTTAACACATCCGTGACCTAATTAACATCTCCACTTTCTAATTTTTTTAAGAAGAACATTAGGCGGTGTTTGGTTCGCAGAATGTTTATTCATGGAATGAAATCTGTCAATGAATGGAATCTGTCGGAATAGAATTGGAGGCCGGTGAAGATAAAGTCTAAAGTCTGGTTTTAGAACTGTTAAAATATCTAGAATGGAATTTAAATTCCATGACACTAACCCAAGGAAAATAGATTCCTTCAAAAGTGGTGTTTTTTTTAAAACGCATCTTCATTTCATTCATTTTTACAGCCAAACGGCACATTGGAATGGAATTTTCATTTCAATTCCATCAGATTCTGTGAACCAAACGCCCCTTGGTGTGTGTGTGTACTTGCTTATTCAGAATTATGAATTGTGGAAGTGTGTCATTTGGTTTCATGATAACAAAATGCAAGACTAATATAAAAATATCCCAACACAAAAGTGCTCAATATGAAATTAAAAAAGTAAGACATGGTAGTAGGTCTTCCATCATGCATCTCACCAACCTATAATAAAGTTATAAACAAAAGGAGTAGGCATGGGGAGGAAAATAAGCCCAAACTGCCATGATTCATCAAACATGTATCATTCAATCAACCTTTAATTTACTAATAATCATGATCAGCATGTCATATGGCGCATGCATGTCCAGCAAAACTAATATTTGAAGCAAAAAAAATAATAATACAAAGTGAAGGCAAATAAAGGCACCTTTTTTCTTCTATACATAAAGTATGCCCGTAACGTGATAGCAACCTCTTAAGTAACACCGAACTTACCAATCTTTTTTGTATTACATATCCAGAGAAGACAATACCGTGGTTTGTTTCACCGTCACATTTGGCGGGAGAACTATAAAAAGAAAAAGAGAAAACAAATATTGAATTAGTATGAGAGTATCATATAATATAGAAGCATTCTAGTTTGAGCTCAGGAGATGGGGCTAAATGTAGTTGGAACATGCCTGGCAAATAACTTTAGCAGATGATATAGTGTTATGACATTGTTGACATTATTTGTTAGTTGATGTTTTCATAGATGAGATTTCTGTGACCTCATGGGAATCTTGGTGCAACTCAGCCAATGGATTCTTGATTAACCCGCTACCACCACCCTGGAGGCAAAATCCAGTGTTCTGAAACGTATATGATTCAAGATCCTTGTTCTTGACAGTCCTGTGGATTGTGGTAGCTGCAGATGGGGATGAAGAATATCGCAAGTTCGAAAGCTGAGTTTCTGTTTTCCTCCAAATCTTAGAGCTCAAAAGATCTGCACCTGGTAGTTTGCAGCAAAGGGTGGGTTCAGGATTTGACACCCTTCCAGTTGACTTTGACAAATCAAATGAAATCTCATCAAGTGTTAACTCTAGACCACGCACACGAGATTCAAGCGACCGCATCCCATTCTGTGAATTCCCAATATATCTCTATAACAGAGCAACAGAGACGTGTTAGAAGTCGTACAGGGGAAACGACATTTACATTTATATGAGTTGTGAATCTAAAGAAACAACAAATAAGTCGCATTACATTGACCATTCTCAACATGGGGACTTCATAACAATCAGGAAGATCATAATGCAGAAACAAATCATACAAGTACATAATTGTAGATTCGTAGTTAGCTAACACTAAATTTAGTCCTAAAAAAGGGTAGAGTTCAAATTTTCACTTGAAAACACATTTGATGCTGCAAAATTAACTTATTTTTCTAAAGGAGTGGGTGGAGAGTCGTTTTTAATTGTATTCAATCATGTGAAAGATTGTTGAGAAAGCTGTAATTAAAGTTTGACTACTTTCTTGGAAAGTAGGGTAGGTATTTTAGAAGAATTAGTTAGATCACAACCAGCTGGTGGGAGGGTAGCACTTATTGTAAAAGCCCCACAGCCCCCACATTAAGTTATTGTTTTCCAAATAATGTTATGTCATCCATACATAGTGTGTTAAAGAGGACGCTGACCATAAGTACCACCAAAAGACCAATCTAACTAGGTTGTCGTAGAAGCTAAACAAGTTCGGACCACATTGGATCATTAGAAGAATTGAAGCATTGATTGATGAAAACAAGCCAAGTCAATTAGACCACACCAACAGCTATCTATTACCAGTTCTGAATTTTAATTGATTTCATCTTACACAAGCTTCATCATTTAAATATTCGTAGAAAAAGGGAATAATTGATGTATTTGCATGTGTTATAAAATAAAAAACAGAAGCCAGCATACCTTGTTGACCAGTATTAATGAGGAAGTCAAACATCACTTGGCTTTTACTATGATAACAATGGCAGACTATGCATATGATCGTTTCAAAATAATTTGTATTTATGCATATTTTTAAATATCCTATACAATACTTCAACCGACAGACCGGCCTCAATTTATTACAGTCTCATGGAAGGCGACTATTCATAGACATTGATGAAAATTAATAGAACAGATTGTGTGAAAACTATTGGCGAATTTAAATTGCAGTTAACGAATTAATTAAGCATTACTAGAAAAGTACCTCGAGGAGTTCAAATAAATTGGACTGTTGGGTTTCAATTTGAACAAGCTGATTCCGGATCAAAGATAAGTCCTCAGAATCTTGGTGGACTGAATTGATATTCGCATTGGCATTGCTCCCCGTGACTCTGGAACTTAACCTATCTTCATTATATTTAGATTCATGCATCTTTTCATCAGAAATTTCACTAGAGTGGATCTGTTTTGTTTCTTGTTTGATAGATCTAAGTTTCAGGTGACCATCATCCTTGGTCACTAGAGTTGCAAGAGGAGCCCCAACAGCAGTGTCGAGTTTCCGATCATTAGGCTTTTTGCGATCCAGCTTACGGAACATTGCTGGGCCAGTGCTCCTATTGTTATTTTCAAATGAAAGTCTTCTTGCGGCAGTGCTGGTGGAAGAACCATAAGGCACAGTTCGCTTATTGATTATTAGAGGTGTCCTTGATGGATATCGTACATCACGGGCAACTTCTTCTGCCATATCACACGTCAAAAAGGAACCAGATGATTGTTGAAAATCGGACAAAAACACACTAAGAAACATGCATACAGATTACAGAGTGAAAATTGGGAAACGTCTATGTATAATCAAAAACACAAATGCAGAATAAGTATGTGATTACATGAAGAAAAACAACAAAGTTTCTAGTCATTGACTTTAGTAGATTAGTTCCTTTACTAAATTCTATGGGGACTACAAAATTAAAGGAACAACCTGCTAGAGACGAAATGGATCAACAAAAACTACAAATTAACAAATAAAAAATATCTTCTCTTGCAGGTGGTTGATTTGATCTTATAGCCAAGAATAAAGTATTCTGCAATTATGCATATCTATTTTCAGATTGCAGATATGCAAGCTATATATACCTTTAGAAGATTGTGATGCAAGCGGTGGAGATACCTCCTCCGGCAAATCTGGAATCGCATTCCAAGCTTCGATCATCAGATTCATGGTTTCCCTTACACCTTTTACCTGCAGAAAAAATAATAATAAGACTTTATGTAAGTCCACATAATCACTACCCAATATTAATTCAACGATTAGTATCCAACCTTATCGAATTTTTTAGCCGCGAATGTCTTTAAGCACGAAGCCTTGAACTCGGGCAACAAATCAGTCTCCACAACAGCCAACTTCTCGAGCACCTCTGCTGCTGCCTTTCGAACAGCCCAATCCTCACTTTTGGCCAAGAATTCAACCATAAGTTTCACTAAATTCTTCACAATTGCCGGACTCGAAGCAGCACCGACGCTGATCACACTCGCTACGACCGTCAGCAATGCCGCCTTCGCCTTAAAGCTATCGCTCTTCAGGAGCTTCTCAATTCTCGGTAAAAGCCTCCTCAAGTAAACGGTGTCTGGATCCGCTGTACCGTTGATAACGGAAGCCAAGCACAAAGCCGCGCCGATCTGAGAGTTCAAATCCTGTTCTGTGACCAACGCGTCAACCAATGGTTTCGCTACCGACGTAAACGGAGGTTTGGTGATGTGAGAGGCGATGGAGCCGGTAGCACTAACGCAGGCAGAGCGGACCGTGGTGTCGGGGTCACGGAGTCGACGGACAACGGCAGAGAGGAGTTTTGACAAATATGGCGATAACACGTTTCCGTGAGCTTCGGATAAAGTAGAGATTAAACGAACGCATTGTTTACGTACCGGAGACTTGTCGGAGGCGTCGGTGATGGAGATGGAGGAGAGAAATGGGGGGATGGATTCGTGACTTAGCGTTTTGGCGATGGATTCGAGCTCAGTGGCGGCAGCGGAGTGCGTATCGCGGTCGGATAGTTTGTTGAGGCACAGGAGTACTCGATGTTTGAAGTCCCGCGCTGAAGACTGATTGCTGGGAGTGCGTTTAGCTAATGACATTGTGGAGGTTTTATGAGGAATGGAGGTCTTTCACGATGGTGGAGGTGGTTTATCAGTAACTTCCGGCGACATGGCCGAGTACAGACGACGGTGGTTCGGTGTGGCGGTGCCGTGTTTGGGTTCTGAGAGCCGTCAAATACATATTTGTTCTTTCTAAAGTGGACGAGTCTTTAATAGAAAATTTCAGGGAATTGGGAATACCGTGAACTCGTATTAATTTTTTATTTTTTGGTTTTCATTTATACGACAATATTCGCAGTGTTCCTCAATTTTTTCTCAGGGGTGTAAATGAATCGAGCTACTCGAACTCGACTCGCTAAAAACTCGATTAAACGAGCCCGAGCCGAGCTTGAACCTAAATTCGAGCTCGTTTAATAAACGAGTTCGAACCCAAGTTTCACATATCGAGCTCGCGAGCCTAAACGAGCATATATATAAATATTTTTTAAAATTAATATATATAATATATAGATTAAATAAATATAAATATATTATAATAACAAATTATATATATATATATATATATATATATATATATATATATATATATATATATATTATATTAAAAGATTATTTAAAAATTAACTAAAAAATTAAAAAATATAATAAACGAGTCGAACCCGAGCCGAGCTTGGAAAATTATTCACGAGCCGAGCTCGAGCTTTACATACGAAGCTCGAAACGAGCCGAGCTCGAGCTTAAACGGGCTCGGGCTCGACTCGACTTGTTTACACTCCTAATTTTTCTTACTAGTAGTCTAGTACACTATTTTCTGGTTTTATTTTTAATTTTAGTAAATTTGTTTATTGATCATTTAAATGGTAACTTTATATGTTATACTAGTTTATGATCTTTAGTTTAATAAAACACTGGTCTATAAACTCATGTATTATGTTGATAGTTTTTAATAAATATATAATTACATAAAATGTATGTAAAAATAAAACTATTACATATTAATTATTATAAAAAAAACACGAGAAAATTATGTCATTTGTCACAAGTATCATTTATCTATCATTTTAAATATACATGAATACTATTTATATTTTAAACAATTCTTTTAAAAAAATTTCCAAATTTATATATACTTAATTGATATAATTTAAATTTTCAAATTTATATTACGACATAATGTTTTATATATTTTGTTACGATAAATAAAATGTTATATAAATTTTTATGAAATATTTTTATTAATATTATATTATGTTTACTTTTTAAAATATTCAATATTTATAATATGCATTTATTTTTAACATATTATAATAAATCGGTATAATTTGAATATGTATAATATGTTGAATGTAGATTTAAATTTATCGAGATTAGATTTGTAATAATCTTATTTATTTAAGTTTTTATATTATATTTGTAACATCCGGAATCTAGCAACAGGTACGTGTAATTTATTTATTGGCTTTAAGAGCTGTCTCGATGAGTTGGTGAATTTTAATTGATTAATTGCACGTGAGTGGGTAAAGCAGATTGCTATTACGTGTAATTTTAATCGGTTAAGATGATAACCGGTCTAGTAGTAATTGGGAATTTGGGGTTGTTTTAATGAGTTAATTTACATTCTAAACCCAAGTCGTTAATTTGAGATTAATTGGGTTAACGAGTGTTTACCTAGTGATTAATGAGTATTGTACCCGTTTTAATTGAGCTTGGGACCGGAAACGTATATATATCACGTTATTAGTTTCTTTCTTCCATTCTTCACCAAAACTCAGATTGTGTAAGTGTGTGTATGTGTTTTAGTTGATTCCAGAGAAAGAGCCAAGGGATTTCAGCAACCATAAGTGAGGAGCTTCATTACCCTCATCATCTCTTCAAGCCATAAATCAAATTCGAGGAAGGTGGAACGCGTTGAGGTTAGTAATTCACGTTCAATTTAGTTAAGACAATATGTTAAGTAGTTAGCATGTGTTGGGGTTGGATTATAACCCCTGGGTTGTGCAAAAACGGGATTAAAAGTAGTTCCCGTAGTTGAATAAAAACAGAGCATAACCTGCTCTGTTCGTCGCCGCATCGCGGCCGTGCTCATCTGGTCGCGCCCGCGATCAGGATGAGGCGGCTAAGGGTGATCGCTGGCGGTGGGATCGCGCCCGCGCTCCCAGACCGCGGCCGAGACCGCGATCGTGGCCGTGCTCCTGGCCGCGCTCGTGGGTCTGAGTCCGATAGCTGATGTCGAGACCGTAAATGCTAGTAGTATAGTCGTTATGAGTTCCGTAGCTAGTCGTTACAGTATAGTTGTGTTTATTGTTGCCAGGATTTCGTAGCTAAGCCTGGGACTTGTAGAGATCGCTGTCGATAGCGAAGTTGTAGTCGTGCTTCAGGTGAGTTACTTACTTTGTTGTTTATTATCCGGGTCCGATGTGGATCCTTTTATACGTTGACATTTGTTAGCACAGAGCAGAGCACGTGGATCGCGCGTATTGTTGCTATACGCAGAGTAGAGAGGCCTGTTGGGTCATTCCCAACTCAGTGGACCTGACAACCCACTACTTTGTGGAGTGGGCTATGCAGGCTGTGCCGGGTCGCTCCCGATGAGGCGTCAGGCAGTTGAGGCCGGCCGCATGTTGATTATTAGTCGTTATATTGTGCTAACTATTTTATAAACTGTTTTAAAGTTGATTATAGTAACTCACCAGCTTTCCGCTGACTGTTGTTTTAACCGTGGATCTCAGGTACGAGGACTGAGGCTAGGGATACAGCGGGCAGTAGCCGAGACCCGCCACGTGGACAGTAGTTAGCGACTACTTTCGTAAGTAGTCCTGATATTTTGTGGTTTGGCTTATTAGCCAGTGACTTTTGGATGACTGTAACCTTTACTTATGATGTGGTTGACTGACGTTATTGACGGGGGTTGGTTCCCGTCTCGTATTACTTTATGCTGGTCGTTGATGTTTAGTAGTTAATTAGCTGTTTACCCTTGATGATGTTGTTATAATTGGATGACAGGGACTATAAGTCCTATGTGACATTAGTCATAAAAGTAGGGTGTTACAATATTTTAAGATAAATTATTTTTAAAATTTTTAGATAGATTAAAAATATAATGATAAGTCAGATGATGAAAAATAATGATAGAATTAATTAATTGTTAATATTTATAGATTTTATAAAAAAAATAAATAAATTGTATTTATCTCTTATTTGAATATTAATAATAAGTTATAGTTACTTTTTGTGGTTAAACGTAAAGGTGACACGTAGAATTATGTGTTCTCCGTAATTATATATATATATATACACACACACACACACACACACTAAAACACTATATGAACCCACATATTACGTGGATAAATTTTAATAAATAATTGGTTACATAAAATGCATGTAAACCTAAAATTAAAATATATATATATATATATATATATATATATATATATATATATATATATATAAATATTAAATATTATTAAAAAATACAATTAGAATATTATTATTACTTTATCATAGTTATTATTTATTAATATTTAAGTAAACTTATTTTAATTAATTTGATTAAATAAATAATTGTATTATATAATTATTTTAATTAATTTGATTGATTTTAATATTTATGTAACTAAAATATTAATTTAATTTAGAATAATAAATATTCAGACCTTTTTCAGTCTTAATACAAGAACCCATCTCTTAAAATTTTAGATTTAATTTCAAAGGTTTTAAGCATCATTTATTTTGACAAATTCAAATCTTAATTCGTATTAAATCTTAAAATTTAGATCATAAATGATTTAAGAATGTTTGTTACATTTCAGACTTAACTGAATTTAAATACTTAAGTGATCTCACATCATTTGTTACATTTCAAACTTAAAATCTTAAAATATCTTAAATTAGTTCTGAAAATTAAAAGATGAATTTGCATCTGAAATTTATTTCTTTCTAAATTAAATCAATATTAATTTAATTAAATATTAAATTCTGTTTAATTATCTAAATTAATTAATAAAATTTTATTCAATTTAATTAATTAAAATATTTTAATATGTTAGTTATATAAATTTAATAAATATAATATATAAATAATCTAAAACTTAATATCTAATTAATGGTCTTCAATTTTCATATTTCAAACTTTAAAATCACCTCTTAAATTCAAACATAATTTTAAAATTCAGACTCGAGACTTTAATGTCGACTCTTAAATTTCAGATGTGATTTCAAGTTTTGAAAATTAACTTCATTAAGAAACAACATCTTAGCCTCTTAAGTGTAAAATATAACAAACATTTTATTTTTAGTAAAGATCTATAAATCACTTAAGTATGAGTTGAAACAAATATTTAAAATCACTTAAGATGTTAAATTTACTGTTTTAGACGAATTAAGATATTAAAATGTCAAAACAAACGGAGCTAAACTCACTTAACAATATCTTTCTTAGTTTTTAATGAGTAAAATCCAAATATAGTACAATGTGACAATGCGTGAAGTCTCATGGTATACATCCATATAAACCCATTCTTAAAGGATAAATCCGATTCGCTAATATGAATTTAAGTGATTTTTCTTTCGATGCTAATAGATGAAAATGTAAAGATTTCAATCTGTTTGATTAATAATAATTAATCAATGTGTTGACAAACATTAAAATTAATACAATAATCTTTTTTTTTTAAATTAAAAAGATTGAGAGCGATGTATGTGTGTGAATCCTTTTATTTTCAATTTGAATAAAATGTTTCATACATTTGGCTCATTTTATTATTAATAATTCTTTTATCCATTTGACTCATTGAGAAAATAATATAACCAAAAAAAAAAATACCACTGTTTATGAAGGAGTAGAATAAAAATTGTTATTTATTGATGCTTCTTTTTGTACACACCTTAAGAAAATTTTAAGAAAAAGGTTTTTAAAAATTAAATATAAACATTATAAAAATATCATCAACAAGTGGACTCCAAAGTAAAACATAAATGCGTTCGACAAAGATGCATGGTAAAAGGTGTGAATGTCATTCATCACGCATTTTGGTGCAACTATAGTTATTAGTTAATCGAATTAAATGCAAGAGAAGCAACCATTAATTCACGCATTCATATTGATTTGTAACCTTACTTTTGTAATAATTTAGTGTGTTTATATGGTTTCAATATCCCAATCAAAATAAAAAAATATAAATCAAACTCACACACCATTCACCTCGTAATTTCGTAATTATTCATTATAATTGATATAATTATTAAACAACAAAATAATATCATTAAAGTGTTTATGTGTTTGGTTGAAGATGTAGGAAATAATTACTTGGAATAGTAACATATGTTCATTGATTATGATACTGTCAGAACGAAGATAACGTTTCTTGATTTCCTTTTTATACCAAAATAGACAAAAGTTAATGAAAATAAACAAAACTAAAGTATGTTGTTGTTTTATATAATAAAATGATATCGAGAATGAAAATTTGTAAAACTTACTTTAAGTAGGTGTTTTTTATCCCTTTATCTTTTAGTTTATTTACCTAGATGGTCAACCTTCTTTTCTAGAGTAATTATTTAAGCATGTCAATTCAAAGGGGAAAAATATTTTATAGTCTTGAAAAGATTCAATTTTATAATAATGCCACACACATGGTTTAAGGGAAAGATTCTTCTTTTCTTTGCAGCATGGATACACTTTTTGCTAACATAAAAGCCAATTAGTTGAACCCACTCTACCAATTGCCCACCCACCTTCACATTTCCAATATAAATTCTTTTCAAACATAACTAACACACATATAAATATATTAATCAGGTTCAAAAGAGTACCTTAAATAATCAAAAGTATCAGACGCATCTCGTATGTATGATCATCAAAATTATATAACATTTAATTAACAAGACAAAAAAAAACATGAAGTGTACGTGTTGAAATAACTAATTCAAAAATAATTCATGTAACACTTAAAGTTTTATATTAGTATGTTTGAAAGTTTGTATTATAAACAATAATTAGATTATAATTAAATTCCATCAATATCAATATCTAAGAGAATTAGTTATTCTTCACGATTTATTAGAAACAGTTAGATTTCAAGACTTCACATCCACCTTATGAGCAAAACTTAAAAACCTCATCCTACCCATCATCATCAAATTGATTAAGGACTACTATATAAATTTCAATTTTTTTTAAAAATTAATTATTTTGCAGATCAAACATATCCTTATTTTTGCATAGATTAAGTGATTAATATATAAAAACTGTTTTGATTATTTTGGGTTAACATTAACATATATGTTACCTCATAATTATCTTTTGGTCAGATGTCTAGAATCTAGATGATACACTAATGACTAAACAACTTTGGTTTTGATATCTTATTAAAAAAATTTAAAATATAATCTATTTATATAACATATAAGCTGCAATAAAAATTAGGGTTAAGTTCTTACAATAGCAACCTATTTTTGCAAATGTATGATATGATACATCTACTTTTTTAGTTGTCTATATGTCACGTCTACTTCATTTTGCTGTATCGATATGACCATTGTACATAATAGAGCCCGATTTACACACGAAACAGGGTTTCAATGGTATGAAAAACAGTGGTCTATTACAAATATGGTCATATTGGTATGAAAAATTGAAGTATAGGTACCATGTCGACATTTAAAAAAGTAGGCGTACCATATTGATAAATTTTTAAAAGTAGGTTACTATTGTATGACTTTATAATAAGAGTTGGCATTAAAAAAAAAAGATTTATTCTGTATCAAGAAATATTTTATAGATTATAATATTTAAAATACACATATAAGAAATTGTAGTTTGAAAAAACAAATTTTAGGAATCCAAAATTAAGAAACTTAATTGAATATTACGTAAAATCAGTAAATAGTGTTGTAAAAATGTTACTATACAAATTAATTTATATTTACATATTTAATTATTAGTTTTACATCACACTCAACTAATTTTTAAATTTTGGGTTTCCTAAAAATGTTTATATATTATCATGTAAATATATACTTTTAAATTATGATATTTTAAATAAGTATTTTATTCCCCATTATTATGTTTCTAGAAGTGCGTTTTTGAAAATTTTTTTTTTTTTTAGATTTTATATAAAAGATCATTTAGATGGATTAAAAAGTCTAGATATGTGTGTGTGCATGCATGTATCATGTACCCTAAAAAAAATCATATAATTATATTTCATATTCATATATAATTGTATGTGCCCCCATCCTCTCCATGTGCATGTGTAATGTCATTGAATATAGCTAAACGGATACCCCAAATTGAAAAAGACAATTTTTATTGTGTGCTCAATTACCTCTACTTAATTTATACAATCACTTTCCACCCAAACTATTGGGACAACAAACAATGTTGATTTTTATTTTATAAAAAGTTTTGGACTTGTGCATTGACAAGTCTATTCTTCTTTTTTATTTTTTTTAATACATATAAATAACAATTATATGAAATTTATATATACCAAGAATAACATTTAAATCTTAAATTAAAAAGATATATGAATGGACCATTCAAAATGTGAAATTTAAAACAATGTATGGAAATGGTTGATGATCTATAATCATCAATAGGTGAAATTTTAGTTAGTCGATTAATTAAAATGTGTCGGAAATTAATAATATATAGTATTTATAATTGAAATCCCAATTTAAGGATTTTTACACTATAAAAAATCAATTAGTTCTAATTTTATTATTGTTTAACAAATTTTAACTTTTGTTTGTCTCGGTAAATTTTCATCTACAAATACGAGCCTAGAGAAAACAAAAAAGACCACATCCAAGTCACGATAACAATGACTTATATAGTGTACAAAAACAAGTGTTACGTACATAAAATAGAAAATTAATAAAAAGTCATTATTAATTTATTATTGGATGACTTAAAAACTATGTTATGTAAGATAAAAGTAAAAAATTGGTTACTGCGCCCCAAACTTGTCAGTTTTTTGTGATTAAAACCTCAAATCATTTTTCGTTGCATAAAAAACTCCGAACTAACTAAAAATCAGTAAATCAAGGTTTTATCAATTGGTAACCGGTTGAAACCGGTTATTAAGCCTACGTGAACCGGTAAATAACCTACGTGACCGGTTGCCAAGTATTATACGTCATTTAAACCTCCGTTGATGATGTATTCTTATTTAAAAATTACAATTAAAAATTATCAACGGGTGTACATTAAATGATGTGTAATACTTGGCAATCAGTTTGAACAATTAAAATTTAAGTTATTTACCGGTCCACGTAGGATTAATAACCGGTTTCAACCCGTTACCCATTGATAAAATCTTGATTTACTGTTTTTTAGTTAGTTCGGGGTTTTCTATGCAACGAAAAATGGTTTAGGGTTTTAATCACGAAAAACTGACAAGTTGTGGGTTCTTTTGCGCAATTATCCCTATTAGATTCACACATTAATTAATACACAAAAACATTCCTTGGAGTTGGGTTAATTGGCATGTATGTATATCCAAGTGGTCCATAAGGTTTGTTTATCCAAGTGGGAATTGAAGAGTCGACTCCTATGCAAATGCCAATTAATATGACAATATATAGCATGTGATATCAAAATATATATGATTTTCAATTCATATATGTTAGGTTTCTCTTATTTGAATTATATATTTTACTTTAGAGATATCATTATCAAGGATCATAATTAAATAATATACTTTTTTAAAATAATCAAAGATATATAATTATTCACAAATATTTTAAAATAAAAACAGTTTTAATTAAGTCTTTGAAATTTACCTAATTAACATGCCTTCCTTTATTTATGTTGTTCACTTTCTTAATCAAAAAATTAACCATTATATTGGTGGCCATCAACAATTCTTATATACATCATTTTCTTTAATTACTAGTCAAACCACACATGGATGGTCTTCTGGATCGAAACATCTAACAATATAATATATACTTATTTTACAAGTCTAAATCACTTATATATCCTTTTATTTTAACTTAAGGTTATGCCTAGAAAAGCTATAATATATATGGTTTTTTGAGATGTTCTTCTATATATATACTTATGACTTCTTCATGCTTTTGTATAAAATTGACTTCAAAAACTTTCTAAAAGACAATATGATATTTTTGTTCATGTATGCTAGCTCCTCAAGATTGCTCGTAAGGGCCTTGCCACTAGACCTTGCAAAGGGCACATGCAACCCCCGTAACAACGTCTTAGTTTCGTATTCAGGGTTTGGAATTTTAATATAATTTACACTGTCTTAACTTGTTTTAGCTCAACTCAAATTTAATTACTTACGTCTACATCAATTACACCAAAACCATTAACACAAATTCATAGTGAAAATCCAGAGATTATGTGTTCTTTGACTTTATTTTATAAAATTTACACTATTTAGCTATAAACCGGTGAAATTTAATTAAAAAAAGAATTATTAGAAAAGTCCAAAAGGTATCTCTCGAGTCCTCTTCAAAAAGATCATTCTCTTTCCTTTTAAAGCAAGGTGGGGATGTATGGATTGATATTGAAATTATATATTGCCTCTTCTGGTCTTTATTAGATTATACTTTGTTAAATTTGTGTTAACAATATATTGTTATTGTTAGTAGTTGATTATATAACCTTTTTCTAATATTTTTTTTCATATACATACACTCACTCATAATTCTCTTAATAATGAGATTCATGAATCAAGTTTTGACACATTTCTATGAAGTATGACTTACATGATTTATCTTTTTCATTTCATTTTAGTTTTTTTTTTTTGTTTTTTCATTTTAGTTGTATAACTAATCCATAGATGCTCCCTAAAGGAGAGTTACCTTATTTTTATCTCTCATTATTCTCAAGCCATTTTTAAAAAGAAATCACATTTTCGATAGAAATACTCATTATATAGATTTTATGTCAGTTTTTTTTATATATATTATATGTATAACTTGATACTATCAAAATAATATATACACATCAACACATATTTATTATCTTGTAAATTTATAAAAGTGTTATATAAATGTACACATTTTTACATTTACATTGTCATTTTATAGATTTACAAGACACAACGTAAATGGATTTTACATCTATAAACTTTATGTGTGTGTGTGCGCTTAAGGTAAAACTTATATTAAAAAGTTTTTTTCAATTTTTTTACTTTCATGTTTAAATAAACATTATAATAATATTGTTTTAAAAAACATTGACATAGTTTCGAGTTTTGTAAGGCCTCTAAAATGACATGTGAATATACGAATATACTGTGAATGTGAATGGTTGATATGAATGTATGTTTTAACTTACATTTACAACTCGAAACCATGTGAATTTTCAAATATTGACTATTAATGTTAGTTTAAACAAATTTATGAAATAAAAAATTTTGAAAATGATTTTATAATTGGTTCTACCGATTGATAAGGTATAGTGATTTAGGTTTGGTTTCGACTATAAATGAAATTGTACACAAATCAAGACAGCTATTAACATAGCATAAAATGATCAAATAATCAGATAATAGTAGTAACTTAGTGTTTAGTTTAGATACTGCTGTTTGCTGTCATAATTATCAAATTATTAGTTTTTAAAGTTTTTGGATTTACGTTTTAACTTGTAAAATTATCAAATAATCACTTATTAAACAAATAAACTATATAATATAAGTTATGAAAAAATGTGGTAGGATAATTGTAAACCCAAACAATCACTTATCATTTTATTAATGAATTTAATCAAAACACTTTAAAATAATTATCTACATGATTGTAATGTAATAATCAAATAAATATCATCATAACGTAATACCAAACACCCTTGAAATTTAATATTCAATCAAATTTCTATCCTCCTATATATTGCCCTGTAAAATGGTGTGTCGGCAGAGTGGTAAGCCGGTGGTGTTTTAGGAAAATCAATAATTTACGTAGGGACAGGACAAACTTAATCCATCACATTAAGCTGCCTGCCACATAATTAAGCAAACAAGTTATATGTTTATTTAATTTGACTGATGTTGCAGGAGTTTTTTTTTTTTTTTTTTTTTTTTTTTTTTTTTTTCTATCAAACAAGCGTGTAGTATCTACTAATTAGATGTATTTTAAATGTATATATTTATCAAAATAGATATTTTTATTTTTTTAAATAAAATAAAATAATAAACGAAAGAATATTAAGTTTTGACGGTTAAAAAAAACCTAACTTCTTAAAGTATTTCTTTGGATTTCATGTATTTTGTTCTTATAAATACAAATATTTACGTTACAATGAATTGTACTACTTAAACATTTTAATTTTCATCCTAGAATTTTGGATTATTTCAACATGTTTAGTAAGCTGTAACACCCACATTTCTCACCCAAATGCCACGTCATTAATCAATCATAAGTGGCAATAACGCAAACATCTCTAAGTACACATGTCACAGGATTAGCGGAAAACACTGACAATTTAAAACTTTAATACAAAGTTACACGCCTAATGTCACATGCCGATACGGATACATACACAACTGAATAACTGATAATCTACTGATAGCTAATACAATGCTGATCAAGACAAAATGCAGATAACAGTTCTGAAGTTCAGTATCAAAATACAGTCAGCATACACGACTCTAAACTGCTCCGATCTCTATTTCGGCTGCTGCGGCTGTGACTGCGACCCCACGATATGACTGCCTGAGACACGGAAGACTCGAAAACATAAGCTGGACAGCTCGTGAGTACGCGAGGGTTAGACTCTGCAGCTAAGCACATATAACATACACAGCACATATATCTCATCACACATATGCAACTCAATGCATAACACGTATCTCTGCTCAAAAGGGGTCCACGTTCCCCATCTAACAGGCCGCACACAGCAGCGGTTAGCTACTCAATAGGCACAGGAGCGACCTGGCATATCACTGCCGTATATATACAGCCTCATATCTCGTGACTGGTTAGGGACAGTCAGCCTGCGCGATCACATATCGCTGACACCTGCAATTCAAACACATATAGCACGTATAGGGTAGAGAAACTCATACCTGCGCGTTATCACAGTCTCATTCACAATATATCACAACACATATACACGACTCATAAAAGTTACGCGCGCTTTGTAAAAGACTCGAGTACTCACCAAATACCCAAAGCAATCGAAACCCTGATTCTATCGCTGCTCAGAACGCGGTCGGCTCGAACGTGTAAATATCACGGGTCTCAACAGATCAATACAAACCTGACCGAATAACGACCGAAACCCAAACACAATTACTATAAGCAAACACGACCCACGAAACCACCCCGAACGAACAAACCACGCCCCAAACCGGCCCGACCAAACCACTCCGATCGCGGACCGCGCCCAGGGACTGCGGCCGCGCCCGCATCGCGGTCGCGCCTGGCCCATCGCGGCCGCGCTCACGCAATTTGCAGGTTGTGCAGATTCGTAAAAATGGCGGATTCCAGGGGTTTCAAACCCCCTAATCGATTTTCAGCAACACAGATACCCCAAACTTATACACGACAATTCCAAACAGCTCCAAAACCAAAACCTTTGATTTCACATACATATATATACGAATTTCAGCCCCAAAAAATCCATAAAACCTTACCTCTTGATCAAGAACACCAAGGTAATGAGGAAGATAACCAAACTCAGCCTTCAATTTGATTCTTGCTGTCCAATTCGCATATACACACACTGATCTCACACTTCACACACACATACACTATTTTCTGATTTTTAGAAAGGAGAAGGAAAGGGAAACGTACTCAAGGAGGGCTCGTTTATATAATATTTCCTTAATTAGCAACCCCGGACCCAATAAATCCGAACCCGATACCACTTTTTCATAATTAATATCATATTGACCCAATTAAATCCACGATCTCAATGATAATTAATCCGCTAATTAATAGCTCGGAAACACGTATCACTCGATCTCGACACATTAAATCCACGAAACGGAATTTAATTGGACCAACGCAATAATAATAAATAAACGAGCCAATAAATTAAATCCACGTACCAGGCTAAATTTCGGGATGTTACATAAACTATTAATTTTAGTTATTTTACGTATTATTTTTTTTAACTATGTAAAATAAGAAATGACGTCATACGTTATAAATTAATTGTTTACAATAATATTAACTAATATCTAAATATTGAAGTCACCAAAAATTAATTTTTTTGAAACATTGTGTGAATATTATCTTCTGAATACAAGAAAACAAAACACAATTAGTAGGATCACATCTATATTCTATATATATAATAAAAGAGAACATTTAATGCATACGTGGCGCTTCCACGTTACACCACAAAAGATAAATACAATTTTTTATTTTTAAAATAAAAGATAAATACCACTTATTATTATAAAAAATAATAGATAAATACAATTTATTATTTTAAAAGGATAAATGCTCTATATTATTTTTTTAATAATTAAAAATAAATACAAATATTATTTTTAAAAAGGTAAATACAATTTATTATTTTAAAAGGATAAATGCTCTATATTATTTTTTTTAATAATAAAAAATAAATACAAATATTATTTTTAAAAAGATATATACAATTTATTATTTTAAAATGATAAGTGCTCTATATTATTTTTTTAATAATAAAAAATAAATACAAATATTATTTTTAAAAAGATAAATACACTATATACAAACTGAATCTAAATTTTTATCAATTAAAATTTATTAAATCAAGATAAATACACTATATACAAACTGAATCTAAATTTTTATCAATTAAAATTTAGTAAATCAAAAATAAAAAGTTTTAAAAAATCATAAAAAAATAACTACTATTTATATTATATAATAAAAGAGAACATCAAACGCATACGTGTTGTTTCCACATTACACCACAAAAGATAAATACAACTTTTATTTTTAAATAAAAGATAAATACAACTTATTATTATAAAAAAGATAAATTCTAAATAGATTTATTTTTAAATAAAAGATAAATACAACTTATTAGTACAACTTATTATAATAAAAAAAGATAAATCCTAAATAGATTTATAAATAAAAATACACTATTAATTTTTAATCTATAAATATTAATTTATAATAAAATATATAAGTAGTATGTTATATATAAAGTGAAATCTCAATTTTTATCAATTAAAATTTATTAAATTAGAAATAAAATTGTATTCACGTATTTACGTGGGACATAAACTAGTTTTATTATATTTAAGAAACATCACCTAACTAATTAATCTGTAAAAATTAAAACATATATATCATTTGAAAAAACACTAAAGTTAAGTAAACAAAAGCTAACATTTAAAAAATGTTTTAATGAAAGAGAAAAGTATTCATTTTTTATATAAATAGGTTTGAAAGTACACCTAATTAGTAAAAAAAAAACAATTTTAAAACATACCCATTTGATCAAACTGGTGTTCTTTTAGTTATTGGTGTTACACTAAACCCAATCATATATAATACCGAAATTGGAAAATTGAGAACCAAATCAATATTATATCATCAAAGAAATCTTTTTAAGAAATATATATCCACTTAAAGGGTAAAGTTTTTAATACAATATATGGCGTATATGTAAGGTCGGTCCATTGAGGTGTGCAACTAGGCAATAGGCCCAACAGCCAAGGGAGACCAAAATTTTTATTTTTTTTTCCTGATAACTAGACTAATAGTTGTAGTTTACTTATTTTGTTAGTTGTTTGATTGTGATATTTACATACATATTTACATAGTTGTTTTCTTTAATATTTAACTGTTATATATACATACATGTTTCGAGTCCCTTTATAAGTTTTGCCTCGGGCCCCAAAAACAATAGACATGTCCCTACGTATATGATATGATGTAATATTGCAAGTGATCGATGCATATTATGTACATAAAAGGGCCCCAATTTAATAAAGGGCGGTAAGTTATATGGTACGCTTTGTTAAGTTATATGGTACACTTTGTTATTGGATGGTCATATCAAATTCATGTACTAGAATAGATTTCATACCCAGATGTTTTATCTTATTAAATATATAGGATGATGGTTTAATCTGTCAAAATAATATAACCAAAACAACGTCACATAGCATTAACAAATATATGTTGTAAGACGTAATACTATACAACGGTCATTTGTTAGTTGCAACATTAAACTCATATCCTACGTCAACGTTAAACATGTTATGCTATAGAACTATCTGTTTTTCGCAATACACGACTCTTCCCATCTTATTACATTACATGAGTAGAAATAGGACAAATATGGTCCTGAGTGAGTTGGATTAATTTTGATTAAAATCAAGCTCAAGCTTGATATATTTCTTGTATGTTGAACAAACTTAAGTGGGCCAATATCCATCAAGTGAGTAAAAGCAACCCAAACATATGTAAATCACATTATAATTTGTATTGCCGCTAAGTATAAGGTTTTGTTTTTGGGGGATTCAATGGATTTACCTCTAGTTTCGAAGTCATATATGGGCCCATAAGAAGAAAGCCCATATTGGTGGAGTCAAAGAATAAAGATTTATCATCAAGAAAACATATAGATACAAAGCGGAAAGAATCAAGCCCAAAATTGAGGCAGATCGTCCAAAGTTCCAAACCCATAAGAGCAGTTAAGCAATAAAGTAAAACAATGCATTTTAAGATGCTTTAGATGTTTTGGTTTAATTATCATTAAGAAATGGTTTAACTTTGTACAAGTTATCATTATAAAAAATAAACAAACAACTGTTAAGTTTACGAGTGTTATAAGGTAATAAAACCATCATTTGAACCACAAGTAACCTTTTGGTTTTAAAACCAAATGCATAATTAGTAAAAGGTTTTTATAAAAAAAACAATAAATATAGGATTAATCGAGCTTATAAAAAAATTAATTTTTACTTTATATACAATGATATACAAATATGAAATTTTCTATCTCAGTTGATAAGGAGTCAATTTATTTTGATAAGACTTAAAAATAAGCTTTCAATTTAAACTTCGTTTTAATTTCTATTTGTTTATGAGATCACTTCAGTTTAAGAAAAAACAAACGGAAAGTTACGTGCTAAGTTATAATTAATCATACAAACATTAAACTTTCCTTAAATTTAAATTCAGAATACATATGTTCATCTACTTATTAAAACACTAAAACTAACCTTATATTTCGCATATTGGTAGGCTTCCGAATTTGTACATCAATCACCAAATTGGTAGGCTTCCAAATCAATCTAATATCTTACCTATATTGCGCCAATAAAATAGAAATTTTACGCATGTGCTCATTATCTGATGCGAAACCGATGTTAGAGGAGAATCAATATGGGAGAACTAAAATCCTTATAAATAACAATTTAAAATTGAGGTCTCAATCTATATTGTATGTATAGTGTATTATATAAACCACATATAATTAAATACTAAAAATATTAAAATATCAAATATAAATAAAATCTAAATAGTCTGATATAAAATATTAAATTTTATAAGTAAAATTAATATATTATCTAACTTATAAGAAATAATATCAACCCTAACATGCATAATAGTTCTCAACTATATTTTTTTATATCTCAAATATGTGTGACAAATGGTATGTAGACCATGCTTTATATAATTTTTAGTATACTAATGTAAATATCACATTCGTGAAACAAAAAAAAATTATATGTTATAACTTAAAATGCATCTGAAAATTTATCTGACGCTGGAGGGCATAATCGAAAATAACCAACTATAAAAGGAGGAGTTCATGGCAGAGTCTGTTTCATATCAAAATAAAATCTGATTCATTTCATGTGTTGGCAAAAGCAAAAGGGCGAACGAAGCAGAGCAAATTACGTTATCTATCTACACCAAAATTTAATTTCTTCTCAATCTTTCATATCCATTGTTTTCTCTCTATCAATATCTTCGATTTTCGATATATTGCGTCTGTTTTTTAATCTGAGGTTTTTTTAATCAGATTATCTGGGGTTTTTTGTCCTTCAACGATCATGGTTTATGATTCGATCGCCAACGCTTCGATCCCGACTCCAGCTTCCAATCCGAAGGAATTTGGCAAGAAAAAGCGGGTACATTTATCTTTTCTATTTATTCTTTTTGATTTTTTTGTCGTGTCGTTTGCTTGATGAATAGTTAGGAGAGAAATGTGTTGGTTTTTTATTCGAAAATAGGATATTGTTCTTGTTTTTCGTTGCAATTTTGATTTTTGCCATTTTTTCTATCTTAAAGGTGAATAGGACTGCGAAATTGAAGCAGTGCAAGCTTGACGTTCGTCGTGAACAATGGCTTTCTCAAGGTGATTTTGTTAGATCTTTTGTGTTTGTGTGTATAATTTTGAATCATTTATATTAGAAACTTGTTGTGCCTTCGATGTGGAGATACTTCTCTAACGATCAATCGGTTGTTTGATATGATCTTTTTTATTTTATAGTGAAGAATAAGGGATTTAAGGAGGATAATAAAGGTGTTGGGCGGGTTAAAACGCCTGATACGGACATGCATGCTTCAAACGAGGAAGAGCGACCGATGGTGAAATTGGTTATTAGTCCTGGTGGTGAAGAGAATGCTGGTTTGATGAATCATTTCAGTGATTGGGACTCGCCGTCCAATAGCCCCACTAGTCATACAAGTAGCCTAGGGAGTAACAGATCAGTTGTTAATTTTACCGGTAGTAGTAGCAGAAGCAGCAGCAGCAGTAGTGGTGGTTGTTATTCGGGGGAAGAAGACGACGGTGATGATGGGTGCTTGGATGATTGGGAAACAATTGCTGATGCTTTGGCAGCTGATGATATAAAAAACGATAATAACCCCAATCTGGATGAGTCCCAAATGGATGAACATTCCCCACAGTTGGATTGGCCAACCGCATTAGAATTAGATCATGTGGAGACGATCAAAGAGGATTTAAATGGAATAGCGAATCGTCGTGCTTGGCGACCAGATGATGCTTTTCGGCCTCAGGGTCTGCCAAATTTACCAAAGCAGAACAGTTTCCCCATGAACTCAGAACGAAAGTATGGTGGAGGCATTGCATGGGGTTTTAAGAATGTTGGGCTTGCTCTATCAACATGTCCAATATGCTGTGAAGATCTTGATTTGACAGATTCAAGTTTTCTTCCTTGTTCGTGTGGGTACAGGCTCTGCCTTTTCTGCCACAAGAGGATTCTTGAAGATAATGGTCGTTGTCCAGGCTGCAGAAAGCATTATGAACAGTCTAACCATGGGAATACAACTTCCAAACTAGCTCGTTCTTACAGCATGGTCCCCAGGCATTAGGAGCTTCCTTTGAATATGTATGTGTGCCTCATTTTCATGTGTCTTTCTTCTTTAAATTTTAGAAACTGATAGTAGTTCTAGGCATTTTGATAGACATCATCTCAAAGTGTTTGGGAATATGTTCTTGTGAATTTGGCCTATAAAACCAGTTGGATGTTGTTATGTGAATACATAAAGGCATATATAAATGAAATACATCATTTCCACTGCATTGCAAACTATTTAGGAAATTCTATAAACCTTTTCGAGTTGATCCATTATTACTAATATAACGGTGTTTATGCTTATGATTTGTTGAATGCCTTTTGGATGACTTGTTACTTGAATGGATCTTTAATTCCAATAGAATTTACCATCTACAGTATATTGATTTTATGTTTGCCTCTTATTTGGCTATCCTAGCCATAGGAAGCGTTAAAATGTCTCTTATACATGTGGCAAATAGATGGTAACTTATTACCTGGATAAATCATGAATGGTATATTCTTGATACCGACCTTGTTCCACCAGCCTAGTGCGTGTTCTGCATCAGTTGTATATTTTTGTATCTTAAAAGAATTGTAATCCTACTGAATGGGCATTGGTATCGTCACCAGATGATTGTCAAAAGCATTTTTATGTGATCTACCCTAAATCTTTTACCCTATGTTTTTTTTTCGTGCATTTGCATAATGCTAATTATATAGTTTATAGATCCAAAACTTGTAGTTGCATGAACAGAATGTCTTTGATGTTGGTATTTCGTGACATAACAAATGATTGAATGACAAAACAATATTTTTGGATGCTTTATATAAGAGATCCTCTGTTTACATCCATGATGTGGTAGGGGTAGGGGGGGGGGGGGTATATGGGGATTGTATGTCACAAGATGACTAATTTTTCTGTTGGTATTTCAGTTTGTACACAAGTAAAATGCTTAATATTGGTGTTTATTCTTTAGTGAATCTGTGATTATTCAGTTCACACTTCAACAAATATGTATAGTATCGTGATTGTTTGTTCTATTTATTAAGTAAAACTGCATGCGGTGAAAGAGTTTTGCATTACAAAAACGCTTTTGTAAGTTGTGGTTTACCTCATGTGGATTTTTGTATATTCGTAAATGCTAGTTTACAAACTTTCTATGTATTTTGCCTCTATGGTATCTATTTACCTTTTTTAGCCATTAATATTGCCTCTATTGTATCTTTTTTAGCCACTAATTCTATGTTCTTTTATGTCTTTTTTATTTTAACGTTTACGAGTGCTGTTAATATTAGTGTTAAATTGTTACCGTCACTGTCAACAGTTATCTTTTTATAGCATTAATGTTAAAGTGTTAATTATTGATTTCTTTATATGGATGCAACTTGCAAGCCACTGGAGCGTGTTACATATTTCTCGAGATGGGGGAGGGTCGCAAGGATGCTTAGGTGACCGACTACTTCAAGAAAGATATGACGCTTTTAATCACCTGAGATTCTTAAGGTAACACTTCCACGTCACGTGTGAGTTCATTAGATAGCTTGTTCCAACCGCTCTAACAAATACATTGCTACATGTATCATACTATCATGGCTCTTACTTTTTTTTTTGAACGGCAAACTATCCTACTTCTACTCTTAAACTACTTCTTTACCACCAGACTTACTTCCTCCACCTAAATTTCAACTTGCATCCGACGTGGATCGAACCCGTGACCTCTCGCTTATAACTCCACCCTCTTACCGCCAGGCCAAAGGCCCTTTGGTTCATGGCTCTTACTGAATGATGTCTTAACATTTTTAACTATCTTTAGACATATACTTTTCCTATTAGATGAGAGAAATGAAGTGCAGTATAATATCTTTTAGTTGAATGAGGAACCTTTTGGTATTGCTTACCATTGTAAAAACAGATGATTGTCTTTTTGTAAAGTGGAAGTCTTGCTTGGATGGGAATTTGCCTGGATTTTCCTTGGTAAAAATATAAGCTTGACAATTTATTTATTTTTTTGTCATCTGATCTAAACCATTGATATTTTTATCTGATGATGGATTGAGGTTCTTTAGTTTCTTGATGCATACAAGTTTTTCACTGAACTCAACCCTAGCTATGTGTGTGTATTAATCAGACATGTTTTAAACAAGTAATTCTGAATATGCTTATAATTCCTGTTAATATGGTGCCATTGTGGTCAAACTTAAGTTTAGAGGTTTTAAGATCTTAAGTCTGAAACGTAACAAACAATCTTAAATCACTTAAGATGTGAAATTCATTTAAGTCTGAAATGTAACAAACAGTCTTAAATCACTTAAGATTTGATTTTAAGATTTAAAACGAATTAAGATGTGAAATTGTCAAAACAAACGGGGACATAGTAACCAAAGTGGGCATCAAATAATTGTAGTTTCTATATTTTATTTATCCACCTTTTTAATCTTAACATTTATGTCACTAATCATTTCGAAAACCTTTTGAAAAAACTTCAAAATTGTAGAAACCCAAAGTGGGCATCAAATAATTGAGGTTAAGAAGCTTGATTTGTGAAAGATGATCGGAAATGGGGTCCTCTAATTTTCTTCCCAAACAAGGGGAAGTCATGGTTATAGAAATGGAAAATAAAAGGAAAAGAGGGGTTTTAATTTACTCCACGAGGAAAGACATGAAGAGAAGGATTTGATGCAATGAGGGATCTTGAAAAAGACGCGGGCGGGGTAAGAGTTTGAAAGATTTAGATAGTTTGCTGGATAAACAGATTTATTAAAGAAAGTTTATGTTGGAAATGAAGTTTTCCCTAAAAAATACTTTATTTTAGTTTATGAGTCTATATATATTGATGATCTCAATAAGTGTCTTGTTGAATATGTTTAACAAGTTCAATATTGATGATGTGTTAACAGTACAAACAATTACGTTGCATAGAACAAACAATAATTTGTAGTGCTTTTATTACATTAGCCTTATGACCAAGGAATTTATTTTATATTGTAGTAACATAGTTTCATGTATCTCATTTCAATCATTATATTATTTTTTTAATATCTGATAGATCAATTTATTTTTAGATTAATCACGTTTTGTTCACTAGTTAACTAGATAATCCGTTTCACATTTAACATTGGCATTGGTTTTCAAACGCAATAATTTAGGTTTGAAAACTGAAATGTCATGTAAAGTTTTTTTGAATGACAAATTTTATTGAAAAAAAACCCAAAAAACATTACATGAATCATGAGTGGATTTTCTCCAAATGAACGATGTTCAAAAGAAACCGGAAAACCAAAAAACCGAGCCGGACCGGTCAATCCGAAAAAACCGACATATGACGGACCGGTTACGGTTTTCATTTTTAATAAACCGCGGGTAACCGAACCGAACCGAACATAAACATATCACAAATATTTACATATAAATAGATAAAATACAAGCTAAAATATTATATTTATAGTTTCATTTTAATTAAATATTTTTTGTTTAAGTAGTTTTATGAAATTTTTAATGTAATTGTTATATTTATTACGAATAAACTTAATTTTAAGGAACAATCAAAGTTTAAAAATTTGTATTTCTATACTTTTGTTATTTATAAATAGATAACAACTATCCGAAACTATCCGAAAACCGAACAGCATATAACCGAAACCGTAAAGCGGGTAACCGATCCGAAAATACGGTTCACACTTTTGCTACTAACCGAACCGAACCGGTCCATGAACAGCCCTACCAAACAACCAAAAAACCCAACCAAGATTTATTACTATCTCCAAACATACGAATTTGTAAACTATTTTTTACCGATTTAACCATTAACTATTTATTGTGTTAGTCAAAAAACTTTTTTTATCGATATAGCCATTGAAACTTATATGCATTTGATCACTAAATTATCACACTTTGTATCAATTTAGATATTAGTTTTATTCATTCTTTTTTCTAAAGTACAATACTAGAACTGCAGTTTATTGACTAAATAGGTAAAAAAAGAATAATTTAATAGCTAAATCGGTAAATTTTTATGTTCTTTCTTAGCAAAATTAGAATCTTATGTTGCCTTCTTGGCTTAAAAAAATTCACCACATTAAATCTTGTCTTATATTACATTTTTTAACAATTTATTGTTTCATAATAAACACATATTTACAGCAAAGAGATTAAATGAACTTTAATTTAATTATAAGCAAACATTCATGGTTTAATTTTCTTTTAAAACTGCATAAATTAAATATAGAAACTACATGTAGCCATAGCGAAGCACGACTGGTCACTATACTTGTTAAAAACAAGGTTCAAAAACTCAGTAGATATAAATCTAAAAGTATAAGAAAACTTAAAAATATTATGTTTGATTTACATGTTCCAGTAACGATTTCTTAAATGACATCATTTTTGGTTATTTAAAACTCTAGTCCTCCCACTAGGATTTTAAATTTTAGTTATATTACATTCTTTTTATTAGCAAGTTACTCTTAAAAAATAATACGAATTCTCTGAAAAGATCTTGATCATGAAAATTCTATATGATGTAAATATTTGATTGAATGTAAATCTTAGGAAAAGAATTTTGTAAATCAAACGTCTTCTTAATTTAATTTTCAGAACAATGTATTTAACCTTAGTTTGTAAATTATAATTCACTGAATATCATTATTGATTATAATGTAATTATCATACTAACACTTTTCATATTGAAGTGATGTACATTAATTTCTTAACCCATATAAAATTATTGATTGTTAATTGTTATTAAAAGAAAGTTGTTAATTATTAAACCAACATTTAAATCATAAAATTAGTGTGATAGATTTGTAAAAAGTTATTGATGATGTTTGGCGAAAGTAAAAAAGTTGTGGAGGGTTTTAAATCAGAAATGCTCTAAATGGTTTTATGATAACAAATAAGTTTTTTCATATTTTGAAGGCCTAAACAAATTTTGTTTCTTTTAAGACCAAAATATGTATTTTTAAAAGTATAAAGTTGTTGTTTTTTAAATTTTATACATCAAGTCATGAACACTCATGTTTTACTATCCAGAGTTTATATAGTATTTTAATTATCAATAATTAAAACTTAATAAACAATTCAAGTAAATAGAAATAATTTTTTTTATTAAATTTATAGGAAAAAAAACTCAAACTCATTTTTTACCATATAATGGCCTCGAACACAAATCTCTATAGCTTATGCAATATTTAAGTAAAAAAATGAAATAATAGATGTACTAGCCGGTTTTTTTTTTTTTCTAAAAACAATTTTATTGATAACTCAAAACGACATAACACAGTGCGAAAGAGAGATATATTAGTGTGTATAGTAACTAAGAAGATACAATTAATATTGATTACGGTGAAGTAATTAGAGAAATACAGTTTTTTTTTAACATCAACATTTATGCAATAATAATTACACATTTGAATGCAAGAGCATCGTTATGGTTGCTTGGTGGGTTCTGTGGAAATGGCGGAATAAAGTCTTGCTTGCATCGCAGGAAGATAGAAGGAAAGTCTTGGAGGATGATCCTTCTCCGTGGATTCAAAGAATGTCTGGATTATGGTTTGAAAGTAGTGTCCACTCGGTTAAGATTAGTTGGCCTATCTGGGCTTGTAACCCATTCTTAAGTATGTCTCTGTAATTCTGTTTCTGCTGTTTTTGGCTCCTTCTTGGAGCCTGTTATAATTATTAATATTGATCTTGCCTTACAAAAAAAAAATTACACATTTGAATCTTCTCTTGAGGTTTGACACACCGGTTATTTCAAAACAACTTCCTTTTTAGTTTTTCTTATAAATTGAACTACTAGAAGAAGTAGCTTTGCATCATGCATACATGCAATTAATAACCAGACCCATCTTTTAATGTGTGCGACAAGGTCGACCGCACATGACCCCTGATTTTGTAGGGCCTCACAATCGTAAAATTGATCCGAAATATCAAATGAATTACTTTAAATATTAATTTCTCATTAATCATTATTTCGATTTAAGCATATTATATACCATTTTAAAATCTCATTGAATAATGCAAACACATAAATTTTATCATTCACGCCATCTAATTTGCATATTAAAACTCAGTTGCAAAATGAGTAATTTGTTATCTAAATTTGTTTGTAATTAAGAGCATAAATCATATGCATGTGTATAGGGCCTCCGAAATTCATGGAACGGCCATGTTAATAATGAATACAAAGCAAGATATATACGGGTTTAATAGTAGAACGTAGGCATTTATGTAGAATTCCACTTTATGTATGATGTATTTTAACAAAAATAAGTCGTCAAACATATATTTGGATTAGCATGTACGAGGAAGTTGCTGACAAAGACTTGTTGTTTGTGTATACGAATTGACGAAAATGTGGCCGTCTGGTAAGGGCAAAAGGGCCCCGATTGGATTTGATAAATCTCAAGGAGACCTCCACAAATCTTCTTTGGTATGGAAGATCTCTTTTCCTTTCTTCCTCTTTACGTTCCTTAAATTCAAACCTATATTATCACCTTCTTTGGTAATTCAGGGGAAATTTATTTCAATTGTATTTTCTTCACATTATATACAGGTTCAAATCATTTGTTATATATAATAATATATTCTTATCAATCATACCATGTTTTTAAAATACAAAAATTTTAATTGTTTACGAATATTACAAACTGTTGATTCTTGAATCAATAACATATTACGAGATAATTGTTGTAAAAATCCTTAATAATAAGATGGTTGTTATAAATGATGGCATGATGCACAAAAGAATTTTCAAATGACTAAACCGAACTTTCATGCATTTATTGATCAAGTCACTCAAACTATTTTTATATATATATATATTTTTAACGGTAAACTATTTTTATATGACAATTAACTCTTTCTACTATTTTAATCATATTCAAAGACTATATTAAATTCTTTTGTAATCATTTAATGAGGCAATATTTTGATGACAAAAGCATTTTTGTTTCATTTTTTAAAAATGAAACGATTTCTGTTATCAAGACGTTTCATTTGTAATTACACTTTAGGCTTTATCTAGGGATTTTTTGTTGTTAAAATGTTACCCTCCTTTTCTTGTTTCAATAAAATATTGATTTTATTAAAAAAAAAATGTTACCCTCTAAATAGTTGGTTATATATAAAATTATTATGGTTCTAAAATTCAAATAGGTTTTGTTAACACAATGTACTCTTTTGTTTTATATAAAGATATATATAGATATCTACAACTAATAGTGGGTAACATTCTTAGGACCAAAAATCATATGGTTTTAAAATCAAATTAAAAGTAAAACATATGAATCTTCGCAATCATGATAGATTGTGTCATCTACAAAATCAAAAAAATAAATCAAAATATTATCCCTGTTAGTGATTACAATGAAATTTTATATATGTTAAAATACATTAAAAAAAATAAAACAAATGCTTGATTATTATCAATAATTAGTTAAAATGCTTAATTAATAGTTGTATGGAAACGGTGGTCTAATTAATTGAGTGGTTTAATCAATACAATAAATTGTTTACTTACTAATGGAATCGTTAAAAAATCATTTATAAATAAAATGATTTTTCAATGATTTCACTAAAAGGTAAAAATAAAAAATAAAAAAAAATGACTAGACTAGAAAAGGGAGGTAATTATTTAAAAATCAATAAATAAATAAAAAACTATTATTCCATAGTCTATGAAAAGTATTACAAGCTAGCAATGTTAGGAGTAATACAAATATTGGTGATATTTTAATTTGTTGGAGGCCAGACCACAGGGGAGTTGTCATTTGTCTAATTGTTTGTCAATTGTGATATGGAGGGAGGAGTGACAGACGAGGTCAAAGTATCAAAGTATGTGGCGCATTTAATTTAATTTTAATAGGAAAAATGTACAATGTTTCTGGGCTCGAAATGAATTAAAGCTAGCTAAGCCTAAGGGAGGGGGGCAGGCAGTGTTTGGTTAGATCCAGTTCCAGATATTAACAAAATGAATTTGTACCTACCACCTACTACAATCTAGCTCGCTTTGCTACTGATTGTTGAGGTGAAGGTGGTGGAGATGGGGTTGGGGTTGGGGTTGGGGTTGGGTCATGGCAATCACAATCACAATCACAATCACAATCGTCGGATGTTGACGACTGTTCAAGTTTATGTTTTCTCTTCCGGGTTCGTTTCCGATCAGTCTCCTGTGCTCCGGATTTAAGAATAGAGTCTTTCAACCGTCTAACGTCTGAGAGTTTCACTGGTTTCAGTAGATAGTCCTCAGCACCTTCTTCTAAACATCTGTTTTTCATCACAAATTAAGCAAACTGGTCAGAGAGATCACAAGTGTATGGTGCTGTTCTGTTGCACAAGTGATAAGTGACTGAAAACTTATTGCAATGCTGATCGAGAAGTGATCGACGCTGGTTACTGAATTACACGTGTATGTGAAAATTTCTTCTTGATGCATATTGGGTTATTGGGCTTTACAAATTCCAAATTTGGTCTGCAAGATTTACCTCCAAAACCTATTACTGTATCTCAATGTAACTGTATAGTGGGCTTAGCCCATTAGGGTTTGCAATATTTATATACCCTATGTAATATAATAAAGTATAAACCAACTATTAGAAAAACTTGAGTAAAAAAGAAGGTAGTGAAAGGAATCAAATTTTTGTAATGAAAAAAGCATACCAAAGACAAATCATAAAGAATTGATTTGTATCGGATCCGATCATATCATTTTTTTTATTTTTGTCACATGAATAATCAACATTGAACATAGCTACATCGGAGACCAAATCCATTCCACAGAATTAATCCAAATTATTATTATTAATTAAACAATAAAATAATATATTATTCTAGTCTCTTATATATTTATTTATTTGTATAGAAGCATCAGTCATGGATAGAGGGAGGGATTGGAAGGAATCAAAATTATACCGATCGATGCGTGTTACACTGTTCTCAGACGACATGATCACCACTGGTATCTCTCTCAGTGTTGAAGAATTCTGTTTAATGATCAAACATAAAAACTTCAGATTTCATTCAATTGATGCAGAGGCAAGAATGAAAATGAAAACAATTTTTTCTTTTTTTTTTTTCTTTTTTTTTTTTTAAATTAAAACTATGTCACACACCTTGATTTTCTTAAGCAGTTCAAATCCAGTCATTCCAGGCATAGAATAATCTGTCATAATCAGATTCACCTTCAAATCCTGGTCATTCAGAACGAATCAGATTCGCTTCTATTTTGCTTTAATTAGAAATAAAATATCTACCACAAATCATCAAATTATTACCAATGCATGATTCAAAACTCAAATGGTTCCAAGCGTTTCAAAACCGAAACGAATTAATCAAATCAAAATTCAATGTGCGCATTCAATTTCACCCTTGAAAAATAATAGTAACTTACATTGAAACGAGCAGAGTTTTTCTCTTCATCTAAACCTAGATACTGTAACGCTCTGCTTCCGCTCTCAACAACCGTAACTGCAAAACCTCCATAGATTTCAAAATCAATCATCCATTCAACAGAAACTCAAAAATCAAATCAAAATAGAAAAATAATAATCGTAGTCGTAGTCGTACCTTTGAAGGAAGAGGTCAGGAGAAGCCTCTCGATGACTTTCCGATCGATGTTGCTGTCATCAACGGCGAGAACATGAAAGTCGTTGCAATCGGCGGAGAGGTGAGTCTCCATTTGGAAAAGAAAAAAAAGGGGAAGAAAATGAAATTGAATTGTGAATGGGAAAAGGGAGAAAGATTTTATAGAATCTAGAGGGACAGGAGACAAGACACAGAAATGGAAAATGGCGGTTTGATGAGAGTAGTTGAGAGAAAATGGCATTTATAGGAGCAAAATCTACTTTAAAGAAGCAAAAAGACTAAAAGCGAAGATCTTCAGATCTTTGGTAAATCTATAAATCATGATACCACTTGTCTCATTTGTCAGCTTATTTAATTTTTTCTTTTTTAATTTTTTTTTTATTATACACTTTCAGATACTATAAAATATTATAGTACAAATGTATTTCATCCTTTTCTTTTTCTTTTTAGTAAATTACAGATTTGGTCCATGTAATTTAGTTGAAATTATACAACCGATCCCTATAAATTTTTTGTTATTATTTTGATCTCTATTTTAATTTTCGTTTCAATTTTGGTCTTTCTTCTGTTATACTATACGGCATATCTATTAACTTTTATAAAAAGATCATCTTGCCCTTCATAATTTGTCACAATTGATTACATGTCATATAATTTGTCAACTGTCTTGTATATGTGGTTAACAAATGCAATATTTTTTTTAATATTTAAGTTTTTATTTGAACTTTAATTATTTTTATTACATATTAATTATTTTTATCCTTCTCTAATTTCATTTATTGGTTTTCTTTGATAAAGAAAGTCAGCAAGAAAGTTAAAGGAAAATTCAGCGACAACATTTGAAGCAATATGACAAACAACAAAAGGTTCATAGGTGGTAAGTGGTGATGGCATCAATGGTGTGTATGTTCACATATTTAACAATGATTAGGGTTTAAAGTGGTTGGTGGGTCTGCAAGAGCCGAATGAAAAATGGATTGTGGATCTATGGGAAGAACATGGGTGGTGTTGGAGGATGGTGACATAGGAGACGATGTGAGGCTATGAGAGGAGGATCGATGGTGGTTACGATCAGAGGTGTTGGTGGCATTGAAAATGAGTCGTTAGACGGTAAGTTGCCATTAATGAGAGTTAATGGCATAAACAAAGTTGATGTTTTATTTTTGGTTTTATTTTTCAATTATAATAATATTAATTAGTTAAATTTTAAGCAGTTGCCAAATGTGTCATTAATAAAACAGTAAATTTGTTTTTTAATAAAAAGTAACAACATGGGTGTTAAGTATAATGGAGGAGGGACCAAAATCAAAACAAACACACTAAAACTAGTGACCAACATTGAAGGGTTTGCAATGTTTTATATGGAAAAAAAATAAAGAATCATAGTGGAAGTTTTATAAATATGCAACTTGCCAAGGATCTCATCATAGATCCATAGAATAAGATAAAAGCAAGAAAAATACATATTATAATTCCCAGAAACCTATTTGAGATGCTATATGTAATCCATCGAAGATGACATAGTTGAACGAAGCGCTAGATACTCGTTTTCACAATCATGTGTGTGTGTAATTTTAGGGCCAACCGAGAGAACTTTTTCTCTGGTTTCTTGTGGATTTTTTTGGTCGCAAATCCCGAAAATAAAAATCAGTCGCATAAGTCTCCAATAAAAACCTAATAGGATACTCATGTTAACTATCATCATAAGATAATTAACACCCTTGTAATACATATTGCAAATTAGGTCCTCACACATCACTTGGTTGTGTTTAATCAATCATCTAATGATCAATTGCTCTAATAACAACGTCTGATATCATTATTGGTCTTATTTGATTGCTCTTGTTCAATGGTGCCCATCAGTGTGACATTTTAGTATCTTATGTCATTAGAATGATCTTGAGTGTTGTCATCCATGCACACAAATCCCAACAAACATTATAATTAATGAGCTGTAAAAACTAGTTTCAAAAGTTCACTAAATCATAAGGACCATTTATGTAACTTATCTTTTTAACATGCAAATGTGAAATGTATTAGCCAATTGGGCATAAAAGGACAACAATAACTCTTAAAAGATCCTTAAAATTGAGACTATACTAATTAACAACTACAACTTTATACAATCAATAATATAATAGTTTTCTTGATTTCAGAATTCAATATTTTCAATTAAAATATACGTCTAATTCATGTTTAATAAGCATAACAAGGCATCGACTACGGATGTGTTTGACAAAAAGCTTTTAAGAGATTTTAGAAACTTCAAATTTAAAAATGAAAACTCTTGAAAGTTCTTCCACAAAAAGTCACTTTTTTTCAAAAGAAACTTAAACTTTTTGTCTAACAAAATTATTTTTTAACCTCATAATAAATACAAACTATAATTTTAAATTAATTAACGTCATTTATGTCATTTAATACTAAAAGTTACAAATACAACTACATTGACCAAACATAGTTATAATAATTTAAAGTTCTAAGACTTTTAAAACACTACAGCTCCCAAAAGTTTCAGTTACTAAAAGTTCCAGTTCACAACTACATCTCGAAGTTATAACTAGTTGTGTCAAACGTACCTTACAATTAGGGGTGCGCACGGTTCGGTTCGATTCGGTAGTAGTTAAAATGTGAACCGTGTTTTCGTTTTCGGTTACCTTTTAGAAGGCGGTCACTCACTATATGCTTAATTTTTAACACAATTTATTGTTAAGTAAAAAGTCATAGTAAACTATATGATTATAAATCTTAAAAGTTACACTAAATGTATTTAACAAAACAACTAAAATAAAAATGTCATTTGAAAATCTAGTGTTCAATGCATTAGAATAACTAAATGAAATTATAAATAAAAACTACTAACTTTTATATATATATATATATATAGAGAGAGAGAGAGAGAGAGAGAGAGAGAGAGAGGCTGGTTTAATGGAGAACCTCTATGCATTGAAGAACCTTGAAGAACTTTCATGCACCACCACAAACGCATCACAATTCTCCCGTGATGCATCATTATTTTTACATGATGCATCAAATTTCCCGCGTGATGCATTACGATTTTTATAAACGATGCATTGTGGTTCCCCAAGGTTTTTCGATACATAGAGAATCTGCATTGAAACCACCCATATATATATATATATATATATATATAATCGGTTTGGTTCGCTTATGCACGGTTTTCGAAAAATGAAAACCTAAACCCCTCCGTGATGTTTTGTCTTCGGATCAAGCGGTTTTAGCGGTTCGGCTCGGTTTTTCGATTTTTCAGTTTTATTTGAACATCCCTACCTACATTTTAATAAAGATATCTTCATTTCTAACTTCACACTTTTTCTCGTCACTTAAATGCAAAATGCTCTTATAATTGCAATTGCATACAATATAAAACAATTTTATTATATTTATTGGTATGAATTTCATCATAAGTGTAGCAATGATAAGTCACATCTAGTTATAAACTTATGTAATTCAGATCATAAATCAATAGAAATAAATACTTAACTTCGTTTATCTTGCGCAGATACAACTTGCATAACTAATAAATAAAAATGTAACTTTATTTATATTATTTATGTGTGTCCAGTAAAGTGCAAAAAGAATTTCAATTACTTTTAAAAAGTCATTTGCAAATAATACAACTAACTTTATTTTTATTATTCTTGTATGTCTAGTAATTTTCTTATACTGTGTTTAACGATATAATGACAATCCATTTTAAATAAATTAAAAAA
The DNA here is from genome assembly GCA_020465985.1 of Centrapalus pauciflorus. NCBI lineage: Eukaryota > Viridiplantae > Streptophyta > Magnoliopsida > Asterales > Asteraceae > Centrapalus > Centrapalus pauciflorus. The sequence goes on along the minus strand of JAANYP010009040.1, from coordinate 30,986 downwards.
ATCTATATTTTTTAACATGTATAACATTAATCTTTTATTTTTTGAAGTTTATATATAACTTATAACTTGAATAGCATGTTATTAATCATAAATTGCTATAATCTTAAAAAAAAAAAAAAATGAAGTTCAATAATGTAAACGTTAAAGAATTGTTATTTTTTGCATCTATTTGTTGTTGTTATTATCATCATGGTAAATTAAAATTTTCGTCAATGGTTAAGTATAAATCCATATATTTTTTAGATCTGTTGATTACATCACTGTTTTATTTAACCCTTATTTTTGTAACTTTGTCCAACTTTTTTAAATCAGTAAAATTATTTTCTATTCTATAGAATTTGTCTTTTTTAAAGAGGTCAATTGCAAATAACACAACTAACGTTTTCCTTACTTTTATTTAAATAATAAAATTTATAAATTATTAAAAATTATAACTTTTATAAAAAGTTGTACTTAGGAGGATATGAATCAAATTGATTGTTTTCTTTAATATTATTTACAATCAAATGTCTTCTAGGCAATTTGTTAATGATTATTTGATCAATTGATTAAATCTAAGACAGTGTTAACTAGATGTAATTATTCAATTAACCATTTGTAATTTAAATTATTATGTTTTCGAAAATCATTATACGCAATCTATGATCTAAACCAAAATTATAAATGTCAGCTATCAAGTAATAAATTCACATTATTATTAGTAATTTAGTATTAGTGATGAATTATTTTTTATTATTATTTATCCCAACCAAATTATCATTAACTATTAGTTTTCCATGAATACTACATTTGTGAAAAAATACCGGTTTTATATTAATTTTTATGTGTTTTATTTTTGTTAAAAAGTGTTCCTTAATTTGTGTTTGATTTGTTTAATTGATTTAATATTGTTTTAGTGAAAAGGTTATTTGACTTATATTTAAGAGACATAAGATTATATATGGTATGTCTAAAATGTGAGGAAGAGGTGGAGTCAATTAATCATTGTTTTATTGTTAGGTTTCAAAACTTCTTTAGCTAAGGATTTTCAATAGTGGGGTTTGGATTGGAGCTCTATGGGCTCTCTATCAGAATTCAATTGATCTTGTGAATTAATTTTGTGGGTTGTCGTCTTGAAATTTTCTAACACAAACCACTATGTGGATTGCTCTATACGATATTTAGAGATTGTGAAATAAAAAAAACATTTGGAGGAATGGATTCGGTTTGGATTTCTTCTTCGAGGTTCATTGTATATCATTTCATTGCATTTTCAAACGTGCACAAAAGTTCATTATTTTTTAGGCGGAATGGTTGTATTGTCCTCCTAGCTCGTGAAGTTCGTGTTCGTTCCTATTGCTTAATGGTCTGGTTCAAACTTTCTTGCAGTTATGGAGTTGTCGGATTTGATTTGAAAGCTTTTTATAGATTTTTATTTGTTATTATGTTGTTTCTCTACTTTGGTTGTTGGGTTTATTCTCTTCTTGGTGTGGTTATATTTCCGGCTATTGTTGTGCTCATTTGTCTCGTTGCTCAAATATGGTTATACTCTTTTTGTTATTCCTATCTTTGTTATTGTATTGCTCACCGTTAAACATAGAGTTTGGTTTGTAAAAGCGTTATTTAGCCGCTTTGTTTTGACCTTCTTCCCTCTCTTTTGTCTTTTGTAAAAGGTTCTAGCTCTTTATTTTGTTTTATGTTTATCTTTTCAATATATATTATTGTTTACCTTTATAAACATATATGAATACCTATTCTTTTAAATTTTATATATTTTAGTCGATATAATATGATATTTAAATTTCACATAGACATAATATTGATATATTTTGTTCAAATAAATAAAATATAATGATATATGTTTTTACTAGTAATATATAATTTTTTAACTTTTAAATATTTATTATTATTAGTATTTTATAATATATATATATATATATATATATATATATATATATATATATGTATATATATATATATATATATATATTTGTATTTTATAATAAATCTATAAACATATGAAATTTTTTTGTAACTAAATATATAAAAAGATTTAAATTTTAAGTTATATTAGATTGATCCTAAAATGACAGAACCACATAATATAAGACTTAGGTCTTGACCTTAATGTCGGAAAATCAAAAGTATGATGCGTCGAAATGGTATCACATAACAAATATTATATTATTGTTTTTTGTAGAATTATACGAATACTCTTTTTGTACATCAAAACATACACATCTATCTAATCATACTCTTAAATCTACACATTTGTACACAATGAGACTCGCATTAATCTTAGGATCACCCTTACCTTCTGGTAGGCTGGTAACACTGGGCTACAAACTCATTGGTTAGAATTATAAAAGCATTTATTGTTGTTATTTATAATTTTGTAGATATATAAATTGTTGTTTGCTTTTCAAGAAATAAAAAAAATGCTCATTATGGACGCGTTGGTAATAAGCTTTTGGAAGTTTTTGAGAACTTCATCTTTTTTATTTTTGGAAGTTAAAGTTCAAAAGCTCAGTTTGGTTGATAAAAGCTTGAACTTTTAATTCGGAAATAAAAGCTTCAAAGACTTTTTCACGAGAAACTACCGAGGTAACTTTCAAAAGAAGGTTTTTAACTTTGGGTCTAATAAAGTTACATTTTTACAATCGTAATAATTATAAACTACAATTTTACATTAACATTAATGTCATTTTATTACAATTAATACTAAAAGTTATAACTACAACTTTTTTTACCAAATATATTTATAAAAATTAAAAGCTATAGCTTTCAAAAACTACAATTATTAAAAATTTTGGCTGGTTGTCTAAAAAATAATTTATTTTTCAATCATCAAAGCATCTTCAAAGTATTCATAAAATGGGTGGAAGAGTAGTCAAACTCGAGACCATGTATCCATCTCTTCGCATGCCAACACGCCCAAACATCAAACCAAAGCATTTATTATTTTTTTTTGTTTTACTTTTGTTTTAGCCAAAAATTGAAAAATGTATTGTAAAAATAATGTTAAACAAGAACCGTCAACGATCAAATATTGGCAACTTTTTATTTAAGAATATATCTCAACTCAAATGCATTATTTTAAATCATCATAATATTTTATTTTAAAAAAATTATACAATAAAGTTTGGGCTATTAATTTTATAAACATAAAGCTACAACCTCTAACTTAATGAGTAATTATTATCATTTAAGGAGTGTCTTTTTCTCATGCAACCACCCCTACAACCTCCTCCACCACACCATCACATCATAGATTCGGTGTGATCGATCAAATGTGAGTTCCAAATTTCATATAATAATAATAATAAGTACCATATATATATATATATAGATTTAGGTTCAAGTGAGTACCACCTCTAATGCAGCGCACCAGAAGGTACCATCCTTAAAAGTAATTTTTTTGAAATTTTTTTTCATGAACATGTTCTAATTAACATTACACAGATCATATGTGAATTTCACGCAAATCCGATCACTCTAAGTGCATGAAAACACGCATCACATAAATGCGCGTTCACATGTCTTCAAAATTATGTAAGTGTGTGTTCACATCATTTTTTAGGAGCTAGGAGATGTGAATTTATGTGAAATTTACATATGATCTTCATAACGTTAATTAAAACATGTTTATGAAAAAAAAAAATTAAAAAAGTTTTTTTAAAAGTGGTACCTTCTGGTGCGCTGCATAAGAGTGGTACTCTCTCGAACCATATTATATATATATATATATATATATATATCAAATTGTTTATTTATTTATATCATAAAAATATTGTATTTTTTTTAAAAAAAAATTCAAGTTAATTACTTATAAACCATGTACGTACGTACTCCTAGCTCCAAGCTAACTCGGTTGTTCAATTTATTTATTTATTTTTGAACAGCAAAGAGATAACAAATGTATGATGATACTACACTATAAGTTATATACGGGACCAATTAAAATATAAACCAAACATATTAATTTATTATCCTTCACAAAAAGTCATGAATTAAAACAGTTTAAATAAATGATGATTTAAATTATAATAAAAGCAGCAAAATAGAAGGTTGATGCATGCACATCATCATATTTCATATTTGTTTGAATATAGACACCACATCTTTTGGTGGTCCATAAACATAATATTGACAAGTCAACAAAAGATATCAAAATTCCTATTTAGACACAATCATTTATTCCCACACTATTCGAGATTTTCATGTTTTAACAACATCAACCAACATACTTGCTTTTTCTTTTATTTACTTTGCTTTTTCAGTTTTAATCTTATGCTCATCAGATCAGTTCACCACCATCAGTTTTCCAGGTATCAAATTTATTTTCATTGTATCTATTTATTAATTAATTAGAAAATTACTCTGTTGGTCCTTTATGTTTACACAGTATGACTAGTTTAGTTATTTAACATTTAAAATTACTCCAACGGTACTTTAAATGGAACTTTTGCACACCCTTAGTTCTTTAATCAAACGGACGTTTGTGAGAAACGTTAAATGTATTCCACAGGAGGGCAAAAATGTCTTTTTATGTGTCCTTTTAGTCATCTTCTTCCTTTTTAGTCATCTTCTTCCTCCATTCATCAACATTACCTCAATTTCTCTCTTAAAACCCTAACCGAAGAGCAAACCCAAAAGAAATGGTGTTTTGTTTCAAACAAGCATTAATAACAAGAGTGTTGAAAGAACTCAAAGTCAAAGCATGGCAACTAATTTTAGCAATCTTTCGAATCCCTCTTCTGTTGAAGATGAAAACAACAACGTGAATGATGAAAAAACAGATAAATGTAAAGAACTAGAAAAGAACGTTGTTGATGCTGTAATCATCCCTCCAGATGATGAGGAGATTGGAGTTGAAAATCAGAAGGAGTTTGATCCATTTGTTTGCAAGGCAGAACGTGATTTGCCTTTTCCTAGCAAAGCAGAAAGCTTAAGAAATGGAAAACTAGCAAGAAGTTTGAGAGTAGAACCATCAAAAAACAATCTTGATGATGTGTCTGAAAAGGAACAAGATGATAGCTTTTCGAAAAAGTGAAGCAGCAAAGACGATGAAGATGGGGATTTTGGATATTACGTGAAGGTGATCAGATGGTTGGAGTGTAAAAAACATATAGATACAAGTTTTCGACAGAAATTTCTCACTTGGTACAGATTCAGAGCAACACCACAAGAGGTTAGAATCGTGAAAGTGTTTGTGGACACATTGATGGAGGATCCGGAGTCGCTTGCTGAGCAGCTAGTTGATACATTCTCTGAAGCAATCACGAGCAAGAAATGTTCAAAAGGGTTGTGCCTGAAAGTTTTACACTGAAAGTTGCCAAAATTGAATGAGAGGACCAAAAACAAGGCTAGGATTATTCTTTACTGTTTACGTTATTTAGCATTAAAATCATTCATATTTGATCTCAAACCAAAAAGACTATTATGTATGCTAGAAGTGTTCAGTTAGGATTTTGCTCTTCGGTTAGGGTTTTAAGAGAGAAATGGAGGTAATGTTGATCAATGGAGGAAGAAGATGACTAAAAAGGAAGAAGATGACTAAAAGGACACATAAAAAGACATTTTTGCCCTCCTGTGGAATACATTAACGTTTCTCACAAACGTCCGTTTGATTAAAGGACTAAGGGTGTGCAAAAGTTCCATTTAATGTACCGTTGGAATAATTTTAAATGTTAAAGGACTAAACCAGTCATACTGTGTAAACATAAAGGACCAACGGAGTAATTTCTCTTAATTAAAAAATCAACATGTTGAAATAGTTTTTTTTTTAAGGGTTAAAGTCGTACAAATATATGTTACTTTACTGAAATTGCTCAAATGACTAATCTAGTTATTTTTTTATCCAATTGGTATTTGTACTTAAAATTTATTGTTGAGAAGATAATTTTGGTTATCGATTCTACCAGTAATGATCTTATATTTGTGTTTTTAAAAGTATGAAAAGGATCTATATGCTTATGTGGATTTTCTAAATTATTTATATAGATCAAAATCCACATAAATACATGTACTCCAAAATAACTTGTTATATAGTACGTGTAACCGATAACTATGTTGATATGGTAAATCCACGTAAGCATCATGTCATTACAAACCTGTCACGTTGTCATTTGAATCGGTAAAAACTGTCATATCAACATAGTTACTGGTTACACGTACCATATCTACAAGTTATTTTGGAGTACAACTACCATCCGATAAAAAAAAGTTAATTAGTCATTTAAGCAAATTGAGAAAAGTATGTTGCATTTGTACGACTGTAACCGTTTTTTTAATGAAAAGAAAACAGGTAGAAATAAAATATCTTGTATAATGTTCAATCGTAAATTTGAAGGGTAAAACTCTCTTTCACGTGTTACAAATTCATTTCGATACTTTTTTGGTTACATGTATATTACATTTCGTTGCAATATATCTTTAGGGATGACACATCGTCGCAAAAAAGTCATAGCAAAAACCTCGTAGCTGAAACCTTTTTGCGACGACATTTTCATCGTCAAAAACCTTGCCAAAAAAAATAAATAACTTTTTATAAATATATTTAGTTTTTGCGACGACAAAGTCGTCGCTGAAAGTTAAACATAAATAAATTAAAAAAAAGGAAAGTAATCATTTTTGCGACGTCTATGTCGTCGCTAAAAGTGTTTTTATATTTTGAAACCAATTATTTGTGACGACATTGCCGTTGCTAAAAAGGATTTTTTTTAACTTATTTTCAACATATTAAAAGTATATGTTATTTACAGGCGTATATAAATATTTTAACCTATTTACAACAAAATAAAAACCAACTCAAAATGCATACAAATATTTTAAAACGAAATTCACATTGCTGTAATGTAAATATTGTTTGATACAATTTTAAAAACACAATTCAAATTACTAAATATTGTCGTCTGAGTATTCATCATCTTCCTCTTCTTCTTTCTCGTTCTCCTCGTCTTGACTTGTCGGAAAAACTTGTCGGAATTCGTGACCGGAAAAACGTTGGTGCCAGAGAAGGAGTGAAGTTTCACAAAACAAATAAAGTTAAAGTAAAACAAATAACAAATTTATCACCAAAAAACGTGACTGGAAAATGACAAGAACTATCGCCGGGAAATGACGAGAACTATTGCCGGAAAAACGAAAAGTCACTGACAAGTAGAGAGAAAATGAACTCACCGTCACTGCCACCACCGATGATTGGAAAATGGAAGGTCACCGCAAAGATGAAGCGTCGCCGGAGATGGAGAGAGAGAAAGAAATGACATTGGAGAAGAAGAAATGAGGGGTTAGGTAGGTTAAAAGGTCTTTTTATCTTTTGCGACGACATGCATGTTGTCGCTGAAACCTCCAAAACGATGTCGCTCTATGTCCTTTTAAACATAAAATATTTGGCAACTTATTTGCGACACCAGGTCGGCGCTGAAAGCCTTAAAATGTTGCTACTGATTGTGTGAAAAAAATTTGGTTCTCCGCGAAATAGACATTTTCCTTCAGAAAAAAGGAAAATAAATAATTTTACTTTTAGGTATGACATATGCGTCACTGAAAGTATAAAAAATTATTCAAATCAAAAGGCCAAAACAACTGTCCTTTTTGTCGTTTAGTGATGTTTTAGCGACAACATATGTCGTTGCAGAAAGGTTAGTCGCAGAAATTTGTTTTTCTTGTAGTGTATCTATTTTCTATATATATATAAAACATATATAGGGGTGGGTTCAATGGAAAACCACTATGCACCTGAAAACTGTGGAAACCTACACATACCGTCCGATTTGGTGCATTTCATGAAAAACGCGGTGGCATGATCGTAAATAAGGTGATGCATCACGCGGGATTTTGATGCATCGCGCGGAAAATTTGATGCATCACGCAGAATTTTGATGCATTACGCGGGGAATTTGATACATTTGTGGTGGTGCAGTGCGGTTTTCACAAGTTTTCAGATGCATTGTGGTTTTCCATTGAACCTCCCTCAACATATATAAATATTACAAGTTATGAAATATTTAAAAATTATGAAATAATAAACTGTTAATAAAATCATATTATATAACATTTTAATTACTGTAATAAATTATATACAAATATTATGTTTTATGTAAAATTCAAATTCAAATTCAAATTATATCGATCATTTATACATACATACATACACACACACACACAGATATATATATATATGTGTGTGTGTGTGTGTGTGTGTGTAAACCCTCCAAAATGCACAAATTTATAACTTAAAATCATTGTTGGGTTTTAATATTAATAAATATCATAATCTAACATAAAAAAATTACCTTTAAATTTTAAGTTCATTAAATTTTAAACTAAATGTACAAATTTGAACATTAAATGCACTGAAAGTTTCATCGAAGACGATTTGTAAGGGTTTCTCGTCAATTCCTTGCCTCCACAACTACTTTTACTCCTTCTCTTTAGTAATCAAAGTAGGAATGAAAGGACAGCCAACAACGAAGGTTCCATCAGATTTCTCCACCACCACTGATATATGTTTGTTCAACGAGTAATGGATTTATGTCTTAGATTTGTGTTTAGGTTATGGATTTTATCTTAGTCAGAACTAAATTTTAAAATTATATCTCGGATTTATGTTTGATCGATGAGTTATGGATATAAGTCCCAGATTTTCTTTCAAAATTTTGCATCAATCTATATTGGTTTTATTAATTGTTTCAATCTCACAAAAGTAGGTATGGGTTTTGAACATCCTTATGTGGATTTTCTTACGTGTGTGTATCTCACATTGCATTCCCTTAACACAAAAAAATTTGACGAACACCAAATATACAAAACAATTGAGATTTAGGGCGTTTGATTTTGATGTTAAGGGATACACTTCTAATAGAGTCTGGTTGGAACCAGGCTTTATTTGTATGAAAAATCAGACTTTATGTAGAATTATATCATATTCGAATAGAAAACTAAAATATATGTATCATATCACTTAAACCCTAATTTAGAACTTTTAACTCATTTAAGTTTTTTGAGGGATTACGTGAACGCATTTAAAAATGATACTCAACTTCAAAGATTTAAATTCATAAAAAATAAAAAAAAATTATGTGTTTTGTTTTATCTAAAAACAAACTATAACTAATATTTAATTGGCAATATTTTTTTTTTCAAAAGCAAGATTATATTAAAAACCTAAGAAACCAATTGTACATCGAAAGCTTTCTGCAAATAACAGAAAGGAAAAAAAGAAAACAAAAAACGTAACAAGAACTAAAAAACTACCAAACATCACGTAAATAAAAAGAGAAACAAGAAAAAGAGCCGAGAAGCATCGCATCGGCCCACAACAACGAGATGATGCTACACTAAACAACCCAAAAACCCAACTCACAAGACCAGGAGCAGAAGTAGCTCAAAAAGCCAAGAACAAGAAGCAAACAACACTCCTTGATTGACGATATTTAATATAAACGTTCAAATTCAATAAAAAACACTGCAATAATAGTAAAGAAAATAATAATTTTAATAATCATAAAAATTAATGTATATTTAAACTATCGTATTATTTTTTTCATTGAACATTTTAGAATTGTTGTATTAAATTCTGATGATTTTATTTTATTATTATAAATCTACGTTTTAGGTGGTCTTAGTTCATTTTATTGATTTAGGATATAAGTTTTGCAATCTAGCTAGATTTTTATTTGTTTCTGTTCTTTATAATTTCTTATTGTGATATTATTTTCCCATGTTTTTAGTTAAGTTTTCATTTTAATTTGTTTAAGTCTGGGACAAGTTGTTTAAAACTTTCAAATTGTATTAGAATCTTTTTTATTTCAAATTATGTTCAAGGATGGATTAAAATATATTTCTTTCCATATATGTGTTTTCATAGATTTATCTTCTCTATATTTATGTTGTAAAATTTTATAGATTTATTTTGAATCTAGGTTTTTATTAGAAGTATAATAAATCAATCATATGCAACGGTATGGATTCTACATACACAAGAAACGACAATTATTTAAAATAAATCGAAATCATAAAAAAACATAAAAATTAAATTCTAATAATGCAAAAAAAAAAAAAAAAACAACGTAATTGTAAAGTTTTATTATAATATGAAATTAACCATGCCAAAATAAAAAAACTATAAAATTTACATATAAATGATAATTATAAATTAAAGTTATATTTCTAAATTTTGCATGCAATTTTGATTACTAAGATTATTAAAATAACAATTATTATGATTATTATGAATTTTGATGATGAAAAACTTTAAGGACCATAGGTGCAACTTCTCAAAAGGGAATTATCGTCATTTTAAAATGTTTAACGAAAGAGGGTTAAGTCTAATATCAAGGACCATTGACGTGAAAGGTTTTAACTTTTGAAACTTTATGTTTTGATTTAATAAAATTCTGAGATGAAAATTATAATTTTAAACAAATTATATGAACTATTTATGTAATTTATTCTATAGTATTTAATTGTAGCATACTGCATTCTAAGAATGCTACTTTAATTTGTTTTTGACTCGATATAATTTGGAAAATTATCAGGACCGTTCCATGAATGGTAGGGGCCCTGTGCTATGAATTTAAAATAGGTCCCTGAATACAAATTTTTTAAACGTATAAAAATATTACTTATAGTCTAATACAAATAAAGTTATATTATATAGAGGTGGGTTCAATTGAGAACCTCCATGCATCGAAGAACCTTGAAAAACCTCCATGCACCACCACAAATGCATCTCAATTTCCCCGTGATGCATCATTATTTCCGCGTGATGCATCGATTTCTACGTGATGCATTACGATTTTCTAGCGATGCACTGTGGTTCTCCAAGGTTCTTCAATACATACAGGTTCTCCATTGAACCCCCCATATTATATATCCAAAAAAAAGTAATATAAATATAGCAAAATGTGTTCATTTAATTTATGTGACATCACCTAAAAAATAAAACTGGTTTGACGTTTTCATGTTACACAAGAAAGAATAAAGGATCGACGAAACCTTAACAAATCAAAGACCCTGTGCGGTCACCCCTATTGCTCACTTCAAAAACTGGCCTGAAAATTATATACAAATTATTGGCAAATGCAATTACCAACTTAATGTTTGAACATTCTTATCAGTATAATAATTACATTTTATGTTATAACTTATCGAAAGACTTTCATTTTTGTTTAAAAAAAAAAATAGTACGTATTAGGTAGACATACATGTACAACAAATTAAGTTTGTAAAAAGAAATATACATGACTTGAATGAAAATTCAAAAGAAGACTTGCATCGATCATATGTTAATATTTATTGATATTAAACTTTTGTAAAATTAATCTTAGTTTATTTATATATTAAAAAACGTAGGTTAAATATTTGGGTTAATCACATATTTATACAACGATATTTTTCTTTTTTATCAGTTTATGCAACGTAATCATTTTTAACACATGTTATACAATGTGTTTAAACTTGTTAACATAATATTCAATAATGTTTTCTTTTGTTCACCAATTCATGAACAAAAAATACGATTTATGTAATTACATTTGATCTTGTAAAACAAAATATGCGAATTTGAAGTTTAAACTAACTATTTACTCAATGATCTTCGCAGTGAAATTTAATCATTTACAATAAACGATAATTCGGGTCCATACAATGAAATTGCTCTTTTGTGGTTGATAGTTATTCAATTAACATGATGGAAATTAATAACTATTAAACGGTTATCCTCGAATCGTTAGAATCCAAGAATAAGTCTCTATGATTTTTTAACTAGAGACAAACATTAGTTTTTTTTTTTTTAAATAGGGTATGAAGAAATTTGTTTTAACTAGAGACAGATAATAGTTTTTTCAAAAAAGGTACGAAGAAATTTTTCATAAAATAATAGAAACAAAATGTCATATTGAAGTATTATAGTTTTTACACATAACCTATATTTTATTAAGAAAGATGGTGATGTTGATTTTTGATAACAAGCCTAAACACAATTCAATAAATTGCGTTACAAAATATTTTGTAGCATAAATTGATAAATGGAGAAACGTGTTTGCATAAATATGAGGTTAACTTTAAGGGAACATTCGGTATCGTAGGAAGGGAATGAAATATAAATTATAAGCTATTTTAACCAAATGATATTGAAAATGAAGACAAAACCATTGGCGGACCGCGGACCCATGTGGTTGGGGTGGCACATGTCACCAGTCTTTTTGTCAATAACTTTGTTTCATAATGTAACTTTTTACGATTTTTTTGTGCAACCGGTGGTTTTTTTAATGCGAAGCCTTGCTTTTCAAATATTAGAACATTTAGAATAATTTAATCAAAATATTTTATAACCTTCAATCAAATAAATAAACTTGTTATAAAATTATTTATTATTTAATGTAACAAAAAATTGATGAATTAATTATATTAAAAAAAATACTTCAATAAGCCAATATTATTATGATTAATAATTTTGATTCATTTCACCAAACCCAATAACGTTGTTATTATTTAATCCCAAAATTTATGAAAATTTTGATTAATATTATCGGTTGTTAACCCGATCCGCCGAATCTAATTAATAAAATTATAAAATCGAAAATACGACTCAAATTTGTGCTACCAGCGACCAAAAATCATAAGTCTGCCACTGGAAAAAACAATAAAACTTCATTCTTTTTTCATCTTTTTTATTTTTCAAAGTTAATAAAAAAATGAGAGAACTGGAATTCATATTAAAATCTATTCTCTACTCTATCTTTTTAAGAATCAAAGGTCTTGTAACCTAACAAAAAATTTATAACTTGATGTAGTCATGTGATTCATTCAGTTTCATTTTACTATATCAAATTAAAGACACACTAAATAATTTATATCATAAAGTGAATGAAAGATATCAAATCGCGCGCCGTTGCAATATAAATTATTTTATCAACCACTTTCACGATTAATGATCGTAGTTTTTATGGAAAAACTTTTGAATTATATTTGGACAACTTGGAAACCTTTCGACCACTATCACTATTGTCACTAACCTTATTACGGATAATTTAAGACAAGTTGTTGGATTTTCTAGTTCTAGAGATATTATTCACTCTAAAAAAAATAAAATTTAATAGCTAGATTCGGCTCAACCATTAGTTGTGTTATTCATGTAGTCGAACGCATTTTTAAAATTTAATTAACAACCAAATATTTTGTTTATAAACATATAAAATCAAATATTGCAATTTTGTCGGACATTAGTATTTTTTTTGGGCAATTTTTAAATAAATCCACCCATTTTGTTAATCATACATTCATTCTTATTGAATCTATATGATTAATAAATATAGTGTAAGTTCTATATCAATAAAAAAAGTTAATATTGATAGCATGATTAGTAAAGTTAAGAAGAGTTGTACGTTTAACAATAGTTTTTTTTTTAAGTTTTAACCCACTATCAAACCTTCAGGCTTTTTGTTAACATGTATCTATTCAATATATGCCTAGCTAAAAGATGGTTTGCACCAAGTGTGTGAAATTTACATTTGGTTAGGTTTGTAAATGGTTTGGGTAATTGTAACACCATTAGTTTAATTTTCATGTAATCATGTATTTGAATCACAAAAATAATGTACTTTAATCAGTTAAGTTGGAGTATTAATAAAAAGTTTCACTTTGAAAGTCAAAGATTCACTTAAGTCATTTTAACGGGTCAAATTCTATTTGAACAATGCATTACATAATATTAATTTATAAATGATGTTTTTATGGGTTTGTGAACTCTGCATCATTTGTACAAATCCGACATCATTTGGAAATACGTTGCTAAACCTTTGCATTGATATAAACTATCTTGGTTAAGTTTTGGAGCCAAAATAAAAAATCTGAAAGTTTCATTTAAATTAAACTCAAGTCCAGGGACTCCTTATGTAATTCCCTCAATCTTCATTTAAGACTTAACCAAATTTAGTTTTCAACACGTTATTGCATAATCTTGCAACTCAAAAATATATGGGAATTCTTGAGATTCAACTCATCTTTTCATTTCAAGGTTGGAAACTCATAATTACTACTCAAACTTGTGTATTAGAAGTGATTCTAAGGAGATTTCCAAGCTAAATCCAAGTATAATTAAGGGAAGAACTCCATTTGCAAGTGTTTTAAGCTAGGGTTCATAACCCATTGATGAAGTGATTTGAGAAATGGTGATGCATGTTGGAATTAACAGGTTTAGTGACAAATGAAGCGTGTACAAGTCTTTGAAACAAGATACACGTCCAGATTCAACGTCTAGGTGAGTTGATTGAACCTACGATATGTTTTGGTGTGTTCATGCGACTATGTGTGCGCATAGGCCTTGAATCGACTTTAATTTGGTCCACTAAACCAATATAACCTTAAAGTGATGTTTTAAACAAGTTACAAATACTTTTGTATGCATATATTAGTAAAAAGATAACTGGAATTTGATTGGAATCAAAGTTTGGGTTAAAAAATGTTAAGTTGATGAACTGCATGGTAATCTCGGACTTGTACTGGTTGCGAGATTGCTTAATCTCGGACTCAAGCATATACCAAAATTATGTCAAATTTCGATATTAATTAAAAATCAACCAAGTCAGGAATCTCGGACTTTGAAGGAGTCCGATATTATCTACTCTCGGACTTTAAAGGGGTCCGAGATTGTCTACTTACGGACTTAAAAGGGGTCTGGATTTTTTTTTATAAGAATTGACATTATATGGTTTAATTTTAAGTTTACATACATTTTATCTAACCAATTATTTATTAAATATTATTCACGTACGTAATTCATGGGTTCATAAATTAGTTGTTGTATATATTGATACAATTATCTATATTCATATAACCATGTACATCTGCAACACTAAATTAAAAAAAATAATAACATACAAAACAATCTCTAAGTCAAACAAATAGTAGCTATATTATCAGTTGATTAATTTAACTATGATATAAAATTTCTTATTACCTTAAATAAATATATTGATAAGTGTATATAAAATTGTACTAGGATCTCCTCCACATTATTTGGCGTACCAAAGTATATTTAAATACAATAAGTTATTGTTAATTATTTAATTATTAATAATAAAAGGTGGATGTATGATATATGAATATGATGTCCCGTGAGAAGATTCACAAAATCAGATGAGATCGTATCCGATCAACACTCTCAATTTCGTTTTATTCTTCCTTTTTCCTCTCTGCGGGGAACCAACACCAACGACCAACATTTATTTGTGGGTCCCTTCTCTTTCTCTTTTAAAAATATAAACCTTGTATTCTCCTCCAAATTTATTTAACCACATCAAAAAATAATATTTGGAAAAACAAAAGAAATGAAATTATAGAGACATGAAAAATGAAAAATGAAAAAAAGTTCTTGATTTTCCCATCTAAATATGGGAGGAAAGTAAAAAAAAAAGAAGATAACGCTTTGGTTCGTTGTTATCTTTATGTGAGAATTGAATTTTATCAAGTAAGTAGAATATATATGTAATAAAAGTTAGATGATTTCACTTTCAATTACCCTTCCAATAAAACCAAATGTCATTGATATGTGCTGCTATACGTGTATTCATTTTTTCTCTTTTCTGTCTATATTATTCCCTTTCAATTTTCTTTGTCGCGCAGAACACGATCTTGTTTAAAAAATAAGGCAATGTTTTGTTAATGGAAAGAATTTTGAAGTAATTTGAATTTTTTTTTTATCGTGTGTTTGAAAATTTGTATTGTAAAAATAATAAATGAAAATTGGCTTATGAATTAGTTCAGATAAACTAATTTAATGAATAAAGACAAATAATAATGAATGTCCAAGTTAAGTCATTGATTTGTACATGTTTATCCATTATCTTGACTTTTATAATAATAACAATGTCGAAGTTATTGTTGTTGATGATAACCCCTTATCTTTTCCCTCATCTTGGTCTTTCATTTTCGCATAAGCTTATCCGGTGGCGAGATTACTTGATTTGCCATCCGATAACAAAAATATTTCCTAGGGACGCCTTCAACAACAATATATTAGGCTTGTTTGGATATGAACCCGGCCTTTCAAACAGTATAGAGAATTTTTAGCTCGTACTCTACTCACACTCCTAGCTGCCCTTCAAATAGTATAGAGATTTTTAGCTTGTACTGCTCACACTCCTAGATCTTCACGCCTTCACGACATCTCCTTCTAAATATTCCATTATATAATGTTTTGTAATAAATCAATGTTGTTTTGGCTTAAAATGTTTTTTATTATGTCAAATTTGTTGACAAGAATTTCTTTAAAAAAACAGGACAACTTAAATGATTTGGTCATTTGTCAGGTATTATAATATATTTTACAAGTCAAATATTGGAAGGGAAATGTTTGTTGATCATGACTTAATTCTAAGTAAAACATTGGTTATTTGTTTGGCAATATGATCTATTATACATATATACATTATTCACTAATGAATTACTATTCATAAGTGGGTTTTGCTAAAATACACCATTCAATATATTAATTAATAAAAAGTTTGCTAAATTGCACCATTTGATTATCAATAATTAAGTTATCATAAATAATATATTGTAACTTTTTGCTAAAATACACCATTTATATATTAACTAATGGAGGTTTGCTAAATTGCACCATTTGATTATCAACAATTAATTTGTGATAAATATTAGGGATAATTACTAAAATAGCCAAATCTCACATCTTTATTCACTTTTTAGCCACTTTATATACATTTTACCAAAATAGCCACACTTTACGTTACCACATTTACGTGATAGCCACAATTTACGTGATTTGTACTTTTTTCATTTTTTAATGCATTACGTTACAAAAGGTGTCTGGTCACGTAAATTGTTGTACTTTACATGATTTTTGCTCCTTCCCCATTAATGTTTGGTGGGATGTCTTGTCACACTTTACGTGACCAAGTACAACAATTTACGTGACCAAACACCTTTTGTAACGTAATGCATTAAAAAAATGAAATAAATTACAAATCACGTAAATTGTGGCTATCACGTAAATGTGGTCACGTAAATTGTGGCTATTTTGGTAAAATGTATATAAAATGGCTAAAAAGTGAATAAAGGTGTGAGATTTAGCTATTTTAGTAATTATCCCTAAATATTATATTGTAACTTTTCTATAAATTAATTAATATATAATTTACATGAGAAAATTTATCTTTAATATAGTTTTAAAATATTAAATTATATCAATCTATAAATATAGATTTGGGTTCAAAAGAGTCCCTTCAAAAATCCAGTGTACCAAGGGTACCCATCCAAAGCCACAAGATTAAATAAATCAATGGTTGTGATCAAAAAATGCTTTCCATGCGCGTCCTACCCTTTTTTTTGGCTGGAATGGTATTTTCGTAATTACAGCGACCATTCACATTACTTAATTCATCATTCACATTAATTGATCATTCACATTACTTAATTATTCATTCACAACACTTATTTGATCATTCACAAGAATTATTTGACTATTTACAATTCTTTTACACTTATTTGATCATTCACAATAATTATTTGACTAATTGATCATTCATATTACTTAATTGATCATTCACATTACTTAATTGATCATTCACATTACTTAAATGATCATTCACATTACTTAAATGATCATTCATATTACTTAATTAACCATTTACGTTACTTAAATGATCATTCACATTACTTAATTGATCATTCACCTTACTTAAATGATCATTCACATTGCTTATTTGATCATTCACATTGGTAAAATAATATCAGCACAACATGTGAATCTGAGCATTGTCAACTACTAACAAACAGTAACAAGATTAATGACAAACAGTAACAATGATCATTCATGTAACGCTCAAATTCTCAAATCTATCAAACATTAATAACATCAACCAATGTGAATGATCATTCAGCTAATGTGAATGGCCATTCACATTAGTCAATTTCACCATTCACATTGGTTGTACCATATCAGCACAGCATGTATGCTGTGCATCGTCAACTACTAACAAGCAGTAACAAGATTAATGACAAACGATAACAATGGTCATTCATGTAACGCTCAAATTCTCAAATCTATCAAACATTAATAACATCAACCAATGTGAATGATCATTCAGCTAAGGTGAATGGCCATTCACATTAGTAAATTTCACCATTCACATTGGTTGTACCATATCAGCACAACATGTATGTTGTGTATCGTCAACTACTAACAAGCAGTAACAAGATTAATGACAAACAGTAACAATGGTCATTCATGTAACGCTCAAATTCTCAAATCTATCAAACATTAATAACATCAACCAATGTGAATGATCATTCAGCTAATGTGAATGGTCATTCACATTAGGAAATTTACCATTCACATTGGTTGTACCATATCAGCACAGCATGTATGCTGTGCATCGTCAACTACTAACAAGCAGTAACAAGTAATGACAAACAGTAACAATGAACATTCATGTAACGCTCAAATTCTCAAATCTATCAAACATTAATAACATCAACCAATGTGAATGATCATTCAGCTAATGTGAATGGCCATTCACATTAGGAAATTTACCATTCACATTGGTTGTACCATATCAGCACAGCATGTATGTTGTGCATCGTCAACTACTAACAAACAGTAACAAGATTAATGACAAACAGTAACAATGGTCATTCATGTAGCGCTCAAATTCTCAAATCTATCAAACATTAATAACATCAACCAATGTGAATGATCATTCAGCTAATGTGAATGGCCATTCACATTAGTAAATTTCACCATTCACATTGGTTAAATAATATCAGCACCTTACATTAGTCCTGTTAATTGTCAACTACGTTTTGTGAATGATCAATCTTCTAATGTGAATGATCATTCACATTAAGTAAATGTCTATTCACATTTGATGAATGACGAGAACAGCAATGTTAGACTTCATCTTCTACATACCATCAATGTTAAATGTATTTAAGTAATGTGAATGGTCAATTAAGTAATGTGAATGATTAATTAAGTAATGTGAATGATCATTTAAGTAATGTGAATGGTCAATTAAGTAATGTGAATGGTTAATTAAGTAATGTGAATGATCAAATAAGTGTACAAGAAGTATAAATAGTTAAATAAGTGTTGTGAATGATCAATTAAGTAATGTGAATGATCAATTGACTAATGTGAATGATCATATAATGTGAATGATGAATTTAAGCAATGTGAATGGTCGCTGCAATTACGAAAATACCCTTGGTACGCTGGATACGCTGGATTTTGGAGAGGACGCTGTGGAACCAAATTCATAAATATAAACTAAAATTTAAAAATTGTAAAAGAGTGATAAAAAAATAGCTATTATTCATATATATTTCAAAAGCTAGATGAATAATGCTTATAGAAAATAAAAATAAAATCTAATTACATTCTTTTTTCTATACTTTAATTCAAGTTTATATATATTTTAAATAGATAATATTTGCTGATAATATATACATAATACAATTGAATTTACATAATAATATTACATTAGTCAACTTTAATAATATATATAGTTCGTATGTTTATAACATTTTAACTTTAACAATATGATATTACAGGTTATATTAGAAATTTAATAATAAAAATAATAATTTTCTTAATTTAGCATTACATATTTATACTTTGTATCATGTGTATGAAGCTTAATTTATGTATCCATAAAAGGTTAGGATATAAATAATATGTGACTAATGTATTGTGTGTTTATCATCTAATAGAATTATTAAAAAGTGATCGAAGGTTAAAATGATCTATTAATATTTTCATCAACAACGTACATATATATAATATGACAAAAAAAAAAAAACTAAGACTCATTTCGATAACCATATTGTTCTTTAGTTTTTTCGAACAAAAATAATGAGACCTATTATGAGTTTTATGTTTTCAAACAAAAAGAACTACGACATATGTAGATTGGAAAAACCAACTGAAAGATTTATATTATTAGTTTCAGGAAAAAAAAAAAGATGATACATAATTTTTCCGTTTGGAAAAAGTGAAAATCAAAATGATTTGTAGGTTTTTCGTTCATATTATAGATAATTATGAATAAATATTCAAATATTATATAATCGTAAATAAATAATCATAATATATGTTAGAAAAATGATAAAGTTATGGAAAAAACAAAAATTGTAAATAAATAAATTTAATGAAATTAAAAAATTAGTCAGTAAAAATAGTAATTATATAATTAAATAAACTTTAAATAAATAAATAGTAATAGAAAATTAAAAACTAAATTTTATTATAAAATTTCATAACAAAATTTAAAACATAAATTGAGTTTATTTTAGAGTTTATGAAATCTTAGCAAAACTTAAAGAATAAAAATAGATTGAGTTTTAATTTGATACGTTACTGTTAATGATAAAAATATGCAAAAAATATTATTATGTTTGATAAATAAGAAGTTGTAGGTGAACTGCTAAACATGTTTGCAGATTATCAATTACTATTATTGATAAAAAATTTTTTTACTATAAACGAGAAAAATATAAAAGACAATGTTATCAATAAAAAAAAAATAAATTTACTATTAATAATAAAAATATCAAAAGCTGTTACTATTTTTTGTTATTAACTCTTTAAAAATATATATAACTTGCAATAATATTATTTTATTATATTTTTATTTTATTATTAAAAATAGATATATTTACAAATCCCGTTACAAAGTACGGGTACCACACGCCTTGTTTTTTACATTGTATGTTGAAGAAGGGTCCTATTTACTATTTGGATTAACATGATACTTTTTTTAATGAAATTGTGAACAATCACTTTATAATTAAATATGGTAAGAGAAAATAAAATAACATAAAATACGACTAAAAAGCAAAGTTCAATGAGGGTATGTTTGATACAACTAGTTGGAGCTGTGGCTTGAAGCTTTTAGTACACACACGCACGCACACACACACATATATATAAGGGCGGGTTCAATGGTGAACCTCTATGTGTCGAAAAACCTTGGAGAATTACAATGCATCGCTAGAAAATCGTAAATGCATCGTGTGGAAGTCGATGCATCACGCAGAAGTTTGATGCATCACGTGGAAATAATGATGAATTATGCGGGAATTGTGATGCATTTGTGGTAGTGCATAGAGTTCTTCGATGTTATTCGATGCATGGAGATTCTCCATTGAACACCTATATATATATATATATATATATATATATATATATATATATATATATATATATATATATATATATATATATATATAGAGAGAGAGAGAGAGAGAGAGAGAGAGAGAGAGAGAGAGAGAGAGAGAGGCTGGATCACGTGAGAAGGGATTTTATACTGAAAAATGGTGAGAATGAGGTTTTTGCATTAATATTGAATCAACATACTATTGATTCATGATTATTGATTCATTTTAGACATTGTTGAATCAAATGTATTTGATTATATCGAACCCGGATCACAAAAAAACATGGATAAAATTTTTGATGCATCATGACGCAGAAAAATGCATTATTACTGAATCATCATTTTTAGCCCGTAAATGATGATTCAAATCTTTATATTTTGTTCAAAAGTATTGATAATGAATCAATAATCATGAATCAATAGTTTGTTGATTCAATATCAATGCAAAACCCTCCTTCTCACCATTTCTCACGATAAAATCTCTTTTCACGTGATCCATATCCTATATATCTATCTATTCTATTATATGAGTAACTAGATGCCACATGACATCTAGATAGAGCGTCAATTGGCTTAACATGGGATAGTCACGTGTAAGTAACAATTTCCTATGAATTTGTTTCTAAAATTTGTTTTTTCCGATCTATCTATAATAAATAATTTAAGTAATATCTAATCAAATCTAAATCTTATCTAATATAAAACTTAAATTTGAATTTGACTGGTAACTTTTCTTTTTATATATTTATTTATTCTATTATATAAATAGATATTATAAATTTGATAAAAAAATATTTAAAAATTATCCTACAAGATTATTGAAGATTAATGAAATTAAACTTTTAAATGTATACCCATGTTATACATGGGTTTATAAACTTGTGTGTGTGTGTGTGTGTGTATATATATATATATATATATATATATATATATATATATATATATATATATATATATATATATATATATATATATATATATATGTGGGTGGGTTCAATGGAGAACCTCCATGCATCGAAGAACCTTGAAGAACCATGCACCACCACAAATGCATCACAATTCCCCCATAATGCATCATTATTTTCACGCGATGCATCAAATTCTCGAGTGATGCATCGATTTTTACATTATTTCCACTTGATGTATCAAATTCTCGCGTGATGCATCGATTTCTACGTGATGCATTTCAGTTTTTCTAGCGATGCATTGTGGTTCTCCAAGGTTCTTCGATTCATAAGTTTCTCCATTGAACCCACCCCTATATATATATATATATATATATATATATATATATATATATATATATATATATATATATATATATATATATATATATATATATATATATATATATATATATATATATATATATATATATATATAGGGGTGGGTTCAATGGAAAACCACTATGCACCGGAAAACTGTGAAAACCTACGCATACCGTCCGATTTGGTGCATTTCATGAAAAACGCGGTGGCATGATCGTAAATAAGGTGATGCATCACACGGGATTTTGATGCATCACGCGGGAAAGTTGGTGCATCATGCGGGATTTTGGTGCATCATGCGGGGAATTTGATGCATTTGTGATGGTGCAGTGCGGTTTTCACAAGTTTTCAGGTGCATTGTGGTTTTCCATTGAACCTCCCTATATATATATATATATATATATATATATATATATATATATATATATATATATATATATATATATGTATCCCGTGTGATGCATCACCTTATTTACGATCATGCCACCGCGTTTTTCATGAAATGCACCAAATCGGACGGTATGCGTAGGTTTCCACAGTTTTAAGTAAAGGAAGACAAATCCTAAGAAACTTTTAACATACAAAACCATTTCAGAACCCGAGCCTCGCTTCCCCTTTCCCTAGGGCTCTGCCCTTTGGACCCTGCTAAGAGTGCTACCCTTAGGCTGATGGGAGTACCCACCCCGCACCCGCGCGGCCTCGCTACATCACCCCCACCCCGGCGACTACACCACCCCCGCCAGGCGGCCCCGCGGCTTCCCCTCCCCGGCCCGGCTTCCCCTCCCCGCTCCTCCCCGCTTCTCCCTTTGTCTTTTTGCGCCCAACGGTCCAATTGACCGTTTGAAAATTAAAAAAAAAAATTTAATAATTTTTTTTTCCTATAAATACCAATCTCATACACATTCATATTCACACACTTTCATCTAACTTCACATACACTTTCATCTCTTCCACCCAATCTCTCAATCTCTATACTTTTTATTAAACTCATGGATCGAAACACCGGCAAACAACCCGCCGCAAGTTGAAAACGCGGCAAACAACCGGCTTCTCAATCAAACCCTTCTTTCCGCCCCACCGCAAAATTTTACGGATAATTCGGCACCATACGTACCACACTTTTCACCCCCCAATCCACAATATTACCAACCATCCCCACCCAATCCACAATATTACCAACCATCACCCCCCCAATCCGCAATATATCTCGCAATCACCCCCCAATACACAATAATTTTCCTCGCGAGAATTGAACGAGGCGTTCGAACCATTTTTTTATCGGGACCCCGCATCCAGAGACGATTCTGGCGAGGAGACGGTACCCGAAACTCAACCCGTCGATTCCGACGATTCCGGTAAACACCGCGGCAACCGGGTCTACACGAAAGGGTCCAATGAAAGCGAAAATGTGGACCTCCATCGAAGAAAAGGCTTTGGCGGAAGCCTGGATCGATGTTTCCGAAGATCCAACTACCGGAAATAATAAAAAACGTTCAAATTTTTGGGGACGAATCCTCGAAAATTTTGATAGCCGAGTTGGTGGAACTAGCCGCACCACCCACCAAATTAATTCAAAGTGGAAAGACATGAACCGCAATTGCACAAAATTTGGCGGCATGTTTAACAACAATACGATGCAGCGACGGAGCGGGGAAAATGATTACGACGTTTTCAACAACACCCAAGAACAATACAAGGCCCTCAATAAAGGTAAGCGATTTCCACACCAATTGGCTTGGGAGGTGCTTCGACGTCATCCACAAATGGATGATTTTGTTGAGCCGCAAAGAAAGCGGACCAAAACTTCCGAATCTAACACGATCGGAACACCGTCTTCTGATGCGGCATTTTTAGGTGTTGACATTGACGAAGATGACGAGGGGGACGCAGATCTTCAGCAGCTTGAACGACCACACCGCAAGGGGAAAAAACCAGCATCAACATCAGTCGACCCAGAGATGCAATCAAAATTCGAAAGGATTTCAACATCTCACGAGAAAGATGTTGAAGATAAAAGACGTCACCGAGCACGACTTGAAGAATTGAAACGATCAAAACAAGAAAAAGAATTGGAGTTGAAAGAGAAAAGATATAATGCGTACATTGCGGCACTGAACGAACAACAACAAGAACGTGACTTGGATTTTTTCGTTCGGCTACACGACCATCTGCAAGGTACTGCTTTAGAAGCCGTATTGGCCCGCAAACAAAGCATTGCGGAGCGTTGGGGATGACGACTATAGTTTCGTAATTTTTTAGTTATGTAATTTTTTAGATTTCGAATTCGTAATTTTTTTAGTTATGTAATTTTTTTAATTTTTAGTTTCGTAATTTTTATTTTTTAGTTTCGTAATTTTATTATGTAAACTTTTAAATATTTATGAAATTAATTATTTTAGATTTAATAATTGTTTTCTTAATTAAAATGTTAAAAAAATTAAGAAAGATGGAAAGGTTAAGAAATGTGAGTATTTCCTAGTTAGAAAGGTGGGGAAAGGTGGAGAGAGAAAAGCTGATGTGGCGCTGACGTGTACAGAAAGATGGGTTTGGGAAAGGGAGATACTCCCTTCACTCTTAGTACCTCGCAAGTAGGCACGGACCCTTTGACGCTCCTCTACATTAACGTCCGAGCCTTGACTTTGACCAAATTTATATTATGCATTTCATACCTCCAACCCCGTTCAATCATAAACAGACTAATGAATTACGCTAAAATAATAATATTTTCTAGTGTCATAACATTAAAGATGTTCATTTAACACATTAAATTGAGTAAACAATTATTATTGAAAGTATAATTTTACGGGACATTAAAAAATTTTCAATATCACATTATAGAAAAACCAATAAGAGTTTATCTATTAGTGGAAAAAAGTAATTGTGTCACGTAAATTCCATAGGCGAAAACTAGGCCCATCACTAGTTCATTACTCCGCATGAATAACTAAAAATAAAATTAGTGACATACATTTACTGTTTTGGCAAAAATACAAATATTAGGAAGCGTTTAGTTACCAAAATTTTTTTAAATTTCCATCTCACTTTTCAAAAAAATAAATAAAAACTTGTTTACTTAACAACAATTTCATAAATTTTAATTTCACTTTTTAGTATACCACTTTTCATATTCTCTCTTACTTTTCTATTACCTACATTATATTTCTTTATAATACTCTCTCTCTCTCTCTTACTTTTCTATCACCTATTTTAATTTTCTTATTTTATAATCACTCATCTTATTTTTTTTAAAACTAAAAATTCATCATCTAAACAAGTTTTCACTTTTTTTAGAAACCCTTGTTTTTTTCTTCTAGAAACTATAACTTGAAAACTGAAATTAAAAATGACTAGTTTTCGTTTATTAAAACACAAAAATTGCCATGAAATCTGAAAAATAAAATATGGTAAAGGAGTGGAGGACGTAAAGAGATAAAGAAACCCAGCCCAAATATGGGAAAGGAGTGAAGGACGTAAAGCGACAATGAAACCCAGCCCAAACCCAAAGAACAACCAATTTCTAAGAACAAGCCCAAATAGTAACTGAAATATGGGTAGGCCATTACCATAAGTGATAAATCTGATAAGTTCGCACCAAAAAAGGCGACACTTTTTTCCTCCATTGGCCCATATACCCAACCAACCCCAACACATTCTTTTCTTAAATGTTCTATTTACATTTTCTATAAATGTAATTTACAGAAAACATTTTATTTATTCATTTATTTTAACTAAATCCAAACACTTAATCTATCTTTATATTAATTATGAAAGTAAATCCATATAGTTAATGCACACTTCCATTTATCATGTTCTCTTAACAACAAAAGCAAGTAACATTTAAACTTATGTTGTAATATTTGTACAACATCATTTACATATTTTATGTCACATTCAATTGGTTTCTTAAGACCAATCAACAAGAAAATACCAATACTTCCAGCAACACCCATTCAAGAAGAACAAAAGGCTGAAAGAGCAAACCGATATACCACAACAACCCATCACAAAAGCTAGACCTGACAATTGGAGACACGAATACACGTGTTGGTGAGAGACACGACACGACACGAATACATCTTAAAAAGTGAGATAAAACTTATTGCCCTCCGTGTATTCGTGTCGTTGTCAAATTCGTGTCTGATACGTGAAAACGACACGAATACACGAATTGTCAGGTCTAACAAAAACAATGTTGTCATCAAATCAAATCAAAGACAAAAGGACCATAGCTAAGAGAAAGAAAAAAACCAATACCAGTCAAAGCAACTAGGAACAAAATGACAAAAACCATTCAAAGTTTTAGAAAACCAATCTGTCATCCATTTACCCTAATCATATATATGGATCTTGTTATCGAATACAATATCAAGGTAAGTAATTACACTAGTAAATGAACATCAAAATGTTATATTCTTTTGGAAATTTTTGAAGAGAAATAGATAAAAACAAAATTTTAATTATGCTCTTTAAATATCTGAAGGATGAAAATAGAAATAATCGAACAGAAAATAGAAACCTGATTTTAAATATTTCCTACAACAAATAAAAGGAATCACGAAAAGGAAAAAAAAAAGGCGGCTCAAATTGTGTTCCCGATCTCGACCTCCGTTTTCATTTCCCTTTCTGGATTATTTTCAAGAAAACATCATAAATTATAAAGATTTAAAAGTACAACTAAAATAGGAATGTCAACGAAGCTGGTTTGGGACGAAGAATGGTCATCCCGTCCTTTTTTAAAAAAACCGTGAGACTTTAACGGGGATCTTATCGGATATAGGCAGGGAAACTTGTTAATAACAAAAGTTTAATTAAATGACGAAATTTGATTTTGAGATCATTGTTAAAGCTAAACGAGTAAAATTTATAATGCTTTAAATCATAAACGGATATAAAAATAAATAAAATCATAAACAAAACAATTATAAATTTGACTAATTAATATATATATGTATACAAACAATATTATGTGATATAAATATAATAATATAATACATAAATAATCTAAAATATAAATACAATACTTATTATCATGAGTATTTAATCATATTTTGATCGGGTGGTTTAAAATTTTTTTTTTCCTGACCCCTTAACTTAAACCAAATTAAAACCTAATTTCTCATGTTTGTAATTTTGCATCACTTTACAAGTTTATAGTTTAACCAGTTTAACCCCTTGAAGTTTCTTCGCCATTGAAGAAAATCGAATCAATGGAGGAAGAGAAAGCCGCAGCGTATTACGACGAGCTCACTCGCAAAGGCGGTGGCGCCGCCAGATTTAAGCAAGGCCTCGGGTTTTCTTCTTCTTCATCCGGTGTCGCAGACAACAGTAAGCATAACGACGCCGTACCGGCCAGAGGCTCAGCACTTCCCTCTTCTTCTTCGTTCCTCAGCAGCTTCGTCAGGGCTTCGAGTCCTTCCAAGTCGTCTGACGCCCAGAAGCAAGCTCAAATTGAATCCATCCAAAACAAGTTGAAGAAAAAACATAATTCATCTTCTTCGTCTAGGGTTTCGGATGATCATCATTCTCGAGGTAGAGAAAGTGATAGGCCCTCTTCAAGGCGTCGGAGGAGTAGGAGTAGAAGTAGAAGCAGAGATAGTGATGAGCGTTCGAGGAATCGGCGCAAGCATAGGTCGAGTAGTAGAGATAGATATCGGAATGACCATAAGGATCGGTATAGGGATAGGGATAGAGATAGCAATAGAGATAGAGATAGAGATAGAGATAGGGGGAGAAGGAAGATGAGCAGGTCTAGGAGTAGAAGCGTGTCTCCCCGGCGGCGATTGGAGAAGAGCCGAGATGATGATAGGAAGACTAGAAAGGAGAAAACTGGTAGAGTTGATCATGCAAAATTGATTGAAGGTTATGATAAGATGGTATTCTCCTCAAAGCCTTTTGCTTCAGTTATATTAAAGCAAATGTTACCTTTGAATGGAAAATGATACATGATAGTGCATTACAATTGAACTTCACAGTGCTCGCTTATCTTGGCATCTAACATTTTGGATCTTTCGTTGTACATTAACAGATATTCTTGCGAGTATTAGTTTGCAAACATAAACAACTTTAGGCATAGTTTTTATAGGTAAATGCAGAAACCATTGTATTTGTCACTTGGCCTAAAATCTGTTGCAAAGTGTCAGCTGTAATGTTCTTTTTTTCATTTAGGCTAGAAAATTGTTTGCTTGCAAGAAAAAACTATGCCAATTTCAATAATTCTATAGGTTTACAAAATGATTGGAGATGTTGCAGTACCTACATATGCCTTCTCTCTTTGCTAGTTTTTAACCACCGAGGAAGCTATCATATGTTATATTTTGTGTTATGCATGGTCACCAGCAAACATATTTAAACTCTTGTATTGTATGAAGTCTCTGTCTAACCTGTGTTATATTTTGTGTTGTATAGTCACCAGCAGAAAGGGTCAAAGCAAAGATGAAACTTCAGCTTTCTGCAACTGGTAATTAATGGTTTATGATGTTTATTATTTTATCGAATTATGTCCACAATGTGAGGACTGAAGACTCAATCCACTTCAGTTGTATACTGTGAAAGTGTGAATGTACTTATTTGTACAATAGGCTACTGGCAATCTGGCATGCATGTTACTATGATTCATCCTTTGATATTTATTTGTAATCAAAAGTACGAGATGTGTTGGGACTTGGGACTATGGGATGAGTTTGTGGGAGATCATTATAGAACGAAATTGTGTATAGGAGATTTCAGGAGATACAGGGATTGGGCTGAAAAATAGAAAGGAAAGTGCACTCAGTTTTATCATTCAATTGCCACAGCTAAGATAAGCTACCTAGCTAAGGCATCTAATCGTTTCAAATGTGGGAGATCATTATAGAATGAAATTGTGTATAGGAGATTTCAGGAGAGACAGGGATTGTGCTGAAAAATAGAAAGGAAAATACACTCAGTTCTATCATTCAATTACCAAACCTATGACAAGCTAACTAGCCAAGGCATCTTATTGTTTCAAAGAAAACAAAAGCAGAACACTCTTGATTATTTTGTTCCATCATGTAGACATGTAGTGGTCAATTTAGAGAGTTTGAGTTACTAGCTATATGCCTATATCAAAACTACCAATAATTTACTATTTATACTAAAAATAATCAGCTTAAATAATTAAGATACATACATATGAGACAAATGGATGCAAAGTATTTCTTAAGCATAATCATGGCTCTCCAGAAAACTTTATAAATTGTGTGGCTTTACTTTTAACTACCTATGTTTGGTTAGGCTGCAACGCGTAAGAATAATATGCATTATATATTATACACCCTTGTCGTTGTTTTTAGTGTTTTGGTACATCTTCTGCAGAATTAATATGAATATATTGTTCTTTTTGCCCCATAAATTAATGAATGCATTTCAGATTTCAGTGAGCATTTGTTAACAGTGGTGATTTCTTTTCCCTTGTGGGAACGGGATATAGGATATATCTCTAGGGCACTCTAATCCAAACCTGCATGACTTTTCTCCTAGAGAGAGAGAGAGGGAGGGTTAACGGCTAGACTCACTAGCCACATGAGTACATGACTCACCATCATCTTCATTCCAGTATTGTCGTATTAAGTTATTAATGGTTGGTAGCCAAGTAGTATATATTGAACTGCAATCCTACCTAAAACTTACTAAATATTTATAATTTTTAGTATAGCTATTTGACGTGCTTTAAATCCTGCTAATCTTCAAACCATTTTTGGAGTTCCTAAAAAATTTTACTCCTTTGTGAACACGTGATTCCCAACGGGCAATAAAAGTAAAATATCTAGTTTAATTTGCTTCTTTGTTGTCCTTGGTTACAAAATTTTATGTTCTATGTCATTTGCAGCCAAACAGGATGAAGCAAATGGCATGGGCTCTGGATGGGAGAGGTTTAATTTTGACAAAGACGCCCCGCTTGATGACGAGGAGATTGAAGGTTATTATTATTGAACATTTGCTACATAGTATCTACACAATAAGTTTTTTGGCGTTCACTTTTTGTTTGTTATGCTCTCATGATCTTTCTTTACATTGTGATAATCTCAATACCCTGATTAGTTACTTGCTACCTACCTTCAACTCATCCGTGCTCAACTGTTTCTAAACAAGCATGTCCAGTATTCCTGTATTATCTAAATCGCAACATTTGCTGGACACATTTTAAGAAACTTGTTTGACTAAATGTGGAACATCTGAGGTATTCTTAATGCATACGAAATAAAGGACTCTGGGGTTTAATTCAATATAAACTTATTTGCAACAATGTTAAAGTGACTTAAACCTGGTACTTCAAATGGAAAAAAAATTGTTGAAACTTTTCATGGGACATCTTGGTAAGGAAAGTGGTGAAAATTTTGTGGTTAGGGATATGTATTCATACCATTACTTTGCATCTTTCAGCCGCAGAAGATGATAAAGAATTAGTGAAGCATATCGGACAAACTTTTCGCTTTTCCACGGTGGAGGTATTTTGCATTTTACACCTCTATTCAAGCGTTCCCATTGAATGTTTACAGATATCTGCAGTTGTGCAAAGGTAATAAAGTATCTA